>VXBO01012103.1:0-35535 GCA_013400135.1 Rhinoptilus africanus | reverse complement strand
TGCCCGGCGGCGGGAGCGGGGATACCGGGAAGCGGGGATGCCCGGGCGGGCGGCAGCTGGGATGCCCGGCAGTGGGAGCGGGGATGCCGGGCGAGCGGCACCGGGGACGCCGAGCGGGCGGCAGCCGGGANCCGCCTCGTAGCCCGCCCGGGGCTTGGTGCGCCTCCGGCGAGCGCCACCCCGCAGGCACATGCCTTGCCCGGCTCCTGCGGAGGTGGGGGCGGGAGGTTCGCTCCTCCTCGGCGGGGAGGGGAGCGGGCGGACGCCCGGAGCAAGCGCCCAAGGGCGGCGGCGGGAGCGGGAGGCGCCTGGGAGGGCGACCGTGAAAGCAGTCCCTGCTCCGCTCCCCTCCGTCCCGGCGCCGGGAGATGCCCGAGGAGCGGCAGGGGTACCTGCCGCCGCCACCGCGCCCCGCCGCTCCCCTGCGCCTCTCTCCGGGCGGGAGAGCTCGGCGCCCCCGGAGGGCTCCGGTGGTTCCGCAGGTGTCGCTCCCGACGGCGGCAGGTGGCCGCGGGGCGCCCCGTGTGCGGCTCCCGCGGGGACGCCGCGCCTTCCCGCGGGTGCGGGGCAGCATCTCCCGAGGCAAGAGGGAGATGGCTCTGAATATCTCTTGGAGATGACTCCCGCTTGGGGAGGGCTTGGCAGGGCTATTTCGCTGGGGACCTTTCCTGGAGACTGAATCGCCTTTTCAGAAATCGTACCTCGATTTCTGTCAAAAACCCAGACAGTTCAAGTCAGGAAGCAGCACAACATACGTTATCTGCAGCGTTCCTTGCTCTGAAGGACTTAGTTATTCCTAACAAAGTAGGCACTTGAAACAAACCAGACATGTAACTCACTGAAGTTATACATGCACAGCATGTACCAGTTTTGTAACCACACGCACCAAGTTCTTCTTCCCCAGCTCAGTGCCTCATTGAATGTCTTTCCCCGCAGGACAAATCCCTCTCTGACCGGCCTCTGCTGTTGCTTTGCCACATCCTTTATCTCACAGGGTATGCCGGGCTGCCTAAGCTCTCCATGGTGAGGAAGAGACCAAAGTGACATGGATACTACTGGGCCTAAACGTCCCAAGGGTGGCTTCTGGGGACTAGAGGGAGCAAGAGGGACTTGGGAGTACTCCAACACTGTAAGAGGTGCAAAACTGGCATTACAGTAAGTGGTCCTAAGTGAGAGATTTTGAGCTAACCATTCACCTGGTGGAAGAGAAGGTAACTAGGATGATATAGACAAAAATTTCCCCTTTAACGCCTGCTGCTGTCTTCTTTCTCTGCCACTGCTCACATTTTTATCCAGAAGAAGAAGAAGTGCATCGACCACCAGTGTAACAAAGCAGAGACACCAACAGAACACATAGCTCAGAATCCCTGCCCCTACACTCGCACTTCTTAGAGTCCTCGGGTTTGAAGCACGGATGAGCTCTGAGCTTCCCTGCCCCCTGTTCCTCTCATCTGGCTGGAAGGAAGAAAAGCTCCTTGGCTTTCACTCTTCCTTCCCCTGAAGTGCTTGCTGGGGCAGAAGGAACAGATGAAAAAGAAGTGAAAAGTTACAACTGCGCCCACTGTTCTGGGAGAGAGAGGGCGAAAAACCCTCAGAAGTAGCAGTGGTAAGATTGAAGGATGAACACAAATCTATGTGGGGAGAACATTCTGGCAGAATTAATTGCTGGGAAGGAGTTAGTAGAGGTGGGTGTGAGAATTTTTGCAACATGAAAAGGCTTTACTTGCAGTCACTTCAAAAATTGTGGAGTTGGCCACCCTCACTGTCACACACACATATATAAGTGGGATAAGCAAAAAAAATGAGACAAACCAGAACTGCAATATAAAACTTCTTTTACAAGCAGATCACAATATCTGGGATTTGAAGGCATCTGAATTTTGATCTCTCAAGGGTGGTCTCTCACATATGTATTTATTTACAGTACAAGAACAATTACGTGATTCTGTATGGACTCACAGAAGTGTAAAAGATCAGAACAGGCAAAATGAAACACGTTCTCTGTTCCACGTACACAACCATCCCCCCAGAAGTACTTGAAGCTTACACAATATGTTAATACAGATGATGGTGGTGGTTGTCTTTCTTCCCCCAGCTGATTCTGCTTTAGTGGCTTTCTGCTACTTTCTGCCTCTCTGGACTTGAACAGAAAAGGCCGTTCCAAAGAGTTTACTATGATGCTCGTGTCATTTGTTTGTTATTTCAGTAAGACCTTATGCCTGTAACAACTAATTCCTCATTATATTACTCTCATGCAATTTCTCAGGAAATAAAATTATAATTCCACAGCAAAAACTTAATTAACCCAAAGGTTGCCCAGTGGTATCTCATGCCTTTCCAGAATGATGTGTTCAGCAGAACCGTCCCTTCTGAAAGATCAGACATAAGGTGTCTCAAGAGCTGAGCAAGAGGGAGTACCAAGTTATGTTTCCATTTGACTTTGTGTTTTCTTGCCCACCTAATGGACCCATCCCCTCTGATTTCCCTCTCCAAACTAGAAACCTGTATCTTTCAATTCATTCTTCAAACTCCAGCTAGGAACATCCCATGCCTTAATGTTTAGAACCCCCATCAGTCCCTAGAGCAGATCTATAGTTTGATGCAAAGGTCCAGTGAAAAAAAAAGAAATACCATACTGTTAAGTAATTAATGATTACACCATTCTATATATGGACAAGGTAATTAAAAGTGTGCAGTACCTAAATCTGAATTTGATCTTCTAATTTAAATGCTCTACTTTTTAACTAACATATTAACACTTTTTTTTTTCCCCAGGATGCATTTAATTAAATTAACATTATTGCAGTCAAGTGACAATTATGTCACTGCTTAAGTTGAAATGCCATATGTTTCTAGAGACCAGTCCCCCTAGGTAGTCTAAAATATACATCCTTACTTGGCTCAACCTGGAAGTTTGCTGTGCCTTAAGGAAAAGGAAGGTACAGTGAATTCTATAATCTGGGGCTGAAAAGCAAAGGACTATCAGAAAAAAATAAAAAAACTCTCCATGCAGTCCACCTTATTTGTCTAAAGGGAAAAAAAAGCAAAGCTATCACTTAAGATTGTCAGAAACTATCCTCTGCGCATCCTTGGGACTCCAACAATGTCAAAGAATTTGTTCCTTGAGCAGCTGGTGTCTAAACATCTGCTGTACCCCTCTGGAGAAGCAAACCAATGCCGAACAAAAGGTTGAGGTCCACAGCTGCTTGTCAACCATGTGCCAGAGGCATTTCACTTTCCAGTTGCAGATTGATTAACCTAGAGAACTTCTATCTGGACCATCTCCAGAGATCCCTTCCAGGCTCAAGTGTTCTGTGATTCTGTGATATCACAACTTATTACTAGTGTCAAAGGAGCTGTGATAGGTCCTAAGGAGAGAGGTAAATAGGAACAGGAGATACAGGAGAAGCTCCTGTTCCCTGCATTGCTCTCTGTGCCACCTGGGCTCGATCAGTCTCCATCACCCTTCATTTCCTTCATTTTCCATTCCCTGTCATCTTCCCCTTCATGGGTGTTCTTGTCAGGGATGCAGACTCGCTGCCAGCAGAGGGAGAAGAGAGAACGATCCTTTGCTCTGAGCTGCTCTACTCAGCTCTAGGACATCCTTAGCCAAAAGAAATAAATTGCAAGAAAGACGTGCCAAATCCCAATCCTGCAACATAGCAACCACTCGAAGAGTCATAGCAATTGACCTGAGCCAAATACACTACCCACATGCCCATGGGTGGCCAGATTTCCCTCCTCAGCAGCTGGCCACCAAAGTTGCTCAGAAGAGCAAACCCATCTTTATAGTCTTGATGCCATACTGCCACGTCCATCAGGCTACCTTACGCTGAGCTGCAACTGCAGGGCAAGTTGCCCTGCCAGTAAGATTACTCACGGCCGCCGGCTGAATTGCGCTTCCAGAGCTTGCCTATGGCAGCATGGCCAAAGACAGGTCAAGAAGCCCTGCTTAGTGCACCTCTTGGAGGACACCAACCCATGAGCCATCCCTGCCATAAGAGCAATACATCACCACATCTGGCTTGTACACAATTGTAGAAGGGGATATTAACATTTGTGCAGGGGGCCTGGCGCTCCCTGTGACCTTCCTTGAAACCCATAGGCTGAGAAATAGTAAATCAACATGGGCAAAGATTTAACAACAGTAACTTCTCCATCAGGGGTACAAAACTTTTTCTTATTGTTTAACACTGAAGATTGCTAATTTTACTGGATTTTTCTGGATTCATTTTACTGAGGTCAGTTGTTAGAACTTGCTCTCTCAAGGCTTATAATTGCAGCCGTGTGCCACTCTTGTTCCAAAAAATCATAACAGACTTTCTTACAGAAATATATTTGATTTCACACATCTGGAACCTGCTGATACTCACTTTTGAGTTAGATACAAACTTGCTTGAGGTGTTTAACATTATTACTTAAGGTGCTAAATTACAGTCTGACTGATCTATAATTCCTTGTGTTCTACTTTTTTTCCTCGCCCTTTTTGAAGCTGGTATCTAACTTTGGACCTTACTCAGCCTCCATAAACTTCTAAGAGTAATTACTAGTAAGTTCCAAGATTACTGAAGGAACAACTTGAGATCCAGGTGATCTGAAAATACCTCAGTAGTCTCCTTCCCCATTCCCATCACAGATGGTAACTACATTGGTTATCTAACCATAGATAACCTTTTCGTTAAAGATTGAAGCAAAACATAGACCGGTATTTTAGATGTTTTGTATCAACTGTTATTAGCTGAACAGTGTGGGTCAACTATTCCCAGTCTTCTTCTGGGAAGAAAAAGCATAGGATGAATATAAAGTTATCCAGAAGTGCATTAGTTTTCTCTCTGCTTGTACCTTGTCCTTTCTTATTTTGATCATGCTCTTCTTTATACTCACTGTTATAATTTGACTTAGTTTTCATTTTCTGTTCTGTTTCATACTGTTCCAGTTTCAAGACATTAACCTCCAATTACACACTTCCTATTCTTTCATATTGGGACAGTTTGCACTTGTGCAAACTTAGTAGCATTACTAAGGAAACCATCTACTCTTCCAGATAACCTGCTTTCAGGTAGGAGATCTAGGGAAGGTGGGACGAAAGGAACAAAATTTCAGAAATTTAAAACTGTTCAGGCAGTTTTATAAAATTCCAAATTAACTGGACAATCTCAAGACCAGTACTGTAGGCAGCTCAAGAAAGACCTGTTCAATATACAACTACAGACTAAACACTTCTATAACATTAGAATGCATAAATATGATTAACAATTTAGAACGTACAATAATGTCTTTATGTTGATTGATCCTACAGTTTCGTCTTGAATCATATCAGCCTACTTACCCAATCTCATAGTAATATTGCAGAATTAGAGACAGATTCTTCAGAACACAAGTAATCGAAAATAAGGAAGAGTTTCTTCTATTTAGCAAGAGTGGACTTATCCACAGAAATGAAAACATAAGAGGGAATATAGTGAATGCACATAAAATGAAAACTTTAGAAAAGGCTTTTTGAAATCTTATGTTTTCTTTATCTGTTTTTTTGTTTGGCTTTAGGGTTTTTTTTAGAAAAAATGATAAACTGAAAATTAAAGGAAGGAAATGCAAAATTAGTAAGTGGGATATGTTATTTTACATAGCCTGTAGTTAACTTGTGGAACACTGTCAAGGGAAGCTTTGAAGAACAAGAATTTGTCAGGGTGACAAAATGGATTTGGTTTTATAGTCATCAATAATCAGTCCAATAATCCCCAATAATAACATAAGTTACAAGGAATATTGACCCTATTGTTTCATGAGCAATACCAATGCAAGGCAGTAAATACAGAGATGAGACAAAAAAGTGAAAGACAGATTATGTCACAATGGGTTTCTTGCTGGAAGATGCAATCATAATGTGGCTTTTGGTTTTTTTCCCCCAGAGACGAATTATTTAAGTGGATTATTCTTTATTCTCTTTCAGTTGGGGCATATGGTGTTGCTGTCATTTTAGTTGATTAAAAAAGATACTGATTTCCTGAATACAGGACAAGATCATTGATTCAGAGTCCACCAACTCACATAACACAACCTACATATTCTCCCCTCAAAAAGGAAGGCATATAAATGGTACAATTATTTTGTTTGTAGACATTTTATTATGATCTTTACTCCATCTGCACGATCCACTGGAAGTAAAACAAAATGCACCTAAAGCAAAACTGTAACTGTGGAACCCTTCAAAATTATTGCAATGATCAAATCTGATACATGGCATTTAATCAGGTTAACCCATTCTACAGAACAGAAACATATAAATATAATATAAAACGAGCAGTTAAAATAAATAAATACATGTAACTATATTCATATCAAAGAAAACCATATTCATATGTATCTAAAAAGACATTTTTGCAAAATCTCTGTCATGGTTTCAGTGTTTCCCTCAGTAGCTGTCATAGTTATTTTAAAGGAAGCTCATTCCTAACAGGGGCTGCAAATGACAGTGCAAATTAATGGTACAATCCTGCAAAATTCAAGATATGATCCCAGATCTGAAAATACTTATAGGCAAACAAAAGTCTAAAAATGTTACCTCCAGGATTTCCGTGAGACTTTTTGAAAACCCAGAATTAATCAGTAAAATAAGGTTTTGCAAGGCGGAGTGACCAGTCTGTTAATTTTATATTCTTCTTGGCTCCAAGAAAGTTAATCTGCGCTCATGTTTTTGTAATTATTGTGGCTATTATTTATTTAATGGTCATCAGTTTCTATTTTGCTTTGACTGAGAAATGAATAATCTAGGAAATGTTATCAACAAGTTAATATTTAAAGTGGGTTGGACTTTAACACAAAACTACAGAAGAGTTGAACATCACTCCAGATTTGCATCTCTGGTAAATTTTGTCCATAATTTTCCCACTTGCCAGAGCTATACTGCCTTTATCATTCCTGTAGAGGTCCTGCATTTCTTCCTCTCTTCCTCCACAGCTTCAGTATGTTCTGAGGGCAAATGCCACATGCTCCCTTCGGAGACACTGCTTGCTTTCAAACAGACCTCTGCTGAGCTACTTAGTGACCTTAGTAAAAACATGTTAACCACAGATGGCTTCCAGAATCATGTGAAGCAGTATGAGGAAATGGTTTCAGCTGCATATTTGATAAGAACACCCATCTGAAAGCAGAAAGTTGTAAGAATTGGTAATGTTCCAGGACCCAAGTTTGAGGAGTTCTGCCAGGAGTGATGGATCCCAAGATTTTGGAGAAAGTGTTATTTCTGGAGTGAGGCAGGAGGGATTGCACTAATACTGAGGACACGAGGTCACTCTGGCCACAAAATCTGGTGGTATTGGATGAGTGATATAGAATAGGGTGCTGGGGTTCAGGAGGCTGGAGTGATTTTCTGAAGGGAAACTTTGGGTGTGTGGGGTGAGTCAGGTCCTGGCTTGGTGTCACACCTTAAACATAGCGATTGTGGGTTGACATCACAGCTTAACCCTACTGCAGCTACCACTAAGGAATTGGGAGCTGTAGAGTAAATGTCATCGGCAAACACTGCCCAGCCCTTTGCCTTGCTAGTGAGGCCCACTGTATGTTGGAAAAGCTCCTCTAGAGAATGTGGGGATTATCTGGTCTTGTTGTTTTGGAGAAAAGGTATTAATCAACAAAATATTCCAACTTCAGAAGTTTTCTTCAAAACAGCTGACTGATACATAACTGGGTACTGCTGATGTATATTTGGAACAAAAGCTTATAAATGGCTGCTATAGCAATCTCAGATATTTGAGCACCATCTTATCACTAAGAGTCTTTATGTAATTTTTTTCCATTTTTTGAGATCAAGATCTCCAAGCCTACAGTATCAGAGACCTATCCTTTTCACAAGGGCTTTTTTTCTCCTTAGGTCTGAAAGAAAAATCACAGAATCACAGAACAGTTGAGGCTAGAAGGGACCTCTGAAGACTGTCTAGTCCAAACCCCCTGCTTAAAGCAGGGTCAAATACCGAAGGGAGCTCAGGACCATGTCCTGTTGAGATCTGAATACCTCCAAGGATAGAGATTCCACAACTGATCTGGGCAACCTGTTCCAATGTTTAATCACCCTTACAGTAAAAAAAAGCTTTTTCTAAATTTCTAAATGTTGTCTTACATTTTGTGCTTGTTGTCTCTTGTCCTTTTACTGAGCAGTACTGAGAAGGGTCTGTCTCTATACTCTCGGCTCCCTGCTACTATGAGGTATTTATACACAATGGTGAGATACCCCTTGAATCTTCTCTTCTCCAAGCTAAACAGTCTCAACCTTTACTCACAAGACAGATCCTCCAATTGCTTAATCAACTTTGTGACCCTACGTTGGACTCACTCCAGAATGTCCTGTACTGAGAAGCCCAGAAATGGGCCTAGCAGTCAGACGTGTGTCACCAGTGTTGAGAAGAGGGGAAGAATCACCTCCCTCAACCTGCTGGCAATGCTCTTCCTAATGCAGCCCAGAAGGCGGTTGGTCTTCTTTGCCACAAAAGCACATGGATGTCTTATGTTCAATTTGTCCAACAGGACTCCCCAGTCCTCTTCTACCAAGCTGCTTTCCACCCAGCTTGTAGTATCAGATATCAGGTAAAGACTTAAATGTTCTGAAATCCTGTTGCACTCTCATATGTATACTCATTGATTGTTAGCATTATGGTAGGATTATATAGTAACTGGTTTAATAATAATTATAAAATAGTTGGTTTTCTAATCCAAATATTTCCAATGTGTTTTTTTTTCTTTTAGTTCCTCAGTCTTTGTTGGGTATGTTGCTTAATTTCACATATGTTTTACTTCAAATAGCTACGAAAAAATTCCCGAGTTTCTCTAGGAAAAAGAAGTAGCACAAAAATAAAAACATTCTTTCCTGATTATATAATGTTGAAACATTTTCCACTGGGTTTTTCAGCAAACACTTTGCTTAACACAGTGCTTTTCTCTTCCTTGTTAGTGTCCAGTACAGAAATGGCACAAGGTTCATTTGAACAGCACTGAACTGGTTTTTTTTAAAGATACACGGACTGATCTGGTGTAACTGATTTTGTTGTCCATATTTTTATTCAATATAGGTCTCATTTATAATGATCAAAGATTCTTGCTTTTATATGCAACCATTTAGAACTTACATGACTGTACTTTTTTCTGTGATACGTTAAAATACAGTGGTCAATCTTACAGCCATAAGAAAGCATTCAGTAATTATTTTTTTTTTGTTTAAAACCAGAATAACCTTGATCATGCATTTTATAACAATACTGTCAGTCTCTTGCTCCTAAGATGCACGTTTATTGGACATGTAAGTTATTTATAGTGTTACTGGGAAACCACTCATGCTAGTTTGAAACAATCACTTAATGAACTGCTCTGAAAACCATGTTAATTAGGTAAGCATTAGACTATTGTGATTAGATTAGGCTTCCTACAGTAAATCATGTGTAATAACTGTTATTATAGTAGTATGATAAAATACTTCCACACAACCTCATTTTCACTTTTAGGGCAAAATCAGTAATTCTTGAACCAAGAAATTGCAGACTTTTATGTATAAGGTAATTTGAAATAATACACAGAGGGGAAAAAAAACCCCTTATCAATTATGTTAATGTATACATTCATGTAACAATACCCCACACCTTGTTTACTTTGCACAGTTCCCATCTTAAATAATAAAAAGAGTATTGAACATGAAGAGGTATGGAAAATTATGATGATCCCAGTAGAGGAGAGACTTAATGGAACAGGACTCTGTTCTAAAGTGGACATATCCTCCCAATCTGATTGAAACATAGGAAATATGAAAGCTGTGAGGGCAGTGAATAGAGAATGGCCATTCATTATTTTCTGTAATGCAAAAACTAACACACACCTGGTACAACTGTCATATGGCAGGCTTGAAGCAAAGAAGCATTTCTTTTTAGAACAAAAAGATCCTACAACATAATTAAACCGTGGTATTCACTGCTAGTCATTGTTACGGAAACCAAGTATAAATTCATTAAAAATGGGCTAGGAAAAAAAAAAATCAAAGAATTAGTGAATCAAGGGCTATTAATAATTATAATCAGGGTAGAAGAGTTTGCTAGGGAAGACCCAAACAGGATGATCCATGGAAACTAAGTTGTATACATGTCCTGTTCTTATGTGCCTTCTTGAATATTCACTACCAATAGGCAGGAACTTGTACAAGACAGTATGGATATTCTTATGATTTTTATCCTTGTGGGAAAGAGGTAAGAATTAGTCATAACTAATTATTGCAGTTCTCATCAAAATTATGTCACTCTCTTATTTTTTTACAAAGTACAATTTCATTTTAAGCTCCTAACATCATTCCTGCTTATATGGGATTTTAATTAAATTTCCATGTAGGTCTCTGACAGCAAAAAAACCCACCCTTTTTGAACATGTAAGAGTAAATTCTTTGTGATGCCAGTAATTTAGCTTTTGACATAATTTTTCACTAGCAATGTGTTTTCTTCTATGTGCATTGATAAGTGTGTGATTGTCCAGTAGTGAGGTTGTATATAGTCAGACTGGCCATATACTGATTGATTCAAAACAAAGTAGCATCTAAAATTCATCTGCAGCTAAAGGCAGCAAAATAAACAGAACAATCATGATAGAAAAATATTTTAAGGATGTAAAATATAGACAGGACTATATCAAGTACTGGTTTAAAACAAATTTGAGGCTTTGGAAAGCAAATAGAATTTATAGAGCAACTCGCTACCTTTACTTTTACATATAGGATAGAAAGATTTACAGAATAAAGAAGTAAGTAGACTCAAAAATAAAGAACAAGCAACAGCCTGATGACAGCTACAGCAAACCAGTTAAGTATCAATATGAAACTTGGAACATTTGTCCAAAGTCCAGCATCGGTCTCCTGCTGAGCAGTAAAGTCAAAATAGGGCAATAGACTGATGAAGAAATACAAGAAAATGCTTGCACGACTTGGTAGAGAATACTCAAAGACAGCTGTGACAGTAGTGTAGGAGTATTTTGGAAAGTTATCAACATATAGAGAAAAGGATAAGAATTATAAGGTAATCTAATAAAGAATAAAATTAGGATAAAATTTTCTGGTTAAAAAAATTATCCAATTATGAAACAATTAAGAGAGTATTTTTAAGACATTCTTCATAGTGAAGCAGATTAAAAAAAGAGAAACAAACATAAAAAAGCAAAAATTGGCTTTTTTCTAGGCAGATGAGACATTTAGAAAAGAGTAAAATTTATAAGTGTAAGTTTAAGAACAAGTACAAATTTCAAAAGGCAATCAGAATCCCCAGGAGCAAAGCATGAAGTGTTCATAATTGTCATGCCGAAATAGTAAAAGCAAGAGGAAAAAATCTAATGCAATCTTAACTAATTCATGAACTGAACTGATTGTATTGGTCTGGAAATTTGAAAATATCCAAAGGAACAGAGAATGATAGATTGCTCAATTTTATTTTTTTTTTAAAAAAAGAAGAAAACCGGAACTTCTGCAATGATTCCTAGCTCATAGGCTGTGAAATTCTGATTTTGCTATTGCACTGTAGTTTTATGTTTTAAGCAGAAGGAAAATACAGTAGTTTTCTGGATCTGTGAAAAGCTGATCATTTTAAAATTAAGCATGTTCCATTCACAGACTGCAGGGAAAAACAATTAAAATCTATAAAAGCTCCACAAATATGTTGATGAAGAAAGGTCATGGTAATACATTACGAGGTAGTAGGGAGATCAGTACTTGTTTTGTCTGCTATCAATACCTAATTAAGCTAGGGAACTGTTTTTCTATCATTCTCCCCAAAGTAGCCATAAAGTGTCCCTTTCATTACAAAATTCACAGGTCTGGTAGGAAATAATGGCATGCACCAGATTTTTTTTTATAAGTCTAATGATCTTTGGTGCTATAGAAAAAGACAGAGGATACAGTATAACAGAAATCAGGACTTAAACATATTATTCTTCCACAGACTCTATTTGGTCTTAGCCTCATTTATTTTATTAGACTAACAGGGTTTAGTAGAGAGAGCTGGAAATCCTTTTGGGCACATGTGTTTCATCTACATCAGTTTTCGTATCTGAATCAAAAGCTGTAGAGTTTGTATTAAATATAGATTGTAGAAATTGTCCTGATTTAAATGAGATATTTCCTTATATTGTGCATAAGGAAGGTGTGGAACTGTTTGGTGAAGGGTATTGTGAATGCTTAATCTTTCCAAGGGCTCAATAGCAACTTGCAAAAGCTATGGGCCAGTGGGGGAAATCTGCTGGTGGCTATTAGGCTCAGAAGGAGCTTTAACTTCAGAAAGTTCCTGAACAATTGTTTTTCACATCCACAGATTACTGAAGGCTGAAAGGGGAGCCACAGGAGGCATCACTACACATTTTGTGCAATTCTTATGCGCCTTCCTGCTGCAACCTTATGTCCCAGCACATCTGTTATTTTAAGCTGGTTTTAAGTGTAGCTAAAAAAAGAAATACATGAAAATTTTCTTTTGCTATTGTCCAGGTTGTCGTAGTTGTATCAGCAAAACTACTCAGCTACCAAGTGTCTGCTGCCTGTCCTGTAGTTCTAAGCTTGTTTCTTTATATGGTGTTACCTAGCTTGTTTTAGTGTAATTTTCACTTAGCTCTGTTCAACTGTGTAGTTCTTCTGCTTCTCCTTCTGATGTAGGAATCATGGCAATAAATTGTACCAAACCTAAGTAACCATAGTATGACTAACCGTGGTGAAATCAGGAACGATGAAAAAATAACTCTGAGCAAACCCGAAGAATGAACCTTCAACACTTTATTCCTCTTTGTAAAATCTCAGGATACAGACAACTTGCTGCCACAATCCACTGGCAGGGTGAGAGCTTAAAGGGCAGATAATGTTAATTTTATTATATTACTAATGACCTTTAATAGAATTAAGAAGTTTGGATTATCGGTGGTAGCGTTGTTGTAACAGGACTAAAAATAAAAGGTTGTTATGTTTGATGAGATTGTTACAGCATTAGACTATCACTAAAGTCCAGTCATGGATCTTCTCATAAGGTGTGGTCTCTTGGCTACTCGTCATGAACTTCTGTGCATAATACTAAGCATCTGCTGCTGGCCATTTTTGGAGACTGGTTCCTAGGACGGATGGACCTCTGATCCCACTCAGTAGGACCTTTATTAAGAAGGGGCTTTGAGAGAATTATCTCAATGGAGAGCCCAAACTATTCCCCTAGAACAATTTCAAAGTTTTCTCATCTTGGACAGCAGCAATCTGCACACACTGTAATGCTCCTGCTATTATAATTTGATTTTCCGGGATGTTTCAGAAATCTTGGAGCATAGTCATTAAGACTGGTAATAGAAAACAGATATCTTTTCAACAAACGGATCAAGGCATGCAATTTAAGTTCTCACCCACGTTGTACTCTCATCCAAAACCCCAAATGTATAAAAACAGTAGTTAAATTCAGTACTACATAAGCATCGTTCAAACGTGAGCTGCAAAGCCATTCCTTTTCCCTCTTCTGCTTTTCCTAGAGAATTATCAGTAAATTAACTGGTGAATCAAAAAAACACAGCCCTTATTCATTGGAAGTGAATCCATCCAGACGCTGAAAAAGATCTGCCTTCAAAACTGACCAGATAACTTCTGGCCAGTGAATAAACTATGTTGTCCAAGAAAATTTTAGATCAGATATTCCTTTCATCCTTTCCTCTCTGATTCCTGTACAGAAATGGCATAAGCACAGTTACAACCCAACAGGAACAGTCTTTCTTCTCTAAAAAAGACAGACTTCCATAACAATAATAAAAAAGCACAAAAAATATTAGTCTTAGCATTATGCCAGCAACTGTAAAATGTGAAAAACTAGTTAAAGGCAAAACAATTACCGCTAGAAACCGTAATTTAAAAATAAGGTCATTCTTTTATTATTGTTGGGCCAGTTCCTGAGGCTGTCTAAATACTGATAAATCCCATTGAAATAAGTCTCACAGTCCTCAAAGGTGCTGAACATCAGCACCTTGATACCAACTGTTTCTGCAAGGATGCTCAGCATTCCTAGGGGTGGGATTTATACAAGTCCTCCAATCAAAAGGAAAATGGCTCTGCTTTGTCTTTATGTTTTCTTTCAGCCATACCAACTTCCAAAAAAGTAAAAAGCCTTCTGTATTAACACTACACATGTACTTAAGTCACTTCTATATTAAGTATCACTCCATTTATAAACTCTTAATTCCTTGGCAAAGAGCTTCGCTCATTCAAATTACTGCAAAATATTGGAACGTTTTACGTGTGCAGATGATGCATAAGGCAATTCTGGTGAGTATCTGAGAATATGCTCTTGGTAATCACAGCAATTCATTACAGAGTAAAAATCTTGAATTTCCAATGGCAAGGGCATAGCTAGAGAGTTTTTCAAAAGGTGGGATGAAAGTTCAAAAGAGAATGTCAAAAAAAAAAACCCCAAAAAACATCTGTGAGATGCAAATGCCATATAAATTAGTGGAACACAGAAACTGAAGTGGAAGAGGTAAGTAAATACATTCTTCTGTTTATGTCAAGATTCTTTAAATAGATTAATTAAAAATGCATGAAATTCCCAGGGGAAAAGACTTCACCATTTTATATATGGAAAAGCAGAAACACAGAGCGAGTGATACAATCACTCCTTGATAACCCTCCAACACTCCTCCTCACTCTCCCTTCGCAAGCGATACAATCACTCCTTGATAACACTCCAACACTTCTCAGTCTCCCTTCCCTCTCTGATAAGGACATGTTTTGAGAAAAGGATCTGTGACTTAAAAAAAGTCATCTCCGACAGATCACAGAGGGTTTGCATTAGCTCACCATCCTCTCCCCAGAACATACTGATAATATTAATTACACTTTAGTGTTGTAATAGAAAATGCGCTAGATACCTATTAGCTTAAGGAGCTCCTAAGTGAGCCTGGACCCTATGAGAATGCCAAAAAAAAGTTGTTTTCATTAACACTGCATGCTTTCTGATGTTGCAATCTAGGGCGAAGGATCAGTAGCAGAGAAGCTGTAAGAGTGAGTAAATGTATAACTAATACATGACACGGTGCCAATAGATAGGGAATAAAGGTCTTCCTGTAACACAGAGGGCATCCTTATGGTCAGAGGAAACCAGGCATGGGAAGGAAGGAACCATAACAAGTATGGCTGAGTTTGAAGGTCTTCAGACCCTTTGAATATTGACACCGAGTCCTGGCTTTGCATGGACACAAATTAAAAATAAAGTATGTGAAGCCTTCAGACTGAGAATAAAAGTTATTTCAATTTTCCAGGATACATGAGTATTGAAACCAAAGAGTTTAGCTCGGAAAAAATATTTATCCTGACTGAAATCCCATTTGGGTAAATATATTCTCCTGACAAGACAGTTATTCCTAATAAAAAATATTCACTGCCATATTTGTCAGAGGTAGCCTTTTCTTCTTCCCTCATCTATAAATAACTGCTTTACTTTGTTTTATTACTGAAAATATTGCTTCACTTTGCTTAAACAGGGGATATGATTATGATAACATTGTTACTGTTATTATAAGCAAGACAATAGCATTAATATAACCACGGAGATGAAAAATCAAGTGCTGAAAATGTCAGAGCAAAGGCTGAAAGCTTTAACCATGCCTCCGGTATTTATTTGTATCCCCATGAAACTGTAACATGCTATAAAACAATGTGGAATTTTTTATCTAGCATAACAAACCTATATATGGAGCATACATTCTGCCACAACGTGTTTGTCTTATAGATTTGTGTGATTTACAAAGCATACCTTGTTTAAGGAAAATTGGAGAGTAGCATAATAGGGAAGGAATAGTTAAACTGAAATTTTAGAAGAGAAACTTCATATGCTTGGAGCTTTTACTTTGTCAAAAAAAAAAAAAAATGAGAAAGATTTATTATGTGAATGGGTTGCTAACTTGGAATGGAGAAAAATGAAGTTGTAGACTAGTGCCAAATAGTTACATAAGAAGAAGGCATGCAACAAAATTGTGTGAAGTATCAGGAAAAAAATAAAATTGGTATCAAAATACACAGCAGTGTGAATTATAGATCAAGCGTCACACAGTCAACTGGACTGTGAAAGAGTAGAGCCCGCAGTTTCATGCTTTGTTATAAATAAGTTCACAGAAAGAGTAAATTCATTTTGCAATAAAGGCAGATTGACAAGCATTGAGAGTTGCATATTACATGGATCATAGATAATGCAAAGATTCTGTCTTCCTGGTGTCTAATATGGCTACCACTCATAGGAAATGGCAAAAAAATTGAGTATTTCTGGGATCAGCACAGCCCATCTCAGCAAAATAAAAAACAACAAATGACAGACAACACTTTTTGGAAGAAGAATCATAATGGTTTTGGTTAACGGCTTTAGCTGGACCCCAAGACAAAGTGGTGCAATTCTGAATTTGTTATAGAGTTCTAAAATTGCATCATTTTAGGGAAAGGATTATTCAGCATTCCCAAAACTGACCTGAAAATATAGAGATTGCTTTAATATTGGAGTACCTCTCGTATACTGATGGCCCTGTTACTCAGAACAGTGTAGAAAGCAATAACTTTATAATGTTTAAACAGTCCCATGAGACATCTTTATGGTCTGGAAGACACACAGAGCAAGCGAGATCACCTGTGCAGGGCTGGATGTAAGCAGAAGAACAGCCATTCTGGAGGGACAGCAGATTGCCAGGTGTCAGTCCCAGTTACCTGCCCTTGGAAGAGTGGTCCTGGTTTCTCATTCTTGGGTTAGTACATTTCTGGTTTTTCTATAATTTTATTTTAACTCCATGCCTGTCTTGTAGAACACCCATTGCACTATCTTTCCACACCTGTCTCTATATCAGATGCATAAGAACACCCAAATAAAATCTTCAGAAGTGCTGCTTTTTTTCCCAGGGTTTCTTTCAGGGGTTTAAGAGCAGGCGAACAGGCTAATTTTAAGACTGCTTCTATGCTCCTGCTTTCCTGGTTTTCTGTTCGGTTTCAGCTATGCTATCCATGTTAGAAAATAGATGTTTAAGTCCACAGAAGAAGTGACCAGGAAGTCTAATATTAATAATAGTTTCTTATACTTTTCCTGTTGAACAACATTGATGAATTCGTAGAAAATGTCTCTTCCCCGCTAAAAAAAAAGGAGACAGAAAAAAGTATGCACAAGAAAAATCTGGGCCACATTAAAAAGATGAGTAGAAAAACACTAATATGAAGGAATGAAAAAAAAAAAGGCCATGGCATGAAATGATGTATCCAAAATATAACACTAAGACCCGTAGTAAAACATTTTTTAAATTACTTTAGCAGTGAATCAAAACTAAAGACCTACTGAATGTGAGGGGATGCTATGACAGACTCTGTGGAGAGGCCTGATGGTTAGGTGTAATTTTTTATAGGTTCTGTTGCAATCAGATAGCTGTCAAAGTAAAGATAATTAAGAAAAAATTAAGAGTCCACCTCCGAGTGGAGAGGGAAAAACTGGATAGAGCAGATGCTTTCAAATGAGCTAGACCTGATTTAATTTCATCCTAGGCACTGGTTGATGATATCTGATTTCTGTCCCTGACAGGGTAACAGACTCCAGAGAAAGAAGATGGTTGGGTAAGGTTTTTAATATCCTCTCAGATGGTATTCTCATACACAAACCAGGGAAACAATGCCCAGGTTAAATTTTTATAGAGTGGGTGCTGAGTTGCTAGAGATCAAAAAATCTGCACCAGGAGAGCAGCTATTTCTGGCTCAGTGTCTGAATGAATGGAGTGATCTACCGCGCAGGGGTAAACACATGGTGCTACCTGTAGGTAGGAGAAATCCACTTCATACAGAAAACAGAAATCATCTGGTCTGGCACAGACTTGCAAAAAGGGATCTAAAGGTTGCTGCAGAACAGTACTCATGTTCCCTCAAAAAGCTACATGTCCAAGTGGAGTTTATAAGCAGAAACATAGCTGCTAATTCATACTGAGTGTTTCTCCAGTTGGCACTGATAAGGCAGCAGCTAGAGCACTACATTCGGAGCCTGGAACTGCTGTCCAAGGAGGAGCTAGACCAGCGTAGAGGCAATCTATATTAGAAAAATGAGAGTAAGTAAAAGACAGGCATACACTCAGGGCAGTTGAGGCAAACAGAGAGAAAGAAAAACCTCCGAAAAAAGAAGGGAATAATTGGTTCATATGATAAACAGAGAGAGAAGTAATTATTGTAGGTTTAACAGGGAAGATTTTAGCAAGTCTGAAGGATTTTTTTTTTGCCTAGACAGTTTCTTACATCACCAGATCAAGTTAGAGAGCAGCTGGCAGGATGTACATAATGGTAAAAAAACCTGTTCTGGGCCATGAGATGGACTAAATGACTTCTTGGGGCTTCTTTCCCAGTCCTATGATGACTGCTGCAACGGTGTGACCATGAAATTCAGATAATTGCAAGTCCCATACTAAGTGACTGGTTTTAATGCTTGAGATCTTCAAAGCAACTCTGAAATATGCAATAAATTAGATTAACTAATTTGAGAAAAGCTTGTTTCAACATCGTCTTGATTTTCACAGACGACCAGCCTGTCAACTAGTACTGCCTTATATAGACTTCAAAAATATTTCACCAGGTGGTGCTGTTACACATAACCTTCCAAATTTTACCCTACCATCTGAGCACTTGGTAGTCTTGGGATAACATCTGTGGGTTATGCAAAGGTGTCTGCAGAGGCAGAATTACTTTTAGTCTTTGATATAACTGTAAGAGTTGTGGAAAGAGGAGTTGTCTAGAAGTCTGCTTGGCAGACTTAATTCCAGATTGCATAAATGATGTGTATCAGTATCAGTATAAATTGTATATGTGTATGTGTATATACGTGTGTGTGTATATATTTTATAAATATATCTGCTTTACTGATTTCTCCTTCCTTCAAAGTCCTTGGTATAACTTAACAGAAGGAAACAGAAGGACCACACAGCTTCAGAGCAGAACTCTGCTGTCAATGACCGGTGCATGTACAGCTGTAATGCATAAACACATGCTCTGCGAATGTATTATGAAAAGCACAATTAAGATGAATTGATTCAGGGACTATTTTTATTGTACAGGATAACAAAACAAGCCTTCTGTAGTACATGCATAGCAAAGATAAGCCTTATATTTACTTTAAACCAAACAAACTTTGCGATACTGTATAGTTCTGCATTCTAAATATAGAAAATGTTTATATTGTCTTCTAAATGTTCTCTTTTATACAAAGAGAAGTTAAAATATATTAATATAGTCAATCTTTTTACATAAAATTAAAAATATAGGATACATACAAACTTTCACTAAAACTATGAAAAAATAAATCATAGGATCTATAAATCTAGACTAGAAGCAACTTCCCACAGTCACATAATCCAAGCAGGCTCCTGCTCCAAGCAGTCTCAACCAGATCAGGTTCCTCAGAGCCTTTTCCTGGTGAGTGGATGGACATTCCACAGCCTCTGTGGGCAACTTCTTCAAATGCTTAACAGATGTCAAATAAAATTGCTTTCCTCAAATCTAATCAGAATTTTCTGTGTTGCAACTTAGATACTCAGCAACTCACTCTGCACCTCTGAGAGGAGCCTGGCTCCACCTTCTCCATGCCATTCTGTTAAAAACTTTCTGTTTTTTAATGTTAAAACATTCTGTTAAAAAGCCCAGTTCTCTCAGTCTCTCCTAATATTACATGCACTCCAGCCCCTAATCAGCTCCATTGGACTCACTCCAGTACAGCGACATTGTTCAGACGCAATTTGTGCTGCTGCTGCTTATTCCGTTCCCATCTATCTCTGAAAAGAATCTGGCTTGGCTTTCTCTACACATTCTTATGAGACACTTCAAAACAATAAGATGTCTCTTCAGCCATCTCTTCTTTTAAGGGTGAACCAACCCAGTTCTCCCAGCTTCTCTTCAGATGTCATGTGCTGCAGTCCCCTGAGCATTTTGACGACCCTCCACTGGACTTGCACCAGGATGGCAATGTCTTTCTTGAACTGGGAAGACCACAAACAGGCAGAGCAGTCCAGCTGTGACTAGCTCAGAGGAGAAGCATCACCCACCTTGATTTGCTGGCTGCACTCTTGCTAACACAACTTGATATGTTGTTGGCTACCCTTGCTCTAGGGGGCACACTGCTGACTCATGTTTATTTTACGTCCTTCTTTTACACCACGGTTCCCCACCCTTTTCCTGCAAAGCTGCTTGCAAGCCAGTTGATGTCAAGCGTGTGTTACTCTACAGAGTTATTCCACATAAAAATGTAGGGCCATAAATCTGTGTTGGTTGACCTTCATGAGCCTCATGTTAATTTATTTGTCCAGCTCATTGTGGACGCTCTGAATAGCAGCCCTGTCCTTCAGTGTATTGATCCCCATCTCCAATTCGGTGTTATCCATTAACTTACTGAAGGTGCTTTCTGTCCCATCAAATTATTAGCAAAGACACTAAAAATATCACCCCCATACCAGCCTCTAGGGGATGCCACCAGTAAAGAGTACCATTTGGATTTTTTACAATTTGATACAACTTGTATCAAATTGACCACAAGAATATTCTGTGAGACCATGTCAAAAATTTTGCCAAAGTCAAGGTAATGTCATATACTGCTGTCCCCTTCCTACAGAGCCTGGCATTGAATAGGCAGACAGGATTTCCCCTTGGTAAATGTATGCCGCCTTTTCCCTATTGCTGCCTTGTCATATATATGCCTGGATAGGGTTTCCAGAAGGGTTTGCTCCATAATCTTATGGGAATAGAAATTAGTCTGACAGGTCTATTGTTACGTGGATTTGCCTTCTTGATCTTCCTGAAGAGAGGTGTGATATTTGTCTTTTTCTGTCTATCAGGAATGTCCCTCAGTTGCCATGACCTTCCAAGGGTGATAGAGCAAGGCCTTACAATGATTATAGCCAGCTCCCTCAGCAACCTCAAGTAAAGCCCATCTGGTGCCTTGGATTTGTGTATGCCAAGTTGACCTGATTACTTCCTAATTGTCTTCCTGTACACTGGGGAATTCTGTATTCCCAGAGAGTCTGCCAACGGTCTTAGTGACCTGGGAAGCCAGATGGCAGACCTTGTCCATGAAAGCTGAGATAATAAAAGGCATTGGGTGCTTTGGCTGTTTGTATGTCCTTGCACGTGGATGGACATACAGAAGTTCTTGTTGCCATTCTTTTCATCCTTTATGAGTTTCAACTACAGCTGAGCTTTATCTTTTCTAACTCCAACACTGCAAGCTTAGGTAACATCTCTATATTCCTCCCCAGTAGTTTGTCCACACCTCTGCCTGCCATGGGGTTCCTTTGGGAGACTGAACTCGGTCAGGATGTTCTTGTTCAAGCTGACTTTCTTTCTGTGCATCAGAACGGCCTCTTGTTCTTTGAGTACTCAGGATATCCCTGAAGATCTACCAGCTCTCCTGGGTTCTTTTGCAGTTTTCCCTTGGATTTTGCCAAACAGATCCCTGCACAAGCTGCATTCTATCTCCTGGAAGTCTATGGTTCTGACCTTTCTATTGTTTTGCTTAGTTTTCTCAAGATTTTAAATGACAAAATCAATGAAGACAAAGCTGATCTCAGCCTTCACCACCCTGGAAAATTCTTCCTTGTTTGTGAGTATACAGAGCATCTTCCCTGGTTGGTTCATTGATCACCTGGGCTAGATCTACATTCTAACCTCTGTCTAGGGTGGAGCTGCTTTTTTTTTTCTTTTTTCTTAATTCCTTGTTAAAAACATATTAACCTCTAAATTGCAGGCAGTAAATAAACAGAAAGATCAAGAAATATTCAATCTGACTCTCTGTTCAAGATCAAAATAGAAAGGATCATAGCATAATAGGCTAATCCAGGTGGGAGAGGACCTCAAGAGGTCATCTCCTGCAGGGTCAGAAGCTGCTGACCTCAAAACAGGGTGAGCTATGAGGTCAGCCACGTTGCTGAGGGCTTTATCCAGTTTGGTGTTGAAAAATTCCAAGAATGGAGACTGCGCACAACTTGTTTAGGTGGTCAGGTCCACTGCTTGACTGTCCTCATAGTGAATAAGTTTTTTCTTATACCTAGTCTGAATCTATCTTAGTTCAACTTATGCCTATTGTTTCTCATCTTCTCCCCCCCTGTGAATAGCTTGGGTCCATCTTCTTGATAACTTCCTCATGGGTACCAGCAGACTGCTGTTAGGGTCCCCCAAAGCTGTGTCTTCTCCAGACTGAATAAGCCCCATTCCCTCAGTCTCTCCTCATATGGCATAGGCTTCCGCAACATTTTATGCCAGCAAGTTTATCATTTCCATGTCATTTTGCAGGATTCTGTGACATCAGGACCAAGCTGTACTGACGGAGAGGAAACCTTCAGAACACACTTAGAGGCTGGAAATCCCACTTTGGTAACAGACCACCTGGGATTCAGGCATTCTACTGATGAATGTAGCAATGCCTAAAAACCCTATGAGAACCTAAGCTGATGTATTTAATCTTTGTAATGGAAGGGTTAAAATACATACATACATACATAGGTACATACATACATACACAAAGAAAGAAAGAAAGGAAGGAAGAGGAAGAAAGGAAGAAAGGAAAAAAAGAAGAAAGGAAGAAAGAAAGGAAGAAAGAAAGGAAGAAAGGNAAAGAAAGAAAGAAAGAAAGAAAGAAAGAAAGAAAGAAAGAAAGAAAGAAAGAAAGAAAGAAAGAAAGAAAGAAAGAAAGAAAGAAAGAAAGAAAGAAAGAAAGAAAGAAAGAAAGAAAGAAAGAAAGAAAGAAAGAAAGAAAGAAAGAAAGAAAGAAAGAAAGAAAGAAAGAAAGAAAGAAAGAAAGAGGAGAGTATCCTAGCAAGATTTTCAGAGATAAAGACCTAAGGACATTAGGGAAGGTATCCTCAAAAATTAGTAAGTATAGTAAAAGTTGTAAAGGCTTTGTGTCTTTTGTCAGTTTAAACTGTGTAGGCAAACTTTCAGTCTTATTGAAGATACAACATAGATGATTAAAGGCACTAATAGTATCAGAGGTATCATCTTACTGTAAAGAAAACTCCCACTCAGAGATAACTGTCCTGCTACCAGCTAACATGTATGTTAACTTCTGAATACCTCTAGTCATTTTAGCTACTTACAATTTGGCCATAGGATAAATTTATTATTTTCTTCTTTTACATTAATACCTGCTTGTTCATTAACCCCTCCTTCCTACCACAGGAATTTTTTCCCCCACTATATGAAAACTAATATACATGATGGCATTATAACTTTCTCATATTGAATTTTATCACAATAAGGAATTGTTATCTTATTCCTTTGGATACAGGGAAAGTAAAATAATATATTTCATATTTAAATAGCCATGACACTAGTTCATGACTGCAGTGATTGAAGACTAACAAATTATTTAAAACCTAATTTCTCATAATATTGCTTAAGTGGGATATAAATAATACAGATTTTTGAGACATCTTTTAGCTCAGGGATGAGTTTCACAGATCTGATAATTTATGTGAGCTGTGTGACTAATGAATTCTAAATTGTCTCCAGACACTTTTAGCAAAACTAGAAATGAGTAGAACTCTTCCTGCATGGGTTAGGGTTGTGGATTTTTTTCTAATTGGTAAATTTTGTGAATTGTTTAACTATTTTTGATTGAACATGATCATGTATTCCAAACTGCCTTTTATATTTACCTCATGCATATATATATATAAAGATTTATATATATACGTGGAGAAATAAGTTTTTGGGGATATGCAACAAGACAAGTTTGTACTGACATCCAAAGTGGGATGGAAGAACTACCGATCAGGTAGTGCAAGCTTCTGAAGAGGTTTCAAGAATTTAAAAGGCTGAATTGGTAAAGATCTGTTGATGGAGAGAAGAGAGACAATATATCCTCATAGGAAAAAAAAAGATCCTAAATTTCAGGGTTGAAATGAAAGGGCTGTTGAATGGTTTTATACAGTTTGGAAGGTGGAAGAAATTTGTACAGCATTCAAATCCTGGAAATCTTGACCCAAATGCACCTGCTGTTTCTGGGCAGTCTCCTGTTATTCAAAATAGGAAGTAGTTTGTTCCTATGAACAAACTTCTCCTGTGTTTCCAGAGTTACCAGAAATACCTAGAATCTGTGGGTATTAGAAGTTTTAATTGGTTTATTTTGACTGAATATTTGTCAGATGTTTTGACAAATGTTAAGGCATCCTAGAGAGTGCTGCAGATCCAGTACCACATTTTCTTTGCACAGATAGATACATGGTTTACGAGACCCCTAAGAAAGTTTAAAAAAACCTTTTTCTCTTTTTAGTAGACTTGCTTGTGTAGATTATTGTTAACCAGAGTAAGTGAGGAATTCACTATCTATCCCTGATATTAAACATGCCATAGAATAGAAACAGTTGATGTGAACTCTCTACTCATTTCAAGGATTTGAATAAGGCAAAAGTCATATCTATAACTGAAATCATTCTAAAAATAAACAGCTCTTTACACAAAGACTTGTGTTAATGATAGCTGAAATCTAGAGCTGTTAGATGAAAGCATAACATCAAAGGAATCCATGACAGCAATTCTCACTTGGTTTAGAGCTGACTTTGCCATAAGAGTTAGATCCAGCTATAACATGTGGTAATAATTATCCAGCTGAGTAATTAGGAAATATTTGCAAACTTCCAGGCAGATGAATCTTGACCTAAAAAACACACTGCTCTTAATTTGTTTTAGTAGTTTTATTATCACATTGATTGCGAGAGGCAGTCATGTATGACACCGTTACACCTCTCTTGTTCTTCCTTGACCTTTCTTGTCCAAGCTACCACTGAAACTTCTGGAATCCCAATACCTTGTCATCATGCTGCTCGTTTTCATTTTCAGATTGGTTCCAGGTGGACATGATGCTTTGCGGGGGAAGGGAAACTCTGTAACTTAAATTCATTCTGTTGATTACAGTACCTCTCCCAAGTGCATCTTCTGAAAGAGAAAGAGATAATTTCCATGTTCGAGACAGCATTTCTTCT
Source organism: Rhinoptilus africanus (assembly GCA_013400135.1). NCBI lineage: Eukaryota > Metazoa > Chordata > Aves > Charadriiformes > Glareolidae > Rhinoptilus > Rhinoptilus africanus. The sequence goes on along the minus strand of VXBO01012103.1, from coordinate 10,542 downwards.
GAAGCTGGAAATTCTCTAGCATCTGCTGAGGTTATAAACGGTCTGTTCAATAATATTGCTTTGTAAATGCCTAAAATAATCCTTTTAAATTAGTTGCACTTCCCTTTCATAGGTAATATTATTTACATCTTTCAGAAATAAAGAACAAACTGGTATAAACCAAGTAAAACTAAGGCTGTGAAAGAACAAAAAAAAAACCCCCAACTGTCAATATCTAGTGGTCCCACATTACACAGGCAGCTTTTTAATACTTATTATTTAAATACACAACAATACTATTAAAAATATCTCATTTTTCATTTTCTAGTACCCTTTTATTTTGTAAATATGAGGAACTTTTCACTTTTAAATGGTTGATCAGTTCAGAGTTCCTCAAATCAACAATGTAAATTAATGTACTTAAGGAAAATTGAAAATTGCAGTCTAAGAATTAAAAAATGTGGTTTCAGACCTGCAGATATGTATCCTTCCATTTACTCACATGAGCTACTCCATTTAGTTTATCAGGATTACTCACAGCAACATAAACATGCACATGGGGATGAATAGTATGATCTCTCTGGACCCCTTCCGTTTCTATCTCTTTCAAATCTCTGACCTTTTAATATCCTCATTCAGCAGCTTGCTCATCTGGGAATTATATAAAGGAGACATATCTTACTTGTTGAGAAATATATCATTGCATTAAAATGAAAAAGGGCCAAGATGGACATTTTATTATTACAATGCTTATCTTCAATTAGCAAAACCTTTAGTTAGCCATCATTAACTCATAAGTATGAAAATTAATTGCTAAAATTAATCCTTAATACATCTTTATGGTGTTTCTACTATAAAATTAAATAATTTTTCCATATTTCAGTTGCAGATACTCTACAAACAATGAAATAATATAAAGAACAAATAAAAATAACTAATTAAGAAATGCTAAGTATAAAATTACATTTCTAACTGATATAAAAGGACGTTTTCTCCTATAACATGCCATCCACAAAGAATGAAAGAATATTTTATCCCAGGTCCTACATATAAGCCATTTTACTGAGAGAATGCAATGTAGGTGATATAAATCTCAATACAATTTGACATTGTAGAAAGTCTCAAAGAGTTTATCAATATTAATTTCAAATAAATTGATTTTAATTTATTTTCATACACTTGGGTAGTTACTTCTAATGTTGTAATAATCAGCATGTATTCTGGACTCTTTGATTTTCACAGTAATGGAGTGAGAATGCACATCTACTTTGCTTGTCTGTGTTGGAGCTGATGAAGATTTGCCTCAGTGGCTCTCTTTCTTTGGTCTTAAGTGTTATTAAAAGCTGTTAAGCTTAGCAAGGCCAGGGTCACAGTTTCTCAGAGAAAGAAACTATGCACACAAGTCAACAAATAATGGAATAGTTTGTGTCAGTATGATCCAGTCAACAACCCAATGCCACTGATAACAACCTTCTTAAGAATCCTGGTTTCAGAATTCAGGGGAAATCATGGGAAATGCCTGGGAGTAGAAGGGGATGAAGTTTATGGATGCCCACGTGAAGATGGTCTCACCCATGTCTTGCCAACTCTGAGGATACCCTTAAAGCTGGTCAATGCATATATCAAGGACAGCAAGTCAACCTCAAACTCTGTCCTGACACTCCTGACACGTGACCAACTCCTGGAAAACCCTTTTAAGATTATGGCCTGATGTAAAATATTTCAGAAAAAGCTAAGACAGCAACTGCAAGATCTTCAGGTGATCATGTATTTTTCTCCTTTTAAGGGTTTCACCTATTTGATGAAGGCTGTCATCTTCCTCATAAGCATTTTCTTCTTTAAGCTAGGAAGTCCCAGCTTGTTCAGTCTTTCCAGATCATATATACTACACTTCAGCTTCTCTCCGTTTTTATCTGAGCCTCCACTAATTGCTTTACTTCTTTCCTGAAAATGAAGATTTCCTAATAGGATACAGTACTCCAGCCCTACCTTATTTTGTATTACATAGCAGAGTTACTTAATATGTCTGTTTATACTTGCCAGAGTGATGTTTATCTCTTCTCACAGTATCTTGACATTCTTGTGTCACAGTTGTCTCATCATCCTCCGTAGTCTCTTATATGTTTTTCTGCATAATTGCTAGAGACCCACTTCCACTGATCCCATCTCGTCTTCATGCTGTTTATTATTCCTGCATATGATTAGTTTTCATCTTCTTCTGAATTTCATTTTTGTAATCTATCTCTAGGTAATTTTGTACTTTTTTTCGTTTTAAAAGCTTAACTGAAATCAAAGTAAGCAAAATTCATAGCTTTTCCTCTGTCCAAATAGAGCAAGAAGTAGTGGACTTCTGCAGAGGAGATTCTGATTAGATATTCAGGAAATATTTCAACTGCTAAGAACAGCAGAAGAGTGGGATAGAGTGGGTGTGAAATCTTCATCGCTAAAGGTCTTTCAGATCAGGATCGACAGGCATCTGTCAGGAGTGACATAAGTACGAGTACAAAAGTACTTTATTCTGGTAATGGAATAGATGAGGATCCTTCCAATGAATCTCTGCATAGAGGAAATCAAGGATTGTTTTCAGCCACACGAGGCTGCAGAATAATTTTACCACAGAGCAAAGAAGTCTGAATTAAAGAACTACTGCATTTTAATCACAGTTGTCTACATAGGGCCTTCAAAACTAATTTGTAAGGATTTCCAAGGAATCTGAGGCATCAGGTGTTTGGAAATGTACATGTATTTAGACAGAAGCTATTGCTTGTACTACTTTAAAGATTTTTTATACAATCTTTCATTTAAGATTTTTTTTTTCACAGAGATGTTATTAACTAATTTTAATTTGATATTTAAAATCATTTAAGTGCCATTCAGAAGTTTGATTCCACTTCTAGAGACAGGCATTACACACCTCTTTGTGTGTGTTTTCTTTTTCAAAATTCACTTTAGAGTCTTCATTTGCATTTGAGCAGAAGTGGCAGAAAGTTTCAAGGCCTGTTGATACAATTGTAATTTTCATAATGATACTCTCTGGTGAACAAGAGTGAAATAGACTTCACATGGTAACTACCATGCAGCAGCTAAGATGCAAGTCAAGTTCAGCAGGTTGGGTGGAAAGGGAAACCAGCCTGTCTTCTACAGTTGGTAATGCTTCAAGTGCTGGACTTCATTATTATATTCTGGTTTCTGCAAAAGAGCCTCCTGCTTTTGTAAACAATTCAGAACTTCCAAACCTCATGCAAGCCAAGTTCCCCAAAGGATCAAAAAGTCAACTTGTTTTTCACAATCACTTATTTCTCCTGCAGTCTTCCTTTTATTTTAGGAAAAAGGATCCTTTTACAAGGTTAGTTCTTGCAACAATATGAAATGTGCAACTGCAATCAAGAAATGTCATAAGAGTAAATGTCAGTAAAAAAATATTATGTTTTAGCTAGTTTGGTCACGTTATAATAACAAGTAAAATTATACTGAAATTATTGCAAATACCGACGCAGAAATAAACTGCATTCTTTGCTTCTTTTGCTTGAAAACTTACATGTACAGAGATTCTTTCCTCTAAGCTCAGGAGCAAAGAAAGTATACTATTTTCCAAAGGAATATTGGGTGCAAATTCATAAAGCTTCAGGGAAGCACGTCTGTTTCAAAACTGCAGCTTTCTCTAGCAACTATTGTAAGTAAAGTAAAATACAATACTCAAATCTGAAATAGTAGGTAAAAAATGGGTCCTTTTGTATCTTAATATTACTATTTCAAGATAGTTTCTTTTTGCTTAAAAATAATTTATTCCCAAACAGATGACTGAGATCAGCCAGAAGCATTGCGTGCAGCATTGCTATAGAAGACCCAAACTACAAGACTGTAAAACTGGACTGGAAATACATTAGCACACAGAGGGACAAAAACTTCTAAAATTAATCTAACAGTTTTGAAATCAGTTTCTCCTCAGGTTACTGCAGATCTCAGTGCAACTACCCTAACTGTTTAAATACTTGGGCCATTTTCCTAATAGCGGTGTCATGTTGTTTTATAACGTACATTACAAATAACCCAGGAAGTATTTGTAAATTGTGCGTTAAAAGCTGCTCTTCCCCATCAAATGGAGTGCTGCCATGCGTGTTATCATCTTGGGGACCGCTGTAAAGCTGAACTGAACAAATGGGTTTATGTACTAGCAACAAGAACAAAAAAATCATGCTCTTCTTTGCCGCCTTCTGCCCCACCAATATTCTGCTTACGAAACAGCCGCAGGGTCAGGCAGCCTCACAGAGATAGTCTCAGTTCAGCTGTTATCTTGCATGTGAGAGGTTACCCTAAAAACAAGAAGATAAAACTATCACAAGGAGATCTAACAGGAGAGCAATGATGTACAATAAATGACAGATTGGACATGGTCAAGGAAACGTAAGTAAGCAAAATGACTGTGCAGCAGAGGAATGTCTGCTGAGTAAAAGAGGGCTGGAAGGTACAAGAAACGCATTGAGGTAGATGTAAGAAACACCTTGAATTTGTGACTTCAGTGAGCGGCAAATATGGATATTAAAATGTCTTCTCACAACTTTAACTTCTAAATCCTTCAAATATCTATGTTATTACACAACCTCAAGTGATTAACATCTGGCACATGACAACTGCTAGAAAAAGTAACATACAGGAACTTGAATTAAAAAAAACCATCTCAGTTATCTTAAAATAATAGAGTATATGTTCTTATAAGACAACATTAATCCAGCAAAAGAAGGAATTAAAACTCCAGCAAATAAATAGGTTAGGCTTGAAAAACAACAGAGATTAGAACTAAGGTCATATCATTAAATCTTTTTTTGTAATTGATGCCCACTTCATAAAGTAAAAGAATAATGATTAGAAAATTTTATTTAATTTGATCTACTTTATTTGACTGGAAAAACAAACTTAAGAGTACATAGTCATAACTCAATGATACTATTAAGGACAAATGGCAACTAAGATCTGTGTTTCGTGGGTGTTTTGCCATTTGTATTTTCTTCTGCTCCAGAACAGAAAGGAGACGAAGAAAAAATGAAGTTACTTTGAAAATTGCATGCAATTCTGGCACTTCTTGGCATTTACCTACTTAGTGGTATTCAGGACTAGAGGGCTCCAGAAGCACAGCAACTTACTGCTGGCAGACTGTGTTGGGTCGAGCATGACAGCTCTAATGCCGTCTTATCCATACCATGCACACAGAGCACACCTTCCAAACCAGTTCCCCATTTCTTTCCAAAGGGAGCCAGCTGCAGTGCTTGAAAAGAGACCCAAGGAGCAACTGCTCATTTGAACAGCAAGAACCACCACAGAATTTGTTCCCATGTAACGCTTCTGGGCACTATTTTGGTTTGACTTGTTCTATTTCTCCCCTTAACATTTCCTTTACATTAGATCTTGCCTGTAAATCAGTCACGCTCCTTCAAAACATATTCCCTATGTTGGATCTATCAAGAAAGCTAATGTTTCCCTTTTAATTAATAGTACTTTGTTGCTGGCTCCAACATCACGTAGAGTGGGATCTGTAACTTCTACTGAACTTTCCAAAGTGTGGTGTGTGCATGACATTGCACTTGCCCTTGTGGGTATCTTTTGCATTCCAGTATGTTCACAGCTTTCTTGCTGCGTGGTTCTTCTTTTGATTAGCTGCAACAGATAGGAGCCCCCTCTTTTTTTAAATAATCACAGGTAAACATATGTTAGAGAACACAGTTTAGTGTTATGAACTAAGAGGTGGGGAAAAAACTGAATAACTTATCAACTTGCTCTTGCTTCCAGTTTGGAAAAACATCACCATTGGATTCCTGAGTGCACATCTAGGCTCACCAGACCATCAACTCCAAAGAATATGTTATAGGATGCTTAGGAAAGGGATATTGAGCCATCCCTCAGTGATCAGGCACAGTCAACATGGGTTCACACATGGAAAGTCCTGTTTAACTAATTTGATATCCTCCAATTATAAGTTCATCTGCCTAGTGGATGAAGGCAAGGCAGTGTATGTGTTTTTTCTGGATTTTAGTAAGGCTTTTGATACTGTCCCTCACCAGCATCCGTCTGGACAAGTTGTCCAACTGCAGGATGAGCAGGTTCATGGTGCTCTGAGTGAAGAACTGGCTGAAGGGCAGAGCTCAAAGGGTTGTAGTGAATGGAGCTACGTCTGGCTGGCAGCCGGTCNTGCATTCCAGTATGTTCACAGCTTTCTTGCTGCGTGGTTCTTCTTTTGATTAGCTGCAACAGATAGGAGCCCCCTCTTTTTTAAAATAATCACAGGTAAGCATATGTTAGAGAACACAGTTTAGTGTTATGAACTAAGAGGTGGGGAAAAAACTGAATAACTTATCAACTTGCTCTTGCTTCCAGTTTGGAAAAACATCACCATTGGATTCCTGAGTGCACATCTAGGCTCACCAGACCATCAACTCCAAAGAATATGTTATAGGATGCTTAGGAAAGGGATATTGAGCCATCCCTCAGTGATCAGGCACAGTCAACATGGGTTCACACATGGAAAGTCCTGTTTAACTAATTTGATATCCTCCAATTATAAGTTCATCTGCCTAGTGGATGAAGGCAAGGCAGTGTATGTGTTTTTTCTGGATTTTAGTAAGGCTTTTGATACTGTCCCTCACCAGCATCCGTCTGGACAAGTTGTCCAACTGCAGGATGAGCAGGTTCATGGTGCTCTGGGTGAAGAACTGGCTGAAGGGCAGAGCTCAAAGGGTTGTAGTGAATGGAGCTACATCTGGCTGGCAGCCGGTCACCAGTAGTGTTCCTCAGAGTTCAATTCTAGGGCTCGTTCTGTTCAATATATTTATCAATTATTTGAATGCAGGAGTTGAACGCACCATTAGCAAATTTGCTGATGATACCAAACTGTGAGGCACTGTTGACTCTTTTGAGGGACAAGAGGCCTTGTAGAGGGATCTAGATAGATGATTAATGGGATGAAATTTAACAAGTTGAAATGCTGGACTGCACAGAGGAGAGAGTAGAGCCAGGCTCAAGTATAAATTGGGGGAGGAGCGGCTGGAGAGTAGCCCTGCAGAAAGGGATTTGAGGGTCCTGGTCAACAGCAGGCTCAATATGAGTCAACAGTGGGCCCTGGCAGCCAAGAGGTCAAACCACATTCTGGGGTGCATCGAATATAGCATAAAGAGTCAGTGAAGAGGGGTGCTGTATTCAGCATTGGGGTGGCCTCCCCTTGAGTACTGCGTGCAGTTCTGGAGCCCACAATTTAAGAAGGATGTTCAAGTCTTTGAATGCACCGAGAGGAGGGCAACAAAGCTGGTGAAAGGGGTGGAAGGAATGTCCTATGAAGAGTAGACAAGGACTTTGGGCTTGTCTAGTTTGGAGAAAAGGAGGCTGAGGGACAACCTCATTGCTTTCTACAGCTTCCTCAGGTGGGGACATAAAGAGGGAACTGCTGAGCTCTTCTCTCTGGTAGCCAGTGATAGGAATTGTTTACAGCTGCACCAGGGTAGGTTTAGACTGGACATTAGGAAGCATTTCTTTACCAAGAGGGTGGTCAAACACTGGAACAGGCTTCCTAGACAGGTTGTCAATGCCCCAAGCCCATCAGCGTTTAAGAGGCATTTGGACAATGCCATTAATAACGTGCTTTAGTTTGTCATCCCTGAATTGGCCAGGCAATTGGGCTAGATGATCGTTGTAGTCACTTCCAACTGAAACATTCTATTCTATTCTATTCTATTCTATTCTATTCTATTCTATTCTATTCTATTCTATTCTATTCTATTCTATTCTATTCTATTCTATTCTATTCTATTCTATTCTCATCATCATTTCAAAACAGATAATTACTAAGGACCTTAACTGCAGATAGCTGCAGGTAGTGAACCACACAGTTAGCTTGGTTAGATGTTTCCACAAAGACGATTTTTTAACCTAGAAATAGATATTGAATAAGCTAGTGTGTGAGACGGTGGACATGTGTCTTGCTCCAGATTCATCCTTCTTTTGATTGCTTAATCCTGCCCCACAGCACTTATACAAAATACAGAAATCATCAGAAAAATCTTGACTTAAGATGACTAAGCCATCTTGGGGCCAAGGAAGAACAAATAGTTTCATAATCAAAGATTAAATCTGTCTGGATGCTGTAGCAGAACAGACATGGACTATAAAAAGTTAACATGTTTTACTTATTAGGGACAATTTCTTTGTAGCAGAGCACAGGGCAGATTGAAAATCCCTGAGGTGTGAGAGGTAGAAAAGCCAACAGCTAGTTAACTGCACAAAATGAGAAAAATTCTCCTATCTAATCTCACTGCAAGTAGCTTCCTTTTGTTTTCGTCTGCCTTTTCTTCACCCATAATGGGAGAAGTTTCAAGATATGAAGTTTACTTTGATGGATGCAGAAAACAGAGCGCTCTGGATGTAGTGAATAACTTTTCTTTGTCTTACTGTACTTTGGCTGAAGAATAATTTTAGCTGCGTAAGAGTAAGGTATCCCTCACAGAAAGGTGTAGTGATTATACAGATCTAGACACTGCAAAATCCCTCTTTCTGAAATTCAGAAAGCAATTTCTAACAGCAGCTGTGCTTACCAGGTGGGGAGCTGGTGTCACAGATGTCCTTGAGGGAGAACATCCATCCTGGGGATCCCAGAGATCCTCATCCCTGCTCAAAAAATATATTTCCCAAAAAGCTGATGGCATAACCCATACTTCAGTAAATCCTATCTTTGATTCAGCTGCACTGTATTGCTGGAATAAATATGGCAGACAACAATCTTCAGTTAATAAGTAGTATGGATATGAAGTCTCAAAATTTTATCGGAGGAGAACATAAGTGAGACTGTCACACATAGACTGAGCAGTATATATTAAACAAAAATATTAGTCTAGTATTTAGAGGTTCCTCTAGTCTGTAGGTTCCTCCTTTTTTTTCATATTTTTCTGGGTGGTATGTTTGGCTATGAAGTACTGTCTTTTTTATATTGCTTCTGAACATGTGCTCACTCCCAAATTAATTTTCCAATTCCATTGAAGAATCTCAGTAGCAAGGGTTGGTGAAACAATTTTTAATACATTCAATTTACTGACTTTTAGAGTAAAATATATCCATACTGATATTATGAATGTTCATTAACTAGTTGGGATGAATTAAACAGCTGTGAAAGACTGCTGAATTAAATGCATTCAAGTAAAAGGAAGTATTACTCACTGGCTCCATGCATCTGACTTAGATGAAATAGGTGTCAGATAATGGAAGCAGCAGAGCCTTTTCCACCGTGAAAAGAAATTAAATTAAGCCTTTATATTTAAAAGGTGAAATCAATGTACTGTACTGGTTACAGTTAAATAATTGACACCCTATAGGACAAATAGATGAGATAATGCTGAACAAATAGGGAAAGCCTAATAAATGATTGAATTGTATGCAGCAGCATGAAAGGGTTGTTTTAATGGATTTGGAAGGGGTTTTGTTTACAGCAGTGAATGACGAAGATCTATTAGAACTGTGAAGAGACAGCATAATATAGAGCATATATTTTCCTCATATTTAGAGAAACTTGTTTTATTCAATTAGGAATAAAGCAGAGATTGGGAAAATACATGCCTCTTAAAATGTTGTACTGAGTTGTAACAGGCTCATAAATAGAAGTCAATTAAAAGTTGCAGAAATGCTAGAAATATTAAATACCACAATAATCAGAGCTGTTCTACTCCTTTTTTCAAATGTCAAAAAAAAGATACTTAAGGAAAACACAGAGTAAGAATCTTTAAATAAGAGGTTCTTATTAATCACAAACTAAAGGCCTTTATTCTTATTCAGCACAGCCCTGTCACTGCATTTCGTTCTGTGGAGTGGTGTATCACAGACTCTTATTCAAAGAACCTCATTCTGCATCAAGATTGTTCCTAATTTCAGTGTCAAAATACAGTTTGTGTCTTCTCTTATTCTAGAAGAATTTTAAATTCAGAAAAAAATAAGTTCCCTACTCCTGTTCCTTCTTCCCCTCCCATTTTTTCCCCTCTACAAGTATCTAAAAAAGTCATACATGAAAAATAAACATGGTTATTATGCACTATTATTCTCAACTCCATTTGCCTGGTTAATCTTTGAAGCTTGATGAGGTATGGGGAAGAAAATAATATTTCAATTGCAATTTCTCATTTCAATTACTGAGACGTGGTGGGACAGCTCACATGACTGGAATGACGTCATGGAAGGCTATGTCCTCTTCAGGAGAAACAGGTCAATGAGGTGTTGGGGGGCAGTGTGAGAAGTTGCTGGATGCATTCCAGCAATTCTCCCCAGTGAGAGCTGGATGCATTCCAGTTGCTTTCTCTATGTGAGAGAGCAACTGGAATGCATCCAGCTCTCACTGGGGGCGGATGAAGAGAGGGTTGAAAGCTTATGGGTAAGGATTAAGGGCCAGGCAAATATGAAGGATACTGTTGTGGGAGTTTATTACAGACCTCCTGATCAGGATGAGGAAGCTGACGAGGCTTTCTACAGACAGCNGCTTTCTACAGACAGCTGGAGAGAGCCTCCTAATCACAGACCCTGGTTGTTATGGGGGACTTC
>VXBO01012101.1:6316-37467 GCA_013400135.1 Rhinoptilus africanus | reverse complement strand
AATGGCTTGAGAGCAGCCCTAAGGAGAAGGGCTTGGGGGTGCTGGTGGATGAGAAGCTCAACATGAGCCAGCAATGTGCTCTTGCAGACCAGAAAGCCAACTGCCATCCTGGGCTGCATCAAAAGAAGTGTGGTCAGCAGGTAGAGGGAGGTGATTCTACCCCTCTATTCTGCTCTGGGGAGACCCCACCTGGAATACTACATCCAGCTCTGGAGCCCCGAACAAAAGAAGGACATAGACCTGTTGGAGTGGGTCCAGAGGAGTGCCATGAAGATGATCAGAGAGCTGGAGCACCTATGCTATGAGGACAGGCTGAGACAGTTCGGGTTGTTCAGCCTGGAGAAGAGAAGGCTTCGAGGAGACCTTATAGCAGCCTTCCAGTAACTAAAATGGGCCTGCAGGAGAGATGGGAAGGGACTCTTTATCAGGGAGTGTAGCAATAGGACGAGGGGTAATGGTTTTAAACTGAAAGAGGGGAGGTTTCGATCAGATACTAGAAAGAAATTCTTTCTTGTGAGGGTGGTGAGGCACTGGAAGAGGTTGCCCAGGGAAGTTGTGGATGCGCCATCCGTGGAAGTGTTCAAGGCCAGGTTGGATGGGGCTTTGAGCAGCCTGGTCTAGTGGGAGGTGTCCCTGCCCATGGCAGGGGGGTTGGAACCAGGTGATCTTTAAGGTCCCTTCAAACCCCAACCCTTCTGTGATTCTATGATTTTACCTATCTACTCCATTCTGGTGAGACCCCACCTGGAGTACTGTGTCCAGTTCTGGAGTCCTCAACACAAGAAGGATTTGGACCTGTTGGAAAGGATCCAGAGGAGGGCCACAAAGATTATCAGAATTCTTTACTGTGAGGATGGTGACACACTGGAACAGGTTGCCCAGGGAAGTTTTGGATGCCAGATTCCTGGAAGTGTTCAGGACCAGGCCGAATCGGGCTTTGAGCAGCCTGGTCTAATGGGATTCATCCATCATCCAAGATGATCTTTAAGATCCCTTCCAACCCAAACAATTCTATGATTTGATCATGTACCTGTAAACAGAATATATCTTTCAGATGCATAAAAATTTGTTTTCTGTATTTACCTGTTCTTTTAAGAGGAAGAGGACAGAATCTTGTTGGCTAAAATCAAAGAAGAATTATTAGAACTGGATGTAGCTGTTCTCTGTGAAGTTGAAGATTTTGTGCCTCTCAAGTACTCAGAGGGACTGTGGTAAACACTATTAGACAAAATACTAATTACTGTAAAGCTAAACTTTGCACAGATTATGGAATTGTACTCACAAATTTCAGTCTTGTGAAAAGTCATAAACTTAAATTTATTTGACCTCCTCCCATCTCAAGAAGGTCTTAAAATCTTTTCAGCAAACTTGTCTAAGTTTTTTCCCTCAGTGACTAATCAGATGCTCAAATATTTTCCAATAAAAAATTAAGATATCTTATTTTATTAATGATTTTTAATGACATAGCAATTATCAGATGCCTTCATGAGATGACTAAAAGTAGAATTCAATATATTTACGGTGGAATTCACTTTTGACATATTTAGTCCTTTAATATATGGCTATATGTGAAACTTTCATCTCGGTTACTGACTTAAATGGTTTCCAAAGCATATCTAAGTGTTGATTCATGTTTTACTTAAAAATTAATCTTCTGGTCATAAACTGAAGCAGGAAAAAACTCCTATTAAATCTACAAACTGCCTTTTCAAAACTATTTGCCAAAGTCTTAGGGTTGATTGTTTTCATTTTCACTTTTAAGAATTCAATTTCAGAAGACTGAAGCTCTTCTTAGAGTTATTTAAAAGATTGTCAGAAGTCTTTTGTGTTTCTAGTAAACATATGGCTGATTTTTTAGTTGTATGGTTGTTTTGCTTTCCAGATTTTTTTTTTGTTAGGTCTGTGTTGTAAATCAACCTAGTTCAAGGGGAGCTATCATGTTTTGTAGACAGAGTATTTAACTTCAAACTATTGCTTTGATTTCTGCTGATTATTCTGATATTGGGCTTTCTAGATTTTGATTTTTTTTTTTTATAAGCATGTACTATTTTGGTCTCATCTGTTCATCCTTTCAGCTGTTATTCCCCCTTATCAACTTCTGCCTTTCTGCAAACCTGAGACCCAATCTTAATCTATTCTAAATCTCAGCGTGTCTACTTGAATGAAATACTTGCATTCTGTCCATCTTGTAAACTGTTCTCTCTTATAGTGACGAATTTCTCTTCTGTAGTTTACAAATATTGGGTGTTTATCAAGATTAACCAACTCTTCTGCCTTGAGCCATTTAATGCTTCAAAGCCTGCTTGAACAACTTTTTGGGCCTGTATACTGCACAGCAGCAACACGGCTTTCTCTTCTTCAGTGATGTGTTATTCAGTCACATGTGTTTTTCTGCAAGTGCTGTTGCTTCAATTGCAGCAAAATGGATAATGCCAACAATGGCTAGTTCTTCCCATGAAGTCCCAGATGTCAGTGAACTAGCTGAAAAAAAAAATGAAAATTTTGAAGCAAATGGTTAATTTGCATGCTTGTGATGTTTTCTGAAACAAGCTGTATGAGAAGTTTGAAATCATTATTAATCCCACTACTTCCACCAGTTGCAGGATTAAATACATTGCAAAATTAGTAACATTCTGTGTTTGAACTAGATTATCTTAAGGTGAGTGGATACCATTACTATAAATTTCTCTATAAAGTATTATTATGAAGAAACACCATGGTGTACAGGACCATATACAAAAGAAAGGGAAAAGCCTGAATTCAATGACCTAAATGAAGCGTTAGTTATGAAGGTATTAAATTTCTCTTTCCTAAAAAAAAGATTCAAGGAGTAGGAGATAAGTTCTTTCATGAGCTATTCTTTTGCTTATATGAGATGTTATCTGAAAAGTGCAAGGAAGAGAATGTTTTAATTTAGTCTGTTTAATGCTTTCATTTAAATAGCCCAGTGTCACAGTTTGGGCTGGGCTGGCCAATGAGAAGATGACAAATGCTCTCCCCCATCTCTTGCTCCAAGGAGAGGAAGAAGAGAGGTGAAGAGAGCTATGGATTTAGAAAAAAACTATTTTAATGAAGTATTAATAATAAAATAAAGAGGGAATAATGAAATAGATTCAATATATATAAATATATACATAACCATATCAAGTTCCCAGGGAGATGTCACGGGCAGGCACTGAGAAAGTTCCAGACTGGACTCAGTGACAGATGGGAACTGGGTTCTGGGTCTTGATTCAGGAACCCACAGATTAAGATCAAAGGTAGACAAGCTGACAAGCTTCTCCTCAGCCATCAGCCAGGGAATAAAGATGTTTTATACTGATCATGGCAGATGGGATGGAATATCCTTTTGTTCAGGTTGGGTCACCTGTCCTGTCCACTCCTCCCCACAGGTGTGACCCCTCCATGGGGTAAACGCCCACGTTAGTTTAAGCAAGAGCCTCTCTCATCGTGCCGAAAGTTGTCTCTGCTCCACCCCAAAACAGGACACCTAGGAAAAGGGGAAAGACCTTATAGGGAGACCATATTTATATGCAGGTATGATTTTACACTTGTCTGTGGACTATCCAGTTGCATTTTTCTGTAATCCCGTCCAGAGTTTTTCATCTTTCTACTTTTAAATATACCAATGGAATGGCTAGGATTCAAAGTCATGTGCTTATTAGCCATGGACTATGGAGTCTGTGCTGGAGGCAGGGAACCGTGTTTTGGAGGGGCCAGTCGGAGCTGGGCTGGGGCTGGTTTTGCTGTCTGTGAAGGCAACTGGCCAAGAACCCTGTTTGCATTTTTATGCGAAGCTCCCAAATCTGTTGATTGCTTTAATTTTGCCCCACTGGTATGTAACAATTTATTACTTTATTCTCTAGATCCTCTTTTACAATTCCTTTTCAGTAATTCCATCTGAAGATCTAACTTGGTATTACTTTGTCTAAGAACCTCAGACCTTGGCAACCAAACCTTGTAAGCATAGGAGTACGCCTGTCTCCTCAGCATTGCCAAAACTTTATAGTTTTTTTTTTTTTTTGCTAGGTCATGTGTCTCCAGGGTACAACAAGAGCTATTAGCTGCATAGAATAGGAAAGTTAAGCTATGTGTCAAAGTCATCCCTTCTTTTACTATGAAAACATCAGCCTACCATGGGGGCACCGTAGAAGGCTCTGAGTGCGACCTGGACTTTCCAGCTCAGGCTTGCTCCCTTAGCTGGTAAATGTCCTTACGTCCATCTTGTTGTCAGCATTGCTAACTGAAAGCAGTCAGCAATGAATGGTGAAGAATTCTTATTTTAGGGATAGGTTCGGTTATATCACTTTCTCATACTGCATAGAACACTAGGTAGGACCGATCCTTCATTTAATGTATTACTACATATTGCTTTAGCTCTTTCTAGCCATAATTCTAGCCTGTGGCGGGGCGCCCGCCTGGGGCTGAGGGGCTCAGCTGGGCCCTGCGCTGGGGCCCTTGGGGCCGGCGGGAACCGGCTGGGGCCGGCACGGGGCGGCCCCGCCCCCACCGCAGGGGCCGCCCGGCAGCACCCACCGCTGCTGCCAATGCCTTGTCAGGTAAATGCAGTACAAATGAATAATTTTACTTAAAAATGAGAGTCCTGTTTTATCCTTCTGTGAGACAGGGTAGAAGGGTAGCAGCATCTTCTGCCTGTCAGCCTATTAGAAGCTGTTGTCAAGGGCGTAAGGGCATTGCTCGCTGGTGTCATGCTGCCAAAGGAAAGCCTGGCCAGTGGGAGGGCGCTAAGATGGTGTATCCCTGCATGTTGGGGGAAGGAGGGCTGTATTTAGAGTACACGGAAGTGTGGTTACGGCTGCCGACAAAGGTTTTGCTATGTCTTAACCTGCTACAGTAAAACGTTCATTTTGAGCCAGATAAATTGATGGCTGTCGTGATGTTAATATTGCGTTATGGTATTCCATTAGTAGAGCCAGTCATTCCAGGCAGTCATTCGTAATGCAAAGGCTATTGCATCTCAAAAGTAATTAATTCAGTATGTGGAATTTGTACTTCTCCCAGCATCGAAGGATAGTTTTGAGTAGGAGGTGAGTGCTCAGCTTCTTGGAAGCTGCCCTTTCTCTGCATCCAACTCTGAGAATCTGGTTTCTGGGTTGGTGCAAGATGGGGTTGTATGTGCAGTTTTAGGCACAAGTGTGAAAGGGACTAATTTTGTATTTTATATACACATAACTGTGCAAATGTGTATATGTATATATACATATCTAGATATTTATATGTGCATTGGCATATTCCATTAACTCTTCAGTTTTACTTAGTGGCTCATCTTTCTAATCCCCGCAAATTTTTTCTTTTTTTTTAATTTTAAACAAAGTAATATACTGTTATTTTTACTTTTCCATGGAAGAAATATTTCTGGCTTGATTATTCTTTACTTGACTGAGTTGTGTTGTTTATATAGTGCTATGTAACCTGTTATTAACCAAACGCATTATGATGCATAACAGCTAAGCTAGTCCCAAATGTGCAGTGAGATGGTTCTCCATATGTCATTACTATGATGTATAAAGCTAGAGAGCAATGTAACTACACATCACAGCAGCAGATGTACGTTTAGCTTGATCTGCTCTTTTTGCATTTGAGGATTTACCAGAGAGAAGCCTCAGAAGTCTAATCATTACTAAAAATGATCTGCTAATCCTTTGTGTAAGTAACATTATTAGCTGACGTTGAAGTATCCCTGATCCTCTTCAATATCAAAATATCTGCTTTGCATTTTTGATTAAATGGGCTTGCCTAGCTTCACTTTTCAGCTGTTGGGTTTTAGTACAACTCTTTTGTACCAGCTCTCTGCTGTCAAACTTCTGTTCCCTTGGGGCTATTTCCACTTGTAAACAAATTATCTTTTTAATCTTTCTGACATGTTAAATAGTTTGAGCTGCTGAAAGTCCTGAAGTGTGTTCTTCGTTCCTTTGGTTATTCTTCTTACTATGATATTACTCTAGTTCATCAACAAACTTTTTCCAAAAAGTGTCTTCTGTTATACTCCAAGATTCTTTTGTAAATATTTATAAATTTGAGTTTGATATGTCGTGGTTTTGGCTTCAGATGGCAACAAAGAACCACGCGCCGATCGCTCCAGGCTTTCCTGAATAGAAAGCGCAAGGAAAGGGCAGAACTCGTGGGCTGAGACAAAGGCAGTTTTAATAGAATAACAAAGGTAGCACAAAAAAACCAACATTAACAACAATAACAACAGTAACAAGGACAGAGGAGTATACAGACGCGGTTCGGGAACCGCCGCTCACCGACCGCAGCCGGGGCGCCCCCGCCGCTCCAAGCAGTGACTTCCCGCCCCTTCCCGGCAGCTCAGCGCAGGCGTGGCTCACATGGGATGGAATAGTTATGGCCCCGGGCCAGGGAGAGTTAACCCTCTCTCTGACGGAACCAGGACTTCTTAATATTTAAGCTAAAGGCTGATAGTCAGACTTGAGATACTTTATAAGACAAATTTTTTTTTATTAGCAGTGTTACATAGTTCTAAATAACCATCTTTAAGATAGTTTTTTTTTATTGTGTTTTTTTAATCTGCTGCTCTGCAATAATGCAGGAGGTATTTAAAAAAAAATTTAAAAACCCAGAAAACAAGTGAAATAAACACCCCCCTACAAACATCCTTCAAAAAAACCCCAAAACAAAACAAAAAACCCACCAGAAATACACTACAAAAATAAGGAGATTGCTTCTGAATTATGGGAGGCTTATGTATAGGCGGGAGAGTAGAAGATGGAAGCAGATGTGTTCCAAAGTCACTGTCTGAGCAACAGTTGATACCAACTTAGTTGGCAACTTGCTGAGCTAAAGGAAATCTGTATCTTCTCTAGATTCAAAGTACCTATCTATAGACTGAGCAAATCAAGGCAATGTAAGGTCATATCCAGAATATGTTACAAATTTTTGTGCTAGAGGGGTTAGCAGATGTAATTATCTTTTTAAATAAGTACTTATATTCAGCAAGCATTGGCATGGTCACAAAGGAGGTATTGAGACAGCATAACATGAAGTTTTGATTCGATATGATTCCTACCATTACAGTATTCTTGTGATGTTCTTGTGGACTGGAAAGCAAATAATTTCATAAGTATTCTTTATGAACTCCTAAACTGCTGTCTTGCATCTTTTTTCAAACTAAAATATTGAGTAAATGCTGAATGGAAAAGTGTGTTTACTGATTTTATGATAAATATTTTCTTTTGTTGCCCACCTGTGCTTTAAGTTGAATCCTCTGTCTGTTGCTTGCTGAATGGAGAGAACATGATAAGGAAAATAACATTGTTTCACACAGTGATAACACCAGTGTGCTTGATGAAAAATACTTGCATGTGCAGAGCCCTGTATTTGTGCAAGGATATCAGATAATTGTGTGTGTCATTGCCAGTTTATATTAATGGCTGCCACATTTTTGTGGACATTTCTGGATTCTGATGTCCAGAGTAGGAGCACATACAACTTCTTGATTTACACATTATCTCAAAGAGTCAAGGTGACCCAGAAGATGCTGTCAATGTATCTTTTAAGTGCTCTCTACACTGCTGGAACTGAGCAGAATGCGTTATGTACAAAGCACTTCTTGCAAAGCATTATTTTTAAGAAGAAATGTCCTCTTCATAAATAGTAATAAAAAAATTAAGCAAACAAACAAACCACTGAGCAGAGAAAAGAAATAGACATTTCAAAGACTTTAAAACAAATCATGCTGAGCATAACTTATGTGGCAGAAAGCGTTAAGAAGAACATTTGAGCTTTGCTGTCCTTTCATCCACTGATTTCCAGTACATAAAATAAATTGTGAAGTTTTACAAGTGGATAAATTGGGTAATACCCTCGAGCTTTAATTTTTGTTTGTTTATTTCTTGTGTTTGGACACAGGGATTTAGTTTTTTGTTGCTATTGGTGGGGGCATTTGTTCTGCAGGTTTAGGGGGAAGGGGTTGAGAAAACCAGACTGAATGATGGCAGCCTCTCATTTTTCTGTGGCAGTGGACACTGGTTAGGTGGCTTTTCAGTGATCAGGAAACTATGGACAGAAACGTATCACTGTACAAATGTCTCTTTTTTTCACAAGTGTATTTTGTCCTTGCTGAGGCAGTTCTACAGTAATGATGCCCATTTAATGGATTAATAAATAGAGAAAGGAAAGAACACTTTAGGGAAGAGTTGCAGAATGCAGCATGAGGCACAGACGAAATGACTATAGCAAGTTCATTATGTGACAGGGACAATGCACTGAATGTTTTTTTCTTGTTTTTAAAATTCATACTTCTTCCTTTTTTAGAGTAGGGAACTTTAAAGCTCTTGGGTTCACTGAAGAAGAACAAATGAACTCATCATCCAAAACATGCACCTACCTGTCAAAAGGAAACACACAAGATACGGAATAGGAAAGATATGGGCATTGAGAAATGTCGATACGAATGCTGTTAAATTCAAGTTTCTGAAGTAGATGTCTGCTATATACCCCAATGACTTGGTATGTTAAATCTTAAAATCCCTCACAATGCTAATTCTTGTTGTGGAAAGGAAAATAAAAATTATTAAGGGTGATATTTTTAGAGATATTCAAGCCTGTGATGATTTAACTAATACTTAAACTTTTTGAAAATGTCTCATAGCTTGCCTCTTATTGAAGTCAACTATAGGTTAAACTCGTAGGCCTCTCTCAAGATCTAACTAAAAACCTATTGCATCATTAAGTGCTTAAATGATTTTAAATTCTGATCCTGTGCTGTTTCTCCTCTTTAGCGTATCTAGTAATGATACTAGTAAATACAGTATGTACTGCTATTATGAAAATTCATAACAGAAGTACATTGTCACAGAAAGATATAAATAAAAACTTTTTCTGTGAAAGTTTCAGTTGCTTAATGCTGAATAAATCAGATGAATCTCTCAGACTGGAAAAATGAGCGGTGAAGGTGTTTTACCCAGCCAAATCTCTATTGGCATTTGGATTTTTTTTTTTCCTTGTTTTGTTGGTTTTGTTTTGGGGTTTTTTTTTCCTTCTTTTTCTTTTTTGTCAGTTACTTAAAGCTAAAAACACTTGAAAAGTGGAGATAGGAAACTTACATGAAACGTGGTAGTTACACATACTTCAGGGAACTATGCACTGGACTCTTGGAGATTCCTTCCCCTGCGTACAGTTTGGGAACACCTGATATACAGTTGTTCACTGTAGGCCTTATTTTATATTTTCAAAATAGTAGATATTTTCAAAATTATTGGGTTACTTTTATGACTAAGAGTTTGGTGAATTGGAAAACCAGTCATGTGCAACCCATTTTGAATTTGTAGTGATCTCTGTTCTGCTTACTCTAAGCAGAACTGTAGGAGATTTCTCTTCTGTATGCAGTAATAAAAGAAAGCAAATATATCCCTGGCAGAGTAGCACTGCTAGCAATAACATTCTCCTGTCCCTCCCCCAAATAAACCAAGAAAGTAAATCGTCCAACTCTGTCATAGTCCAAAATCAATGATATAGTCGGAGACCATTTTATAAATTGTTTATGTTGGGGAATACCTTCTCCGAAATGTTTTGGCAATGCGCAGGGCACATCTGAGTTGCTACTTCATTCCATTTAAGGCTGTTAATCACAGAAGTGTCAAGATAAATCCTATATTTTCATAGAGGATTTATATAAGCTTAATATTCTTAATGCAATTGTCTGCATATCCTAGACCAGCAAAATGCTTTAGCATATTCTTAAGTATTCAGCAAATCATTAATTTCAAAGAAGTCTTGCTGCTATTTGTGGTGTATGATCTGTCATGCAGTGTCAGTTTTCTATTATGAAATATGTTGTCCTTTGTCTGGGTAGGAACTTGGATACCTCAGGGATGGATGTGAATACAGGGATGTGGATCTTTAAAGTTTTTAAAATTTAAACAGTGTCATTGAATTTAAATGACTTGCTGGTGAGCATCGTAATAAGCACATTTCTGTATGTAGGTTTCTTAAATTATTTTTTACAGCTAAATTCTGCTTTAATGCTTGCCAAGCATCCCTGAATATGCTAATAATTTTTTAGGGCTTTAAAAAAGCTTGCCCTCAGTTCTCTTAATGTTTATATCTCTGCTATGAGTTGGACAATCAGAATTTCCTTAGGAGATGCTGGAAATGTGCAGATGCATGCCTATTGTAAACATTACAATAAAGTTTTGAAAGAATTTGAAACCACAGAAATATTTTGTGAACCAAAACTCATAGTTGTGTGCTACTTACTTGAAATGCAGCACTACTCTGAAAGTCTGTAGATGCATAAACTGGTTTTTTGAAACACAGTATCAGCCAAGTTGTTCTGAAAGCTTGTGCTTTTTTTTCATTATGTTCAAACTCCATTTTTTTTATCATTATAGTAGGCCAATAAATTTGATCTGTATTAACACTGAAGATCTGGATTTAAATTCTGTAAAAAGCTTTCCTGGAAAGACAGAATCTCGTTCCTTCAGCAAGATGATGATGATTGTGCAAGTGCATTTCATAGAAAACAATAGAAAAACTTATTAGGACAACTAGAAACCATGAGATCTTTCCTCCAAACTTTTAAAATATATATTTTGAAGGATGTGAAGGATTAACAATTCATTGGCTAATAACTGTTTACTCAAACGTGTTGGTCCAATGACATAGATGGAAACTGGACCATTCTTTCTGTGTCCAAACCAAAAAGAAAAAAAAAAAAGAGAGAGATGAATAAAAGTATCTCTGGGGCATTTAAAATAGAATCACATTGAAATGAACACACATTTCATTTTTTTTTTTCTTTTTAGCTGGGCTGGGAAATAGCAAAATTAGTGGAATTAATTTCCTCTGTGAGGGAGTGCATTTGGATTTTCATGGGGGAGGACAGACCAGAGGTTGTTTTTTGGGGTTTTTTTTTCATAATTGTTGGAAAAAATGAAGTGCTGCTGAGTCACTTAATTAGAATAGTAGAAATGCACATTTGAATTTCCTCTTTAGCCAAAACAGTGTAGATCCTGCTGCCATTACTTCAATGATAGGCATCTCACCCTGCAAGTGTTCCATGGTAAACAGTGGAAAGCAGTGTAAAGCAACATTTAAGCAATGTCAAGCAATACTTTAGATGCTAGCAATTATTTAATTCCTCTAACAAGAACTGCATTCAGTTATTTACTTTTACTAGAATAATTAAGAAAAAAACCTGTTTCTTTTGAATAAAATTAAAAGGAGGGGGGTGGGGGGGTGAGGGGAGGGGAATCCAAAGCCTGATTTCTGTAGTATCACAGAGTGACAGAATAGTAGGGGTTGGAAAGGACCTCTGGAGATCATCCAGTCCAACCCCCTGCCAGAGCAGGGTTACGTAGAGCAGGTTGCACAGGAACGCGTTCAGGTGTCTATTGCTGCTGATTTCTTATTCATTTTGGAGCTTCATTATAGACAGACCACTTAGTTTTTCAATTTTTTTTCATGATAAACATGATATTTTGATACTTAATATTCAAACCTTAGTGAGATTGGTGATCTATATTTCACAGCCAAAAGTATTTCTTTTCTTAATGCACCAAATGATTCCCCCTCACACACACCCTTGCATTTTATGAATTGTAACAGTATGGTAAAAGACTAATTCATAGTGATTAATTCATAGAGCTTCCTATTTGAACTTTTGAACTCCTGCACTGGGTGCTGCATTCCATGCTGGAAAAGAAATATGTGAAACCGTTTCCTAATGCTATCCAGCTGACGCTTTCCCATATACTTTTTCTACACACATACACAAATTGCATTGACTTTTACTAAATCTCCTCCTAAATTGACTTTGTTGAATTGGTACAACTCTGATTCTCCTGAATTAGAGTGCCTTAATTTAGCTTGTTAAAGAATTAAGCTAAATCAATATAATTCACTTATACTGATTTAAGAGGGTAAAATTGAGGCAATTCCCTGGTGTATGGTTGTGGGGTTTTTTTCAACTATTGAGAAGAAATGTAGGGAAATTAATGTCATTTTTCTGTGTTCCTGTCTCAGAATTATTTCTTTCACGCTTTTTTGCTGGAAGAAAACCAGCTAAATTGGAGAGTTGCCTTAGAATAAAGTAAAAAAGAAAAAAAAGACAACATGAACTTTATTCATGTTTTAAGTATGTAAAACTCAAGCTGGTGCCCTAGGACTGGTGTCCAGTATTAGCTCATGTCAGTCATGACTTAGGTAGAATTTCTCAGAGAAGCTGCCCCCACCCTCCCAAAAGAACCAAACAACCTGCAGAATATCAGAAATCTTAATCTATGTCCACCTTAGCAATTAATATAGTTCTAGTTTGTTGATGTTAAATTTCAGTCTGGATTACAGATGGTAGAGGCGCTTACTGGAATTTTCTAACATTTTGACATGACATAAAATCATAGGAATGTATTCACACAATAAGATAATGGGTTTAGATAGTATATGAAATTTTAAACTTAATAAATGTAGGATTTTTATTAAAACATAAACAATGATCATACTAATTTGTTCACTACCATTGTCATAGTTCTATTAAGGACTTGAAACACTGTCTAAATTTAGGCTCTTGATCTTAAATTGGTTTCCAGGGCAGCAGAATTGTAATTAGCAAGACCAATTGCCTTTAAATTCCTCTAAATCATGACAGTTTTCTTATTTTTGCAGTTTTGATTAGAAAAAACATTATTGACCAGGAAAAGTGCAACATTTAAAAAAACCGTTATGCCATCAATTTTATCTTGGAATTTTGTCAATCACAAGGCTTCCGAAAATAATTCAGTATTAAAAAATCCACTTAGTATTTCCATTCCTATTAATAGATATTAGAGCCCAAAATGAGGTAAAAACATCTTGAACTATGCAGTCTTGGTAGTACATAGTGACATTCATCACTTACAGATCCTTGCAAAGAGGAAAGGCAGTCAGCATTCAGGACTTACTGTGCAAATTTGTTGTTTGCCAGCAACAAGTACATCTTCTTTTAAAAAACAAATCAAGCAAAAACTAAAAAACAAACCTGAAACAAGCAAGGGAACCTGCTGAGAAAATAACACTCAATTTCTTTATAGAGCACTATGGCTTTCTGTTTGGCTGAACCTATGCCCTCTTCATATATTTTTCTAAATACTGCAGGTATAGATGTAACTGTTCCAGGCATAATAGAAGAACATTCATGGTGTTTCTTTGCTTTACGGTGACATTTAGATCATTAAAGCTGCTTTGATGGATGCTTCCCAGTGGGCAAATCTGTTGTACTTGAAAACTGTGGTAGTAGTGGTTCTACAGCACGATCCTATATTATTAACCTGTGTCATGCTTCGATACTGCAGTGAAGTATGAATTGCAGTGATAGTGATTTTTTTTCCTAAGAACTAACATATTTACTCTCTAAATAAGTGTCTTTAAGTTACTTCCTCACACACACCCCCTCCTCCCTCATGAAGAAATTACTTCCAGATATAAATAGAAAATAATGTTCTTCCTCTCTGACTTCTGGGAAGATGTGCACCCAAGCTTCATTTTGTGGCATCACTTTGAAAAAATACATTCTGAAATCAAAGGAGAGGCATAGGACTTCTTCCCGAATATCTGGAAAGATTCTTTAGAAGCTTAAATCCACTTTAGTTGTGATTTAGTTTTAGTAGGTTGATCTTCTGTGTAAGTGCCATGAATAGTGCAAGCAAGGTAGAACGACTCTCTGGTATATTACCTGCAGTTTCCAGAAGAAAAAGCATTCATTTTCTTTCAACTTGAGCACCAGGTGTTTTGCAAAGGCTAGTACTTTGCTGTACATAATCAGCCTATTCTGACGGTTCAGAATTTCTGATTTTTGTTTGCTTATTGATCATTAGGCAGATGTGTCTCAGAGCCCTCCATCTTGAAGTGACTGTGAGCTCCTTTCCCATCCTTAAAGGAATATCTAATCTTTACTATGGCTAAATTGTTTTGTTTGACTGCAGCCTTTACACTCTCCCTCCACTTTAAAGGACCCATTAGGTTGCAGCATTTCATTGCTATCTTCTGTATTTATGCTGCATCACAGAGCTGATGCCTTCTGTATTACACACCATATGGTCAAGGACCATTCTTCCTCTCCACCCCAAGGATATATCAAGATAGCCATTCACCGGCTTTTGCTAACATGATTCATGAGAAATAAACTGAGATTTTCTGCAACTTCTTGAAGATAAATAGAAATCTTATCAACAGTTGATCCCAATGCCAGGAGTAACAATTAACTCCCCTGCACCCCCAAGGTTAGTAGAACCATATCAGTTGAGGATGGTAGATTTAAAAGAAAGCAGTGCACACTCCACCCCTCAGAAGAAACTAGAGATTTCAGTCACGCTTATTATGTTGAAAATCATACTGCTTAAATTGTAAAAATTTTAAACTGATATCTTTATCAGACATTATGTGGAATAATGCTACATGCAAGAAGGATGGTCGTTACAAGATAGTCACCCGTGATGCTTGTTTTGAGAGTACGCTGTACTGCATCTGTTTAAATTCTGTCTGTCAAATTCTAATTGCAGAAAGCAGAACTAAGAGTCTGAGAAATGGAAGGGTAAGGGGGAATAATTCATTTTGCTACCAGTGTACACAGAGGATAAAGAACATTATGGGCAGAAAAAAGTGTTGAAAACCTTAGGCTTTTTTCGCTCTCTGACAGCAGACAGCTGGAATATGACAAGCTTATGTGATGTGACTGTTGTGTCAACCAATAGAATTTGTGACTATAATTTGGTGACAGCCATCCAGAGGGAACTGGACAGGCTTGAGAGGTGGGCCTGTGCAAACTTCATGAAGTTCGACAAGGCCAAATGCAAGGTCCTGCACCTGGGTCATGGCAATCCCAGGCACAAATTTAAGTTGGGTGGAGAATGGCTTGAGGGCAGCCCTGAGGAGAAGGACTTGTGGGTGCTAGTTGATGAGAAGCACAACATGAGCCAGCAATGTGCTCTTGCAGACCAGAAAGCCAACTGCCATCCTGGGCTGCATCAAAAGAAGTGTGGTCAGCAGGTAGAGGGAGGTGATTCTGTCCCCCTACTCTTCTCTGGGGAGACCCCACCTGGAATACTACATCCAGCTCTGGAGCCCCCAACAAAAGAAGGACATGGACCTGTTGGAGTGGGTCCAGAGGAGTGCCATGAAGATGATCAGAGAGCTGGAGCACCTATGCTATGAGGACAGGCTGAGAGAGTTGGGATTGTTCAGCCTGGAGAAGAGAAGGCTCCAAGGAGACCTCATTGCAACCTTCCAATACCTAAAGTAGGCCTGCAGGGAAGATGAGGGGAATGTAGTCGATAGGACAAGGGGTGATGGTTTTAAACTGAAAGAAGGTAGAGTAGCTGTTAGGAAGAAATTCTTTCTTGTGAGGGTGGTGAGACCCTGAAAGAGGCTGTCCAGAGAAGTTGTGGATGTCCCATCCCTGCAGGTGTTCAAGGACAGGTTGGATAGGGCTTTGAGCAGGCTGGTCTAGTGGAAAATGTTCCTGCCTATGGCAGGGGGATTGGAACTAGATGATCTTTAGGTCCCTTGCAACCTTAACCGTTCTGTGATCTGCAAATTACAATAAAATGAGCCCTTTGCAGACAAAATGAAAATAATTTTTATTTTTATCAATTCATAGTTGTGATACACTTTAAGGCTCAAATCAGGATCTAGGCATTCTGTTATCTTTTCTGATACTCTAAAAGTTTGGTGACTGTTTCGACCTGCGAGCCTGGACCTAATAGGACTTGGTCTTTTTTTGTTGTCATTTCTGTGTCTCTTGAAACAAGCCTGGAGTTTCCCTGTAATCTCCTAAGGTCTGGTTGGCAATTTCATCACCTAGTTTCATCACCTAATAATATCAAGGGGAAGCTCCTCTGACCACAGCTTAGCTCTAGGGATGCCTTCTCGGAAGATGTGATGCTTTTATCGGTGGATAGATTTTCTCTTCTAATCTGTGTTTCCTCCCTGTTTAGGAGGAGTAAATTAGAGGCCTTGGAAGGGGAAAATGACACCCAGGTTTGAATCACTTATATTAGGCCTTGATGCAACAGATTAAAGCATCTCCACTCCTACCCAAGGATGACTTCTGGATAATCTTTTACAGCTGTTAAGAGGATAACCTTTGAATGCAGCTTAAGATCTCATTTGGACAGCACATTCCTGCAATATGTGCTTGCAGTACTACTTCTCCCAGTGTTTGCAGATGTACCTGAAGCACAATATTTCCACAGAATACATCTATGAACACTCCACCAATAAGCAACCTAAAAGAATTTGCTAAATGAATCACAATGGTGGAGTTTTTAAGTCTGTAAATTAATACTTGAAAATAGTTTTTGCTTATCAATACATTGGGTGCATTGTACATCATGTGTCCAGATAGTATCATGTATTTTCCTAGAATATCTTCCTGACTTCCATGAGCTTATTGGAATCATGTTGTAATTATTGTCCTGAAGTAATGAATGTCAGTGTTATTAACATGACAAACAGAAATCCAAGTAACCTGTCATATGTGACTACAGAGCTCTGTAAAGAAAGGACCATAATGAAGCAGTGAATTTGCCATGATATATTACTGATTGCGAAGCAAAAATTGGCAAAGAAATTCCACTTTCCCTGTAGACTAAGAATGAAGCATAGCAGGGCCCTGAGGGCTTTATTTAGTGAAAAAATATGAAAAGGACTGGTATTGCAGCAACTGTGGCCCATGCAAAAATCTTGCTTCACCCTCTGCACTGAATGAAGCAGAGAATCTTGGGCTGGAAGAGTAATTAGTCTGTGTCTTAGTTGTGTCTTAGTGCACGTATGTACACATAGGGCTGAATTACATAGATGTGTTCTTGTTTCTTAACGAACACAGAGAATTGCAATTCAAACTTAAAAAAAATAATCAGTTATCTTGCATTTATACTGATTTCAGAGTATGGTTACAAGTGATTGTTGGGAAATAGCTGATGTTCGAAGTTAACCCATTGGCTGCATCCATTTCTGTGCCCATATTCTTAATTTAGTTGGAGATGCTTGCCGTAAGTCAGTTGTGCTTTGGGGCAGTTAAATAAGATGCTGGATAAATAGAACTCAGGTGATTTTTTAATGCTTTAATATCTAATTCCTAAAGAACCTCACCAATTTGATTCACACCTTGGTAAATCTTTGTTTAAACTGTAGCAAGTCCACCTGCTCTACTGCTGAGTTCTCCTGAACTCCTGACAAGGCATTTCTTTTCTGAAAGGGTGATGATTTTAAGCAGGCTGGGCTGCTTAAGTGATGAGGTGATTGATGCAGGCTGTGATGGCTCCAGGCAGAAAAGTCCATTTCCTTTTGTGAAATGAGAACTTATGCTGGTCATTATGCAAATAACAACATAAAAGCTTAAGCTCCCTGCAGCTCTCAGTTCACAGAAGACGTTTATTAGGGAGTACCTCTGCCTGGCTTCCTTTCCCAGGAAGAGCTACCAAGTTGTCTTCTGCTGGGTTTATGTTTGCAGTCTCTGGGAACACAGCTGCCTGCTGGCAGTTGCTGTTGCTAGAGCAGCAGGGGTTTTTGAGAGGGGATTTTGACAAGCCTAATTGCTAAAAATGTTGGGGCTGCCTGCTGCCTAAGATGGCCACGATATACCTAGGCTTTTTTCTTTTTCTTTTCTTTTTTTTTTTTTCCCCCCTTACGCTTTAAAGGAAGAGACCCCATGTTCTTAAAAAAAACCCAACAATTGGAACTGTAATTTACAGTTCAGCTGCTTATATATCAGTATACTTACAATATAACTTTAAAATAAAATTACCCAAAAAGCATTAATAGAAAATTGTCAAGTTAGAGTCCAAATATCTTTATGCCAGGTCTCTGACATCCTTCTTTTTAACTGCTAAGATTAGTGGACTTGGAGCCGATTGTAGGGAAGGGAGAGATGCTGACTTCTTTTATCTTTCATCACATCATCTGCAGATAGCAGTATGCAAGAAAAATGTCTTGTCAGATAAGCCTAAAACTTATTTAACAGA
The DNA here is from genome assembly GCA_013400135.1 of Rhinoptilus africanus. Lineage (NCBI taxonomy): Eukaryota > Metazoa > Chordata > Aves > Charadriiformes > Glareolidae > Rhinoptilus > Rhinoptilus africanus. Next base: position 19,489 of record VXBO01012101.1, on the reverse strand, counting down.
TTAGAATCTTTTCCAAAATAGCATATGTTGAATGCCAAACATGTCTGAATGGTTATGAGCAAAAAGTAATACCAGGCTAATGTGATAAGATAAAATAAACAGAACCATTTTTCAAGTTGTGCTCAGAAAAGATATGGACTAAAACACTGCAAGTAGGTAGTTCAGGCTATTACTTTCTGTTTGGGGTTTGTAATATCAATGAAAAATCATGTTTCCTCTTCCTGTTGGTCTCCTGAGTTAAAACCTGTTTCATCATATTACGCAGACCACAAATGATAGCCCAGCTAGAGCAATAGCTATAGAATGCATAGATGGGTTTTACCTGAGACACTGGGGAGTTGGTCTTTTATTCAGTAAATAATCACAAAAGGTAAATCCACACAGCTAAAATAGCTGTGATAGGAAAGAACACCTTGTCCTTTTCTGGATGCTTTCCCTGCCGGGGTCTCCAAAGGGGGAACTGGTGGATGCTATTTATTAAGCTTGTTGGTACTCTTTGAAGTTTCTCTTGACAAACAAAGCTCTGCTGATGGCTTCCCTACAGCTTTCTGGTAGTTTCCTTGATGGTGCAGGTAGTCTGGGACATCATTCTACACAGCAAATTAGAGGAGCTTTAACTGAGTGGGATGGGAACCTGTGCAGTGGCAAGCCAAGTGAGATGCTGTTGTAATAATAGATCTCAAAAATTTCTTTATGATGATGTTGGAAGCTTCTGTTCTATTGTGGAACAGTTATTGGGAGGCATGCTTATCTCTTTTCTTGTTAGATTCGTGACTTTTTTTCCCTTTCCTTCCCAAGGAAGCCTTGTAGTTCAGTACTCAGAAATATATAATAAAGATTTGTGTACTGACCAGATGTTCTAGGTTAACCCCAGCAGGCAGCTAAGCACCACATAGTCACTTGTTTACTCCTCCCCTAGTGGCACGGGGGAGAGAATTGGAAAGGTAAAATGCATTGATAAAGACACTTTAATAGGGAAAGCAAAAGCTGTGTGTGCAAGCAGAGCAAAATAAGGAATTCATCCACTACTTCCTATCAGCAGGCAGATGTTCAGCCATTTCCAGGAAAACATGGCTTCATCATGTGTAATGGTTACTTGGGAAGACAAATGCTATAACTTTGAACATCCCTTCCTTCTTCTCCCAGCTTTTATTGCTGAGCATGATGTCATATGGTACTCAGTATCCCTTTGGTCAGTTGGGGTCCACAGCTGTCCCAGCTGTGTCCCCTCCCAACTTCTTGTGCACCCCCAGCCTACTCACTTGTGGAGCAGCATGAGAAGGAGAAAAGTCCTTGATGCTCAGCAATGGACACTGCTTAACGATGGGTAAAACATCCTGGTGTTATCAACACTGTTTTGGTCACAAATCCAAAGTGTAGGACCATAGCAGGTGCTATAAAGAAAATTAGCACTATCCCAGCCAAAAACAGTACACCAGACAAGAAAAAAGCTGGACAATGTCAGAGAAAGATTTAATCCATCCTTTTATAACAAAGGTACAAGATGGAACTTACTCGTGAAGTGCACAAACATGTATAGGGAGACATGTCTTGTAATTCAATAAATGACGACACTTGTCAGCACTAGTTGGCCTGTGTCCCACTGCACCTATTGAGAAGCTGTTTCAGACCCTCACACCATCAATGCCTGGGAGCTTTCTTCTAGTCACCAGCTTGATTTATTCAGAGCTTGTTCTTCTGCCAGCCTCTTCATTTCGCTGAATTATCACTTCCTCCCTGGTATTTGCATCCTGATTTATTTGCAGGGAATGGTTGTGTTCCCTCTTGGCCTTTGGTGTGGTTAATCAAGCCAAGTTTCTTTAATTCATCTATGTCAATATAAATACGAGAAAGATTAACATGTGTGACAGAATTATACTCAGCATTCTAAATAGGATTTTCCACCTAACAGTCATATGGTCTTGGCAGATGTAGGTCTGCTAGAAAAGCTTTGCTAGATATATCCAAAGATTTTTTTGCCTTTTGCATAACTGTATCACAGTTTCCAGGGCTGACATAAGCAAAGCAGGCAATTGACTTGGGCACCAGATTGCTGGGGCAATTAAATAAGCATTGTCTTCTGTTAACTTTGCCCCTTTTTTTGCCTACATTGTGAACAAACCTTGAGCTGAATGACTTTGTGATCGGGTAACATACACCAAGCTTTCTCTTTTTTGAGGAGCTTGAGTAGAAAAATCCTTGTTAGCTCCTCAGGATCTTATTAAATTCTGGCTGATGTCTGTTCTTCCGGGACACAAAATTGATACTTTGGCCTTTTATATCAAGCTCTCAAGCTTAGATCAGAGTGAATGCTTTTTGTCTGTTTGGTGTGACAGTCATCCACATAAATAGGTATGTTGCATTAGATACTTGAATGTTACCAGATCAGCCCCTCTGAGTTTGGGTGTCTTACAACCCAAACCGTTCTATGATTCTTTTATGCTCTGACTGTTACAATTTAGCCCTATGACAGGGAAGAAGGGGTAATGTTAATAGAAAGGTAATCTTTGTAGAAAGATCACTTTCATGGTATACCAGAATGGAAGAGGTCGGAGATCTGTCACAAAAAAAAGTTTCAAATTAGTAATTACTATAGTATCTGGTCTTCATCATTAAAGAACTGCACAAAATTATCTCTTTAATGTGTTTGAATCATGCATAAATATATAGATATATATAAAAAATGTCTATATAATATAAATATCTATATAAAACACATATATATAACTATATGGATATATATAAAAATATATAAATTATGGAGAGATTGATACAGGATGTAAATCACAGTGAAAAATGCATTCTGCAGTGAAGGTATCAAACAGCTATGAAATGTAAAACAAACAGCTAACAAACACATTTTTATAAAATGGAAACAAGAAAACTCAAACAAGGTAGGTAAACACAGTACTGTTAGTTAATTCTTAAAGTGTAACTATACCAATAATATTTTACTGTGTTTTCTTCAGCGGAAGCAACTGCTAGGTCAGCTAGTTGCTTTTTCTCTTCTATAATAATTGCCACTCACTGTTCCAGGCTTTTGAAATCTTGATGGGGGGCTAAGGCTGCATTTAAGCTGAGCTGGTCTATTGATCTTATCTGGTTCTGATTTTGCTACTTCTCATGCTGCCAGTCTCCCTGCTCGCTGTTCTGGGCTACTCCTTGCTCTGCTTCTCATCCCTTTAGCCATGCTTCACACAACTTTTCCCCCTGCTCACTGCTCCCACTACCTCAGCCTCATATCTCTTCTCTTGCTAGCTGTGCTTCATAGTGCTTTTCTCCCTATTTTCTCACTTCATTTTCTACACTGTGCTAGTCATTCTAGCCAAATTCAGCAGCTTTTCTGGTCTGGTGGGTTAGCCCCAGCCGGCAGCTAAGCATCCACCAGCCACTTGCTCTCTCCCCCATCACAGGATGGGGGAGAAAATTGGAAAAGCAACAAGAAAAACTCCTGAGTCAACATAAAGGCATTGTAATAAGTGAAGGAGGGAGAGGGGGAAGGAGGGAGAAACCCAAACCAAATACAAAACAAAAGAAGCCAAAAAGAACTACAAGTGGTGCAAAAGTAATCACTCATCTTCTCAGCATCCTCTACTCCAGGCTTCTTTGAGACGAAGGGAGATGAGGTGGAATTTTCTTACACTTCAGTCCTCAGACAACAGCCTTTCCTAAGGAAGGGAAGCAATCTTTCTTTTAACTAAAGGATTGGCTAGGTTCTCCTTGAATAAACATGGGGCTTAAAAAACTTTAGAATGAAAGATGAAGTCTGCAAGGACAGTCTCAAAGGAAAAAAGTTCTCAAAGGAAATATTTGCCATGAGAACTAACATTCTTCACCGTGAGGCAGATGGATGAGATGAGTATTACTGGAGGTATCCTCTAATGGGAGTGCTCCAGGAGACAATTTTTCCTGTGAGTAAGCATTCTGGCAGGCTTCGTAGTAGGTACAGCTGACACAAAGCTTGAAATATTTTAATGTTTTTTCAGAAGAAAGGAAGAGAAACAGGGGAGACAGTAAGGCAGCGGAATGAGAAACAGAAAAGGTTTTTTGAGGTAACTCTGGTTTAAGTATTTAGGCATATTTCCGCTTTCATTTCTTCACCTGTATCCTTTATAAACATTCAAAACTTTTATTTGACGTGGATTTTATAGATGAATGTCTGATGCATTTTATATTAGCCGTTTTTAAGTTACCGATGATTTAAGTAACTAGGTAAAAGCAAGATATTCCCAATTTAGAGATGTGTCCAATTTCTGTAGGTACTTTCTGAAAGACTTGAACATGCGCTCCAGCACCATGGCTTCTGCCATATGAGCCATCTGGAGGCTCAGGGACCAGAGGCAGCAGGAATGTCTTCTAGTGGCTGCTGGTGACAGCTCAGGGCTTTCTGGCAATCGGCAAGACATGGGGAAATATATTTAAACCCTATGGGTTGTAGAAAGATTGAAAGAGTCACAGGGCATTGCTGGTTGTAAGAAATGGCTTTTTCTCTGTGTGCCTGGGGTTTTTAAGACACAAATATCAAGAACTGTGAAGCACACACATTTCATAGAAGGAAGCACAGTTAAGTACTGTGGAATATGCATTCCAGGTGAAGATCCACCAGGAGTGCATACTGTACCATGGTGTAAATATTCAGGATCATTTTTCATTTGACTTTTTTATACATTATATATACTTTGAAATGAATTTACTAATAGATTCTTATGCTAATGACTGCTACCGATCATTGACTTGCTACTAATATATTGCTACTTAAAAAGGAAAATATTATTTTATCTTTTTTCTCTCCCTAATGACATGCTGTGCAGGCTATATAAATGAAAGGCTAAATTTAGAACTTTGAATTTAGATTGCCTGCATGTGTATTATGAGCAAAATGTGTTATATGAGAAAATAAAACCACACGGATGTAAAAAAAAATAAATCACAGTTGATAAAAGGTCTTGGAGAAGTAGTCGCTAGAGTCTAGATAGTAAACACAGTAATTTGGGACTCTGGGGATGACATTCTTGATTCCTTGCAGAAGGTCAGTCAGAATTAATCTCAAAGCTCTTTTTGGTGTTAAGAGCTATAATTCCTGTGGTTAATAGGATAGGACTTTGTGTTACATGCCTACATTATTCTGGACTTTGAGGGTTGTCCTTTATATGCTAATCAAATTGCCCCATTTTATACATATCTGCCATTTGTTTATTTTAATAATTACAAAGAACTTAAAAGAACATTCTAAATATTCATTCCAAAAATATTCTTTATAATGTTTAATGTAACAAATTGAAATAATGTAATGTCCAAACAGTTTTCTGAAGCTTTTAATTAATATTCTTCCACACCCCATCTCCCCAACTAGTTTTGAGGTTTTTGCATCTCAGAGGTCTGGGCTACCTGTATAAAATTTCTTCTCTGTAATTAGGAATATATAGCATGCTAAAAATATACTGAAAACATATTCACTTGTAAGAAGTTATTGTACCTCTTAGTATGCTTCTCTGCAACTAGACTTCTTGGCATAATGTTCCACCTACGTGTGGTACTAATAAATATATATTCAGAGAGAGGAAGAAATGCACTGTGATTTATGAGTCATTTTTAAGAGAAAAATCCAACTGGTTTACGCTAATGTAGATCTCGTCCTGCTTAATTGGAAATAGACTGTTTACATATTATTTTCATGTTTAAAATTAAAAAAACAACCTTTTTGCTGCATGTCAAGATGTGATATGTATACCTTAGAATACATTAAATAAACCACTTCCTCAAAGATCTAATCCAGCTGGTGACTTAGGGAATAGCTATTCTAATTCTCTAGTATTCTGCAGGGCAGTTAAGTGCAAATGCCGTTGTCCATGCCCTGATTTGTCAACCTGTTCATGCTCAATTCAGAGAAATGACAAGTATGTTTCAGAAGACCTTTTATAGCAGGGTTTTTTTGATTCTAGCAATGGATGAGGATAAGTCCATAGTCAGGGAATTCACCTAGAAATCACTGATTTACAGTGTTTGAATGTGATGTATGGACTCTATGCAAATTGAATGGCAAGTAAAATACTTTAAAGTGCAAAAGTTTAGAAGTGTTCATATTTTGGTGGATATTTTTATGTATAAGCCTTTGTAAACACAGAACACTAATGTAAGAAGCTACACGCACAGCTGATTTGCTTGAGGTCCAAATTTGGGGAATTATATGTTCTGGGAATCTAGGAAAAAGCAAGGTCTATTACTACAAAAAATATTTGTTTTCTTTGTTGCAAAGGTACCCCATCTTTTGAAAGGAGAACAGATAAAATTCACTGTAATCTTTTTTTGGTACATTAAATCAACCAGCTATACTTCTTCCACTGTGACTGAATGGGAATCAACTTATCATCAAGTCCTTTTGCCATGTACCAGAAAACCCACATGTATATTGCTTGTTTCCTTTCTTGATTAGTGTATTAGATGTGCTGCTTGTAACAGTCTTTCCCTTTTGTCACTATCACTAGTGCTCAGAGTTGGATTCAGAATGGTGTCTTTCCACCTGAGGTCCATAGCATTCTTCTCTTTGCTAGTCTTCTGAACCTTCCACCCATGAAAGCACTGCTGTGGGAATGGCCTTTTGCTGACAATATGTCAGGTTTAGAAATTGAGACAGCTGAAAGACAAGACTGATCAACTTGAGCACTTTCTGTTTATAGGGATATGTAATTTCAGCTGGACACCTTGGCTTAATGTGCCGCACAATGCAATGGGGTTGGCCTCAACTGTTCACGCTTGAGAAAAGCTTATCCTTCACACAGTCAGTCAGCAGGTTCGCTGCGATCCTCAAGAAAACCTGCATTTGTGTGAATTAAGCTCTTCGTTATCTGTCTGGTGGTATCTAGCACAGAACATAACATTTAGCCTTCAAATCAAAATATCCCAGGGGAAGGTGGGACATGGGATGAATTGAAGCAATATAAACATAAATGAAGGACTGCTGAAAATGAAAGTAAGCACAAGTTTCAGTGAGCTTCAAGAAATGTGCTAAGTTCTAGACAGTATCTGAAATTGTGCTTTACCTTTCCTGAAGAAAAGTTGCAGAAAATCTTGGACCACACTGATGTCCCTAATACTAGCAGCCCTGCTAAGCAGTGGAACATAGTTTAAAACAACATCAAAATGAATGATTTGAAGGTTTTTCAGGTGATTCTTATAAAAGTGTTCTCCACAGGCTTTTTGGGTGGTAGGTGAAATCATTATTACATTAGAAAGAACATATATCAAAGAATTTAGCTTCAGCCTTGCTTGAGAAAGTAGGAATGTTCTGCTGCTTCTCTCATTCTGCCACTTTTTGCCTGGGGCTATTGCCATCTTCCTTGCCTCACTGGCCAGAAACAAAGAAAAAGAAAGAAAAGGGAAAAAAACAAAAAAGAAAAGAAGACCGCCTCTGCCATTGGCTTTTGCAGCCTTCTTTTTACATCTGATACCTCCTCTTCAAGTGCATCACATTGCAGCATATTCTGCAGGACTATGCTCTGAATAGCTGCTTCAGGTATGGCAACATGAATTTCACTTGAATTCTGTTCTGCACCCATGTGTAAAGTGTTTGTCTCTTGCTTTGATTGGTAGTTTGCAAAAATGATCATAAATTGTGATGAAAAAGGAACTGAAATTCCTTTCATACTATTTAAAAAATATTGGTGCTAACCTAAGGGTCATTCAGCTATTTCCCCTGCTCCTTAGGAGTCAATCTGTACGGGCACATTTACAAACTAAAGTAGAAATGCAATTCATTACAAGAAACCTGAACTTACATGCATTTGTGTCATCATCTCTGCTCTTCTAGGACTATTCCAACGACTCTTCTACTAGACCATGTTCTCATTGTGAGCAGCCTTGGTAGTCAATAATTAAGTACCATGGTAAACTAGACAGCTCCAACAATTTACATTAACCAAATATCAGGAGATTTCCAAGATGAAGAAATTTCCAAGGTCTTTACCCTCTACACTAGATGCTCACACAAATCCTCACATCCTTTCTCCTTTCATGACCCATGATTTTTGAGTTATAGTTGCTTCACTGAAGCAGGCTTCACTGAAGAGGAATAAATATAATGTCTCCTGTATTCTTCTGAAGAGTAAAGAAGGTACAACAACTATTCTTGTTCAAAATACCCCCTTTTAGTTATCCTACTGGATGGCTGCTTTAATTTTTCCCCCCCAGACTTGACACAAGAAAACTCCGGACAGTCCAGGTAAAGGTTGCTCCAGTCTTTTATCTTTTCGCAGACAGCTCATTCAAGCCAGATGCCTGGGGGAAATTGCAAGCAGAAGGCAAGCATGGAATGATATTTGCACTGAAACTGAAGTCAGCAAAAAGCGATCTGTGTGCTACAGGCACCGTCCGAGGAGGTGTTTTTTGAATGAAGGAAGGGTGTCTGTAATATCATATGATAAATATGATGCTGTTTGCTCCTTCTGGGAAGAGTATTAGCATAATGTCTATGGGGAAAAAAACCCCAGTCTTCGAACTACAGCTTCTTGTAGCAGGAGAAGAGGCATTGGACATTCTGACTGCTTTAAGTGCTTTTAATTTTTGTTTGAACTTTCCAGGCTATCTTGCATTTTCTGTTGCTCTGACTGTATTTTTTGCTTCAGACTCTTTTACTCTTGGTTTTTGAAATAGTGTTCTCTGAGAGTTCTTTTTACGTTACCAATCCAATTCGCCCTGCTTAGTTACATTCATGATTTTCCCCTCCCATGTCATCTCTCTTGTCTTACTGGAAGTCCATCTGTGAAGTGAAATATATTAATAAGTTTTTGTCCGTAAAATATACAGAATTTGTATTAATCTTCTTTTATAAATCCCTCTTTTTTATCTGTTTCATCTATATTCTAATTCATCTTTGCCTAATTTAGATTTTAAAAATCTTCCAGGAAAGGACTTTGTCCTTTTATGATCTCTTTCAAGGATCATGCAAAGTTAATGGGTTGTATGAACGTTTAATAATAATAATATTCATGGAGTTTTATTTTTTAGTAATAATGAAAGTTCTGCAGCTGTGTGAACATTCTGTGATATTGCTGCTTTAAATGTTGACATTCAGGATCAACATTTCTGGAGTAATAGAATTTTTTCCCCCTTATCTCTATGACCAATGTGGTGTCTAAATATGTGTTAGGCATTGATTATACTGTGCAATGTGTGCAGGCAGACTCCTAAATCTGTGTGCTTGCTACCTACATAAATCTTGCTGAAACCCCTGTAGACAGAAGGGCTTATATGAGCATTGCAGGAGCCTGCAAATCAGGCACATAAATACCTGTCTACCTAGGAGTTTTCTTGCAAAATTATAGTTACAGAAATGGAGGTTTGGATTAATCTGGCATGCTTCAGCAGAGCTGTAAACAAGGAAGTCGTACATCTGCACTCTGAAGTAGACACAATTTTTGCTCCTATCAGACTGCACGTTGTATACGGCAATGTCAGACTAACCAGATCTGTTGACAAGTTTAATCTGTTAAAAAACTTAATGTTTACTGGCCAGTTTAATATGGTTAAACTGACAAAGAATTTTTCAGCCCACTAACTAGCTAGTTTGGGGAATTTGGGAAGCATCGCGGGTCCCTTCAACTTCCCTTTAGTCAGACAGCCAAAACACAAGGACTTCCAGCTCCCAACTTTCCTTTCAGTCCGGCTAATAAGGCTGATGGGGACAGACCATAACTGACTCACTGCTTTTAAAGCCTTGATGTTGCTATCTTCTATATGGCCAACTGTGCCAAATCCCTGGTTCTGGGATCATTGGCTTCCAACCAGATAATGGGGTAGCTGAGTTTGTTACCATGCGAGCACGCTGAAAAAAACACATTTCTGTTTAGATTTGTTGTTGTTAGAAAAAATCATAGAATTTTTTACGTCTTCTTTCGTGAAAATTCAGATTTAAGTAAATGGAAACAGTAGCAGAAAGTAAGGATGCAGCAGACCGTCAAGCGAGGAGGACATACTGTGTAGACTTGTAAAGATAATTCAAGGAAGACATTTTAGCAGTCTCTGAGGCAGTCATGTTTCACACTTGCAGGTGCACTGGCAGTCAGATTTTACATTGATTGTCTGCTGCGATCAGCAATGTCATTGCCAGTAACTCACTGTATCTAGTATACAGCTCAGGCTCTTCAGTTTTGTCAGCCATTTTGAGCTGTCTTCAGTAATAGTGTATGTAATGCTTTTTTTGGTGTAGTTTTTGGCTTCCTCACTCTATCAAGAATCTGTTGGCAGTGCTATTAGTGTTTGAGGCAGCGCCTATATTGCCACTTAAATGTACTTCTCTTTACATGGACATCACCAGTTTTCACTTGAGGAGATTACTTATCAGATGGCTCTTTATCTGCCTCCATTTCTATATTAAGCAGCACAGTGTTGAAATAACAGCCTTATACTTCTTTTGGCAAGTTTCTATAATGTTTTCCTTTATATTTATTTTAAATGTGTATTTTGTAGGTTTTTAAACAATAGATTATATAAATAACACAAGGCGTATATATGTATTTTATGAACATGCAAGTGCGCGTGCACACATAAATATTTTTACATGGACCTACTGTTGTCCAGCTGCAGTTCCTGTGGACATTATTAGAGGTTACTGTTAGTGTCAGGCACTTCTTTAAAGAAACCCTTTTTATGAAGTTGTCAGTAAGCTAAAGATAGCCTTTTTCTTGTTCTTGCTTAAATGGATAAATCCAGCTACAGCATTTACAGTAAAGAAACTGATGTTTGGTGTTATGCTTCAACATTTGTAATGCATCTTCTGTATTTTCTTCTCCTGCTGTCTTAAGCCTTTTAAGACTGGGCTTTGATTACACATCTAAAATCATAAGTGATAGCTTCCTTCCTTTTCACATTTGTCCATGTTAGCCACCATTTTTTTTTTTGTAATTTAGATTTCTTTGTTAATCCTGAGTACTCTTTTCATACCTCTTTTTCATTTACCACTCCTCCTGGTGCTGTCTGTGTGAATTACTGTGCCCTTCCATTGTGCCATTCTGTCCTGCTGTTCCCTGTCCAAGAATGAAATCCTGACCCCAGGGACAGTGGCAAAGTACATCAACTTCTCTAAGCACAGAATTTCTTCCTACCAGTTCTGTATTTGTCCATCCTTTTATTTGACACACAATGTCCTTATGTCAGGAATTTAGAGTGGGACATTTGTTGTCTGCTTTTCGCTATCTGGGTCTATAAAAACTTGCGTAGAAATTGGATCAAATTTCTTCATACAACTGAAGTCAAGACAAATTACAGTCCCTTCCAGAAAGAGAAGCCAGCACAGATGACTCATTTTTATGTTAACAAAGGCTTGAATGATGCTGGGCAATATCAATACAAATGCCTGCAGAGCCCAGCTAACAAAGTTCACTTGCTAATTGTTTTTGTCTTGCTACAATATGAAGAGTCAATTGTAAGTATGTGTCTTCTCCATTCTTGTGCTTGCTATTTTAGGCAACTACTGAGAAAGATAAAGCTAGTATATGAGTAAACGTGGGAAAAAAGCCTGTTTTATCATATTTTATCAATAAAAAGTGCTGTAGCCTTTTTGTGTGCTTTGTAATCTCCTGAGAGATATGCCATATTGTTAATGGTCTTGGGGAAGCAGAGTTACTTCTTTCTTTACGGACAGAATCTTTTTAATAGGTATTTTCACAGTAAAATTAATGTGGGTCATTGAGCTTCCTTAGGAAAGGATCTTGATTACTAATTGATATCATCAGTTTGATAAGATTATTTTTCATGGGGGACCTACTTATTTCAGAGAGACTCAGTTTTTGTAATAAAATGCTACTCGAAATAAGCAAGAACAGAGTCAAGAGTGTCAGAGTCTGGGACATATTTACTTTTTACAATGAAGAAAAACAAGCTTTTTCATTTGCAGTTTCAAAAAAAAACAAATTTTTTTTCATTATCTTGTAGTATTTTATGGTTATACTTCTTGACACATGTCATGATGTATCACTTTGGAGATATAGTTCTGTAAGTTTCTTATATGATTTTTGGCCAAGTATTTTTTTATCTATATACTATTTTCTTCTAATTTCCTTATGTTCTATAAAAATGTTAAATAATATCTTGCTATCAGCTCTTCTATGCATCATAAAATACCATAACTTTAGTGCTTCTTTATTAGTGCTATCATTTACTATTCCTTCTCGTTAGCATTGAAAAGGGTAAATTATATCACTGGACTCAATTAGATGTTCTTTGCAGTTAATAGAATGATTAAGGTTTTAAGAGGTATAAAAAGAAGGTAAAAAGAAGGTATATTTTCATGATTTGTAACTAGTGGTTATGAGAGTTACTTTGTATGTAGGTGTATTTCTCAGTCCTTATGTTTTTTACCTGAAGATATAGAGTATATATGTATTTCTTGTATGTATAAATGTGTGTGCTACTATTTCTGTATCTGCTTATTCGTTGGTCTGGCTGTTTTGTTTGCATTCTGCTTTCTGTAGTCCAGGACACCTGCACTAACCACCTGCATTTTCCAGGCATCTAATAACTTATAATGATAATCTGTTGAAGACTTAATTACCTGTATGTAGTTGCTGTTTCTCAAACTGTTTCAGGATGTAATTACTCGAAACTTAAATTGCGTTGCAGTGTTTGCATGTATATGTGTGTTTGTGCGCTCATGTGGAGGGATTCGACCTAGAGTGACATAATGATTAGCAACTAGGCATGATCTTTATCTTGCTCAGTAGCTCTTCAAAATAGCTGTGGCAGAAATATGAGACGAATTACAATTTACTCTTTTCACTGCTTATATCTGCTGTATATATAATCATCTGTTATTCAGCTGCATCTATAAAAATGGTGATTTTCTTAAATTTTCTGTAACAGAATGAATTGTCTCATTTTCCGCAGAAAATGGTCATGATGGCATTGCTTAAAAAAAGATATTAAAATGTGTGCCCATTGTAATACCTTCTTTATGACAAAATTCAGACATTTCGCCAGAATTGTGCCACTTTTGTGTGGAAAAAAAATAATTAAGTATCTGATGGCTTGGAGTGAGAGAGTTGTCTCTCTGAGTTTATGAAATGGTTACTACAGTTACTTAAGACTGTTTCCTGTCAGGTTTTGAATATTTTAAAGGAAAAGGACTACACACCTGCCTTCTTGTGCTTGACCACATCATAGCTTAAAAAAAAAAAAAAA
>VXBO01012100.1:360620-370942 GCA_013400135.1 Rhinoptilus africanus | reverse complement strand
CTCGACGTGCCGCCGGCTGCCGGGCTTGTCCCGCCGGGGCAGAGCGGGAGTGCGCAGCGGTACGCGGCCCCCACCCCACCGCGGCCGGTCGGTGTCCCCGCGCAGCGGGCGCGGCGTCTCCTCCTTTCTGGGTCAAGGGGGTTCCTCGGGGCTGCAGGGGGTGCGGGCTGTCGCGCAGCTGGAGATGGGGAAGGCATCAGCGGGCAGGGCGCGCGCTGCCAGCGCACCCACAGGCAGGAGCGGCTCAACCCGCCCGAGGAGCTGCTAAACCCAGGGCTGGCCCTATTCCCTTCGCTGTGTGAGCCTCCGGGCGGGCAAACCCAAAGGGGCTCGTGGGTGCAGGGGCTATGGATCTTCTCGCGTGGGTTTTCTTACAGATAAACAGGCAGAATTCTGATTGTCTGGGGTTACTTTTGGAAAAAAGCGAATCCCAGCAAATATCTTTGCTGACCATATATAGAAGCGTGACAGACAGAAGAACTGTAGCTTCAACGTTGCTGACCCACATCAAGAAACTTTAAAAAAAAAAAAAGCAAACAGAAGCCAGGATATGTACTGAGGATGTTTTTGCCCAAGCAATATATTTTTCTGTGTTTATATCCTACATGGACTGAAACGTTTGTCCTTTTGTTTTTTATTTACATATTGATACACTTCAAAGTCAGTGAATGATATATTGAGTCTATTTCGTCTGCTTGTGTATATTTAATCTGAAAGTGTTTGGTTTAACTACTTGTGTTGGACCAGGACTGCAGTGGGTATCACTGCTTTTTGCCAGAATGGAAGCCCAGTTTGCTGGCTTTCAGAAATGTGCCTTAGCGTGGAAGCAAGTCGGTTGCTTGTACAGTAGCAATTCTCCATGGCATGGAGGAAGTATTGCAGAGTTTGCTGATGTTGTGTGTCTTAAAGAGTTTTCATGCTTTGCTCGCCTTTTTTTTAAAAATTTTAAATTTTCCTTTATTTTTTAATAGTTCTGTTATTACCAGAAGTTTTTACGCATACGTTATTGCCCTGTAGAGCAATACAAAGATTACATTTTTTAGTGCTGAATCTCATTCAAAGTAACGTGGTTTTACTTTGGTGTCGTGTGCATGTTAACAGCGTAGCTTCAGCTTTAGGGAAGAAGAATCAGTTGACTTGAACTGAAGCACTGAAAACCATTCTCTTGGACTATTTTGGATGTAACAGTTTTGGTGGGTTTTAGTAGCAAAGCAATGAAATACTCCAGGGATAATCCAGTATGAAATTCATCTGACTTGCTGCCAGTTGTATCCAAACAGGTTGCAAGTTTTCTTCTTTTCTTATACCAGCTGCACTCTCACACCAAACCTAGAAATGTAGTTTTGTATTCTTTTACGTTTCATTAAAAAAAAAAAAAACCCAAACAAACAAAAAAAGACCAAACCAAACATAATTTATTCCAGAAGCTTGTTGTCAGGTGCAAATTCATGTCATTTTAAAGTAGGTGAATAGTAACTTTCTGGAGGGAGCCTATTGCATACATTGTATTTTCATATATCTGTATCACAATATCTGTATATTGTCAAGTGCAAGCCATTTTTGCTTGTGTTACTGAAAGAAATTTAAATTTCATTTTACTCATAGTAAAATAGTCTATATCCAACAACTTAGCAATATATTTTAGAGTAGCACCCTCAGAAGCAAGTTTTCATGGTGAAAACCAACCGTGACCATATGAAACATCACAAACACAGTGCTCAGTGGGGTCTTAAATTACGGTTCTAAGTATTAATGTTAAGGATTAAAATGTCTTGGGTAATTTGTAAGCTGGTCTGAAGAATTGTCACACTTAACGACACTCTGCATTCTAAAGCTATAGTTGCTGCTTTAAAACTATTTGACATCCCTTTCTTTTATTTGTGTTTAGATTTTAGTCTTAGTGCTATGAATGTTTTAAGTATCAAATCCTGAAATGCTAAAGAAAAATCTTGTGATGGCTAAGGTGGAAATTTCTTCTACATAAGTACTACAACGTTAGGGTTCTTACGTTCATACCTACCCTCCTCCCTCAGTCTTGATTTTAGCAGACAGCCTAAATGCATACTTTGTGCTGACAATTGCTGTGCTTACGCAGTGTTATGTGACTTGAAAAGGAAGAGGAAGGGGTGCAAAAGGTGCTTGACACTAGAAGAAAGTTTGAAGTGATCTGGATGCCCATAATTAATTTTGTCCATGGTATCATATTAGGACTTGTTTAACATTAAGAAGAGGTTCTATTCTGAGCAGATGTGGTGCTTTGAGGATGAGACAAAGTATCTATGAGGTATTTGAAGGCAATGAAAGCTCTGCTTAGTGCATGTAAAATGCATGGCCGCTGAGTTTAGTTCATAATATGATAGAACGGTTTACTAATGTTATTAGTATCCCTTACTGTAGTGGCAACTTTTCTTTTAATGAAGGCATATAATTAGGCTTTAAAATAAGGAGCAGTATGAAGAAGAGTGTGTGTGGGAGGATATGCAATGCCATCTCTATCAGTATCCTCAGCTATATTTAAGTACCTTAGTTTGTGAATATGCAATAGATATTTAAACGGGTTTGTAAGTTTGGAATGAAAAGAAAGAGCCTGGTAACACCAAAACTAGTCTGTTCTGCAAATTCCTTCAATGGTGTTGCTACATCCTGTGTGACTTCATTCTGTGTCTTTCTTCGATAGAAGAACATCAGTTTTGTTAGACCGCACGGCTGCTGTAATGTGTGAAACTCTGTCAATTAGAGATGCTGGGAGTGTGTATATCAGCTACGCCTCTTGACACACAAACTGTACTTCTCAGTCTATCCAACAGAGTGGTGTAGAATATACACTGGAGTGTATGTTCCTGATGATGTTGGGGGTGCAAAACAGAATAAATGGATTTAGCATAAGCCTGGTGTGCCATATTTAGGTTGTTTAGGAGTTTTTTATGTCTTATTTTTGCTTTAAGAGAGGATAAGAGCACACTGCAATGCTTTCTGCTGCTTGCGCCTTCGTTGAGTGCCATCAGAATGCAACCTTCTGCATGCATCGCACTAGGAGATTCAATGAGGGCAAGGAAAAGCTGTTCTCCTGAATATAAATTGTTGAAATTACTGTGTGTTAAATAGGAGAGGATGGAAGATTAACCCTCTCGCCTACTCAGAGTACGTTATTTCATGGTAGAGGCATCAATTCTTTCCTAAAGGAAGGTAGACTTAAGTGAATTTCTTCATTAAATGTTTGCAAACTGAAGGCAAGGTCTTTTCTATGGTTGGAAAACTTTTGGAAAAACAAAAGAAAAAGATGTAATTTATATTACAAATGATAAATATTTAGTTGCTGAAATGAGAGCTAGCGGCAGTTTTATACTTCTGTAAATGAATCTTGATGGAAATAGTTACAGAGCGATATTTAATAATAAAGCTACAGCATGGATAATGGGAAAATGTTTTCCTGGATATGATTCGAAAACGCAGCCACTTGTCAATGCCATTGCCTTTTCTCCTCTGTTTTCTGTGCTTTCGTTCTGAAGTTGGAGTAAACAAAACCCTAGCTATTTAATTCAGAAAACTTCCCTGTAAGCAAATCCAGGGCTTTGTTCACTTAGACATTTCAGTATCACAGAGGTCCATGCAGACCAACCATCTGGTAATTTGCCAGGTCTCTGTTGTGAGCTTTATGCCCGGTATTGATCTCCAGGAGGTTGTGGTTGCTCTGCTAGTTTGTAGCAAGTTCTTGTATGGATATTGAATGTGACTGGGGGGTTCAGGATTGTCCAGTTACTTTCAACAGTTGATGGAATTCCACTCTGTAATGAGTATTTCTGATTATTTTATTTTTTCTTTCCCCTTCTGAGTGAGAAGGCAGTGTGATGACACATCAGGATTCTCTCTCACCGTGTGTAGATGACAATCTCTCTTTCTGCATTCCCAGTATATCCCCATGGAAAAAGATTAATCGTGACATGCAAAAGCTTATAATACAAGAAGTCAGAGGTTTCCCTCTTATTTATAAATTCATAGAGGATTATGAAATATGGAGGAGGACGAGTTAAAAAAAAAAAAAGCTAGGAATTTCTGTGACACGCTTCTGTTGATGTGCCTCACTTCTGTTAAAGAAAATGTTCTAATCTCAGTGCCTGTGGTTGGCTGAGGTGTTTTGTGCTACGTTGTTTGCCTGCTTAGCTCTGCCTGAGTTCGTGAGTACCGTTCTGTCCATTACTGCCTTACTTAACAGCATTAGGTGTACTGGAGCCAGATGCGTAGGGCTCTTCATGGGCCTTAGGGCTTCACATGAGATGTAAAGAGATCTTTTTCCAGGTCTACTTGAGTTGTGACAACATGCATTGCTCTTGCA
This sequence comes from Rhinoptilus africanus, assembly GCA_013400135.1. Classification (NCBI taxonomy): domain Eukaryota; kingdom Metazoa; phylum Chordata; class Aves; order Charadriiformes; family Glareolidae; genus Rhinoptilus; species Rhinoptilus africanus. Next base: position 366,609 of record VXBO01012100.1, on the reverse strand, counting down.
GCCTACTTACTCCTTTCCTAAGCAGGAGAAGGCCTCTCCAGCATCTAGCATTAATGGTTTTCAAGAAATCTTCCCAATGTTTCAAGCAAGAAGGTCTGAGGTATCATCTGTAGCATCTAAAGGAAATAACACTGACAATTTTGAAGGGGAAAAATGCTATCTATCATCCACAAGGATTTATAAAATAACTCTGAGGGGCAATCTACCATTAGACTACAACTCTATCATTTCATTATGAAATAAGTATATTTATTGAGCTCAGTAATTAGTAGCAGAAAATACATTATTAAGGCAGTCAAATCATACTTTTAAAAAATCTTACTAAATTCATACTGAAGAAGGAAAGCATTTCACTTCCTTCAGCCTTGCATTATAAACTTGATGAGCCTCTGAGCAACCTGATGTAGTTGAAGATGTCCCTGCTTACTGCAGGGGGGTTGGACTAGATGACCTTTAAGGGTCCCTTCCAACCCTACACATTCTATGATTCACAGTTATGTAGATCCACACTATTCTTTATAGGACTGAAATAGCAAGTCAAGCCTAAAAAAACAATGACAATTCTCTTTAAAACCTTAAAAGCCTTGTAGAAGGTACTGGGCTGCAACAAATAATTCGGTGAGATGATAGAAGCCTTAGTGTAGAATATTAATTACTCCTTTTGGTTTCATACAACCTGGAAAACACTTACCGGCTTTGCAGCTATTACTCAGGAATGAGAGCAAGCAGGTCATTATCTTGAAGCAACATACTTGTATTCACTAAAAATGCAAAAGAAAGATCTCTGCAAAACACTGAAAGAACAGTGTCAAATCTGTAGAGCAAAGTATTCAATTTCCCTTCCTTATACTAATATAGAGGAGCTCGTCCCAGGGTACCCCTCTGTATGAAAGCAGACAGATCCCTCTGCTCTTGTAGGTCTTCCTGAAACACAACAGAGCCTGGGCCCATCTTGGGGTATTAAGACAGCAACATTCATGCTGCACATACTGAAGCATGAAATATCCATTATCTTGCTGCTTTTTTTTTTTTTTTTTTTTTGTCCAGAAGCCTTTTAGCACTCTCTGATGTTTCTCTAGTAAAAATTAATAGTACTAATTGCCACTTCTTTTATTATTAATTTCTGAATCAACACAAAGTATTGCTATAGCAACAAATCCTTTCAAATTTCACTGCAGACAATTAGTATGAGAATTCAATCTCAATATGTACGAAGCACAATAGTAAAAACTATTCAAAGGATTAAGGAACTTTCTTTCAAAAAGGAGTAATACAGATGCTCAAAACTGTCATGGAAGAACAGAACTCGAACACTTTCAGAATTATCTTTTTATTAATCATCTCCAATTGCTGCACAAAGGTGCATACTTGCTTCTAACAAAATAATTACAGCACACTGTGTCTCCTCAAAGATAAAATACGTCACCCTGTGGAATACTCTGCAGATTTTTATCTCTGATAATGAGGTTTCACCATAAACTGCTGCATCTTCTTTTAGAGGATGGCTGTTCTTCAGCCCTGACAGTGGATGTGCAGGAAAACCCTAAGTAGGTTTCAGGATTAGCTGGACATCAAAAAATCCAAATTTATGAAGTCAAAATTAGATAGCGCTTTATCTTTGTTTTTTCGCCAGCTGAAGCATCATTTTCTCTTTCATTGAAATGGACTGCTGTTTGCATTTTACCTTGTCATCTCTTGTGATAACAGGCAGACAGGGGAAGTTGTCCGTATACAGACAAATGCACCAGTCAGGAGGTATGAGGTATGTGGAAGCGCCAAGTAACTGAGGAATAAAATGGAACAGCCTTGGACTGCTGGTCCACAATTGATGTTATTGCCTGTGATAGACTTTTGAGGTAGTGAAAGTTTATACGTTTTTAGGAGTACCTAAGTTTCCAAGGATGTTGTTTTCAGTGAAAGAAGGCTGTGTGAGAAAGGAGCATAAGAACAAGTGAAGGGTAAGAACAGAAAATTGTAAATTAAGGAAATGAAGAGGATAGTCAAGTGTAGGAGAGCAGTCTGAAGGGAATATCCAGGGAGCCTGTGACCCTTGCCATATGTACAGGGCAGAGAAAAGAAGGAAGGAGAAGGTAAAAGACCCATAAAAATGGAACAACGTGACTCCAGTGCTGAGAGAAGAACGTGCCTGTGGCAGAGATCCTGGCAAGGATGTGGCAGGTTCCTGGCAAGGAGAGGTTGCTCTGTGGACTCATGCATTTTTGGAAGACAAATGATCCCTGGAATATTTATGTATGTAAATGTCTTTCTAAAATACCTATTGCAGAAAGCATCTCCCAATAAATAGACAATGAGCAGTCACTTTAACAAGGTACCTCTTAAGGAGCATTAAAAAAAAAAGAAAAAAAAGAAAACAGAATTGGAGTCCCATCTTGGGTCTGGAGCTGCTGACATAAATTCAAGGAGATTTAAATCTAGTAAGGGGGCTTGGTGGGGGACAGAGTTGTTTATGTCAGATTTCTTTGTATTCTTTTTCTAATTCTTGTTTTGTATAAAATTATCTTGGATTTCCTGTGGAAAGATGTAGGAAAGTTCACTCTTAAGAGAAAGGACATGGATCTTCTCTGGAAGGCAGAAAAAGATGATCTCTGGTGTCTGGATGCTGTGTAAAAAAAATCTAACAAAGAATGACTTCAGAAAAAACACTGTTGAAAGAAAAGATCTACGTTGAAGCAGACAGTTGAATGGGCTAACCTTCAAATGTGTGTGGAAGAGAAGCTTACAGGACTATAGGGATAAAGGGTTGTGCTGTAGAAAATAGTTGCTAAAAATAATGCTGTACAACGCAATGGGAATAATATAAATAGAAAAGCAGTGAGGATAACTTGTAGCTCTGTTTCTGGAAACCACAATTTGGTAGCTACTGGATAGTGATGATGTGGTAGGCAGATGTATTTGTTCTCCTTTTCCTTGGTCTTAAACTGCAGTGTGATAAGGGGATATATCAACAAAACTCAAGACGGTGTTTGACTTGCCTGTTGATACATAGTCATAGGCATGTGTCTCGGATTGTCAGATTTGTCCTTTTCATTTTTTACTGAAAAAGCATAATGCCTAAAGCCTTCCAAATAAAAATAGGCATGACTATTACTTTTCCTCCCGTTCCATATCTCCATTCAAAAAATTCAGATGTTTTGTGAAAGCAAGTACATGGAAGGTGCAGATACTTGTGAAGATGAACTGTACTTTTCAGAAGGAGCAGACGGTGTTTAGACTGTTCACTACTGAGTCAGTAATTTTCATTCTCACTCAACTCAATGAAAGCTGTGTTTGTTTGCCAAAGGGAATGCTAAAGAGGCAAAAATGTGCAAGCAAGATTGAAAAAAGGTTTATAAAAATAGCAGTAGGTTTGTTCATCCTTGAAAAACGGTAGGAGATTTAAAAAACAAAACAAAGTGGGCTTAATACATAGAAATCTTTCAGTTAGCCTTTGAAGGCTGCATAACATGTGATCACTTTCTGCTGCATTCTATCTAGAAATTTCTGATTTTCTTCTGCAATTATGCTAGCTTGAATACTTCCAGCTTGATCTGGATCTCATGGGTAGAACTTAAACTATGTTGCAAATTTGTATGAATTTGTAATCAAAACTGTTGTGATTCTGTTTCTTTAATGCCCAAACTCTTTGGGAACTGGTCAGTTTTTTGTGCTGGTATAAAGGTTTTAGATTCATACCTAATGATCGAAGGTATCGTACATTTATTTTATTGGTAAAAATTTCATTAAATTATTCATTGAAATCAAATTTTCATTACTATGATTCTGAAGATCATGTTTTATAAAAGCTGTTTCTTATAAGCACAACCCAAGTGATCCATCATTAAAAGCTTATTCTTACAAGCTGCAAAGAGACTTTTAAAGCTATTTACCTTTCCATTCAGTTTGGGGAAGAAAAATGTCATTTGTCATACTCACTTCTGCATTCAATGTGATGTATTGCCATTGGTGAATAAAATATTGCAGCTGAATAGATAGCACAATTCTTATTAGTGTATATTAGTCTGCTCCCCTTCCTCCTCCCCAAATAACAATGTTAAGTTGTAAAATGAAAATCATGATTCTGGAAGGACTTTCTCTTCAGGAATGCTAAGCAAGCATGGATTTACTTTTATAGACTTGTATTAAACACTTTCTTGAATTAGGTTTGAAAAAACCTAATAGACGTAGGATTCTCAGCCACTCATTTTAGTAAGTGTATGCTGAGTACACCACCCAGAAATGTGGTTTAGTAAATAGGTACTTGGAATGCAGGAGCTCTGTGAAGCATTACATGCTGAAGTTTTCCGTGCACTTTTGAGCAAATCTGCTGCTGATGTAAGCTGCCAAAAGCAGCTCTTGAATTATGGGTATGGTAAAATAAAATTTTTAAATGTCTGAAACGGAAGAATGAGAATTATGTGATGCTTGTAGGCTGACAGCAACAATCAGGAGATCCGTTGAGATCCAGGATATAGCTGAAGATGTTGAGGTCTAAAAAAGCAGACACGATCTCAACTGAACCTCATTTGGAAGAAAATAATACACAAAAAAGCACATCTCGCCTACTTATTTCCCCCAACATTAGCACACATACACAATTCTAACTTGCTGTTGTGTTTACAAGTTAAGAAAATGGAGGCTTAAAGATAAATGTGATTGGATATGTTGTTTCCAAGAAGAAAATGCTGAAATTGAAAACTTTTGTGACATTATTTGTAACATACTGATTATTTTTTAATGTAGCTAAACATCTAGCAGAGGTCTTATCCTTGTTATATCAGTTTGAAAGTTTCCATGGTACAATGAGTCATATGGATGACCAGTATCTTTCTCTGTGTCGGATCTCATCAACTTATTTTGTGTGATATGTTGGTTGGTTTGTTTCTAGGAACAACGCATTAATTTTACAACAGCTGTACAGTTTTGCTTCTATTTTTCTTAAATTTCACCTTTTTATAGCTATTGTGGAGAGCCAAGGGGTTCCTTTAAGAAAAAAACCAACAAAACACACACAAAACCTCATCATTTTGTTTTTATAAGGTGGGGACATTTCCTTGATATGGCTTACATAATGGGATGGGTAAGAATTTATTTGCATAGCATATTGATTTATATGACAAGAACAGTTGAATTCTGAGAATGCTTGTGTTGGAGCCTGTTGTGGTTGTTTGACTTGCATGACTTCGATCCTGCTGTCTGTTTTGTAGTTGGAATCAGGCATTGCAATATCATAAGGAGAGGATTTCTGAATCTTAATGTTGGACATACCAAAAAAACCTGAATTTTGAGATTGTTCCTTTCAGTTACTCAGAATTTTTTATTGACCACGTGCTTGAAACGGTGGTGGTGTTTGGTTTTTGGCTTAACAGCTATTTTCCTTTGCTGGGTTTTTCAGTTGGTAATGCTGCTGCTCCTGATTTGAGTGTAAGCAAATGCAAGGCTTTGTGGATTCATTGGCAACTGTGTTGAATGTACGATATTAAATTATTAATTTAATTTCCTCATGAATCACGGAAAGTCTTGCACCTAATTCATGGCCAGTTCCAAGTTAGTAATGGCAGTTTGGGGAATGCAAAATAGTTACCATACTTTTTTTGACAGAAGTCTTAAAAAGAAAAAATTCTGTAAGAAATTTGAGAATTCTAGTGGTTAAGATTCTAGTGGTTATGCATGGGCCTGAATGTGTATACTAGGAAATTTTAGTGCTGACCTCCTCCCCTCACTCCTCCCAAACTCCGATGCCAAGTGTCTTGGATTATTAATGATTAAGAGCAATGAGTAGATGCAGAAAAGCTTTGCTCATCATGCTTGGCTAGCTCATGCCAGAAGGTTAAACCTGAAAGGTAAACCATTAAGAGGAAGCACTATAGAAATGTTCATGAATTTAACGGTTGTATGTATACACCATCTGGCTGTATTTCTATCTTACTTAAAGATGTGGGGTAACACTTAACACTGTTAAACTAAAGGTTGTTTTTTTGTTTTGTTTTGT
>VXBO01012100.1:326557-360517 GCA_013400135.1 Rhinoptilus africanus | reverse complement strand
TTTTTTAAAGCTTGGACAATGAAAATTATATTTTTTTTTCTGCTCAGTTTTACTTGTGTATTTTCTTTATAACAGCTTTTTGAGTTTTCCAGTAGCATTGGTTCAAAAATCCTCCCATTTTTTTCTACCAAAGATTTTGCCATCTCTTAGTTAAAATGAAACAGAAACGTAAATTCTAGAAATATGTGGCCAGTCAGTCCCCTTTTGGCCAACAATATGTATGGAGTGTACGTGTGCAAAACATACTTCAAGGCCTGTCCTAATCAACTTAAGCAAAATAAATTGAAATAAATATCCCCAAACTATTTGCAGCAGTTAAATTACATTAATTTAAATGAGATTAAAGCTATAATATACGTAGCTATTTTCATGTGAAGATAAGCTTAAGCAATATTTTTCCTCTGATCCTAGTTCAGAGTAACAACCAGGCCAGAACCCTTAATTTGAGGATTATTATTTCCCTTCTGCATTTCTAGTCCCCTACATTTTTTTCCTCCTCTTCTCCCTCTGCTGATTAGCTCTGTAACTTTTCCAAATATTCTTGTTTCTATGTTATTTACAAATTTGGTTCTGATGCAGTGATCCGTATCCATATATTAAGACTTTTAGTTGTGAGACTCATGGAACTGGAACAGATATTCTAAATAGCTAATTAAGCACAAAATCATAAGTCTAGAGGTTGTTATCCATAGCCTCAGGTAGGAATTTTTTATTTGATTGGTCTTATTAATAGATCTCAAGTGTTTGGAAAAATGTGAGTCATAGGGGAAATTTGAGTGAAACGGTACATATGGCACAGAGTTGAAGTTCTACAGATTTAACCCCAATTGTATTGTGCACGTGGAGGTAAGTCAGTCGTATTCTGAATCAGCCTGTAAGAGTGAAAGATCCTTGATATAGTGTTGCAGGAATAGGAATAATTATGGATTTGTGATGTTTTGGCATTTAATCTCTTCAGCAAAATTGGGACAGAGAATGCTGACTAGAAGCTGAATAATATATAGAACAAAAAAGATGAGCATCTAGTGACTTCTATCAGTCAAGCAGTTTTCAGCAGCTTTAATTCGGTGTTTCAGTGAGATTAATAGGTTGTTAGACTGCGTTATTTAGTAGTAAGGTAAAGCCTTGCTACTAAATCCTTACCATCTGGATTTAGTGAAACGCTGTTGCCACGGATGTCACGGGATTATCATGTAAATACGTGGAAGTGGCTTCAGCAGTAATGTAGTGCAGAATGCTTTAAAATGGATAAATGACTGTATGTTAAAGCTTTTCCATCAGCTACAGGTAGCAAAATAGTTACTCTGTATTTGTTAATCAGCTGAACTTTACCTAAATTGATGGTCACATAAAATTAACCTAAATTTCTGAGTTGGGCAAAGAAAAAGTCATTAAAATATGAAACTTATTCATGAGTCTCTACTGTTACCAGAAGATACAAAGTTGAGTGTGCACATTATGTTTGACTGAAAGGCTAATTTTACTTTTGTAATTGCAAATCTGGTGTGCAAAAAGCTGTAGAAGTGATATATTGCAACATTTTGTCAAGAAGAGCTTAAAGTAAAGAAATGCAGGCTAGCGTCTGGGTGGACATGAATTAGCCATGCCCCATTAGCTTGCGTTTACTTAAGTCAATTTGTAGCTCCTCTAAAGTAATCTTCAGCTTTGCACAGAACACCTACCATGTGCACTCAGGTTCTGCCAGCCCTGAGAATTTTAAATACCTGTAGCTGAAGCTTTTTAGGCCTCTTGGCGGGGAGAAAAAAATAATACAAAAAGGTACTGTGTAGACAGACCGTTTAGCAGCTACTTTGTTTTCCTTTTGCACTCTCTTGGTGTCCTGTGCTTCTGCCTTCCTTCTACATTATTTGTTGATCTTTCAGAGATGAAAGTTACTGAAAATGTCAACTGAGTGTTGCAGTTTCCACATTGGAAAAGCAAGTGCGTGAGTATTGAGTTGTAAATTCCCATGTTGATATTTAGAAGCTTTAACTGCCAGTCCCATATATCAGGAGTGCTTTGAAATTGTTGTAATGAGAGTTGACCTTAAATGCACAAAACTTCATATGCTACAAAGCAACTTCATTGCGTAGTAACTTCAGTACAGAAACCTGAGAGAAATAACTCTGGACTGAGGAATTTGTTTAGTCTTCTGTCAAAGCCTGTAAAAATCAGTTGACTAGCTACAGTCAAGGAGTCTTATCTGATTTTTCAGGCATGACTGATGGATCTCTGCAGTTCCATAACAGTTGTATTACCATCTCAGAAAACTTTTAAACGCTTTAGCTTGGACAGCAGATGGACACAATGCTGTCTAATTTTCACTGACTCAGTGCTATGTGATTTAAAGTACCATGTCCTTCTATACAGAAAGTCTATAATCTTCAAGTATCGACCCTTATTCTGCCTTTTTCCCCCCTGTACAAGAGCTCCCAAGTGCCCTAGTCCACAGTCTTCCACATTCATTTTTTTTCTCCAACATAACACGATTTCCCTTTGCTGTTCCTATTAATCTTCTCTATTTAGTTAAAATTCAGAGGAAGGAGATGAGGACAGTTATCTGACTGCAGAGACAGGCTGGCCACACAAAAGTGTTTGAAGCTTATAGTAACTCTAGCCAATGGGGGGGAATTGGGGAAGTTTAAGTTTCTGTCATTCATGGATTTGAAGTGTCAGTGCTTCAAAACTTTTATGTTATCATTATGCCTTAAAAATCTAGATAGTTATTTACAGTTTCCACGAGACAGTAGACGTTGTCTGATAGGGAGGGAATGGGAGCCTGGAGGCAATGGCAGATGTGAGATAATGGGAAGCGGTGTTGAAATAGTTCACTAGCATGGATTCCTGACTTGGACATGTGTGAGCATTCACACAGGCACCTCTCAGTGAGGGAGAAATGTCAAGATTTGTCTCTTGGAAGTGTTCGTATATAATCTTAATAGGACTCCATTGTTGCAGGATGCTTCTCTATCTCAATACACTTGTGAGTTTGTAAACTGATGGTTACTAATGAATCATTTATGCAAAGGATTTAATTTTTTTTCTCTCTGAAAAATGGAGCTGCTAATCTACTTCAACCAAAAAAACTGCCCCATGACCGAAAATTTCCTTTATTCTGTGGCAGTTAATTCGGTGGGACACTGACCATGAGACAGGTCAAGTGATGATGTCTTTTCTGGTGTGTTCAGCTAGTGGAGGAAGCAGTTGGGAAGTGGGTTTCCAGTTTCCCAGCCATCTGTTAAATCTTTTCTCTTGAAGCTGTGTGCTACTTATGAGGCTGCGGTATATTTCTCCCTCAACTATAAGGCTGTAGCAGTCAAAGATTTCCCCAAGCTGCGTTGCTGAAAAATCTTTCAATGAGAAATTTAAGTCTGTACTGCTATGTATTGCTATAGCAGGTGTTTCACCGTTAATGTGAACCGCAGTCAGAACTATAAGTATGTCACAGGACAAGCGAATTGTGTATGTTGGAGAAAAAAATGGATGTGGACGACTGTGGACTAAGGCATTTGGGAGCTCTGGTACAGGGGAAGAAAGGCAGAACTAGGGTCGATACTTTAAGATTATAGACTTTCTTTATAGAAGGACATGGTCTTTTAAATCACATAACATATCAGAAGTGAAATGTTTTCTCCCTTGCAGTTGGGGATAGTGCATTAACAGACAATTTTCTAGCTTACGTTGATCATAGCGACAGGGCAATTTTGAACTAGGTAGGTTTGCCAGTGCTTTTCTGCCCAATAGCTGTAGTCATAATGAGGGTGGAAAGAATTCCTTCATATGCTCATACAAAGCGAGTCCATTTTTTTTTGTCTGTTTATGAGTCTGCTCTGTGCAAAGGGGATTCCTGTGCTCTGCCTCAGTTGCAGACCACTTTTCCATCAGAACCGCAGTAGTCTGGCAAGCCAGCAGAAAGGGTGAGAATGTGGACAGCAATTGCTAGACCATCACAGTCCATTAATTTTACCTTAATTATACTTTGGCCCATGATTAATACAGGTCATTGCTGCCTGGTCACATTGTAGATCATGCTAAATATTGTACAATGACAAGTACAACTCCTCTGAGTCATTTTGACTCCATGGCTTAAACAATCATTGTCTAAACAGGGTAAGGAAACTGTTTATTTTAAAAATGTTTCCAAGAAGTCCTAATCCCCTTTTGGGGTAAATGGAAGAATTTCTGCTGTGAGATTACGGTTAACTGTAGAAAGCAGTCAGGTCGAATACCAAAAAAGAAACAGAAAAGGTAATTCAAGAGCTGTTCTTTCTTAGCAAGTAAAGTGACAGAATTTCTTTGGATTGGGTAGATTTGCTATTTAGCTTAAGGGCTGGGTGAAACATCTTTGCAGGTCAAGAGATGAGTTGGTCAGACAAAAAATGTGTTTTCAGGAGAAGACTTTGGACCAGGAGTGTTTAGAAGCATCCTAGCTCAATGCCTGCACATCCACAAAACTCATCACTGGTAGGAGCGTCACTAGATAAGAAGGGAGAAATCATTACCTTAGGATAAATCATTCACTTGCCATACAAGGTAGTATCACACGCTTTGCTCTAAGGAGTTTTGGACGTTGTTGTGGTCATTTCCTTGGAGACTGCCCCAAACATCCAGCTCTTCTGGTTTGCATTGCTTACAGGTCAGATTACACCTTGTGTAACCAACTAGCATCGACCTGAGCAAGAACCGCGGCCTTGCTGTCACATCCCTCTTTCTCCTTTAGCAAGCATCCCTCTTTCTGTCCTAATTGCAAATCAGACATTTTCCTTCTCCATATGTTTCATATCACGTGGTGTAGCTTCAATGGGAGGGTCCAGTGCCCTTGGCTCATGAAGGGAAGAGTTGCATGCGAGTGACTTGGGAGATGGCTGTCCTGTAGCTGTGCCCCCTGCTATCACCCCACAGACCACTGAGGAGCCCTCCAAGTATCACGCTTTGTCCTGGGGTTTTCAGGGGAACTGAAGTTGCCACTGTTTTGTCTGAAAACATTTGACTGTAAAATACAGAAATCCTGGAGCTACCTCAGGGGTAGCTGGGCTATCTGTGCAGCAAGGGCAGGAGCACAGCTGGGGCTGACAGTCTCTGTGTACCTTGTTCCTGTTCGTCATTCAAAGTCTTCGGAAAAAGCCCTGCCAAGGAAAACGGTATAATCTCAAATCTAAATGTGTTGTTGGGAAGTCAGAAATGTATGTTTGAACCCACAGGTTCAATTCCCCTCTGCCTCTGAGGATGCCATTTGACCTGAGTGACAACTGTAAACCCTGTGCATGGGCTTTTCTTTCAAACTTAAGTCTGTTTTTACATGTCTTTTCCTTGCTGGTTGAGTATAATGTATTTGTTTGACAGAAGTTGTTTCAGTTTGGTCTCTATTTTGCTAGAAAGAAAATCTTGAACAACAGTAATTCAGATTGACACCACACCCCCCACCCCCAATTAATTAAATCTTTTGGCTTCAGAGTTTTATTGAAAATACAAAAGATTTATACTTTTGAGTTTCTTGTGTGTTTACATAGGAAACAATGTGAAAGGATTAAAAGTTGAGTCACTTCAAGACATAAAGCATATTAAATTCTTTGCTGACAAAATCACAGCAGAAAGATATTAAAAAAAACCAACAAAAAACCCCCCAAACAAACCCCAAACAAAACGAACCCACAACAAACCAAAAATCCAACCCAAAGCCTTTCACGTATAATCTTAGTAGAGCTTATATTCTTGGGAGTTGTTTTACTGGCACCTTCTTTCAGGAGTAATGATTAAATACATACATGTATGTGTATGTAAGTACAGTTCTGCAACCCCTACTTCTTGTTCCAGGATTGCAGAGGTCTGGCAGGAGCTTCCATAAATGGTGACTACTCCTCTCTTCAGTTTTATTACATGTGCATAGATGTAGTATGTCTTCAGAAGCTCAAAATTCCCTTCTTGTCGTAATGTACAGTTATGTGAGAGGTTTTTTTGCTCATAGAACCAGATGATAGCTTTCTTGCGGTCATAAGTAAATGGGAGTAGGAGGAATAGAGCTCTTTTCACTGAGTCCTACACAATTACATTTAAAATGATAAAGTAAGTCAAGGCTAAGTTGTCTGGGCATGTATACATACTTATAGGTTAATATAGGTACAGTAGTTGAATTTCTTGGATCATTTTCTTATTCTTTTTATATAAGTGTTCACAAGAACCTGAAAATTACATTCATTAGTTTGTCAATAATTACTTTCTACCAATGGGCAAAAGTAACAATAGAAAGCTCTCCCTGCAATATTTAATTCCATATACAAAATCCTTGAATAATTCGACCACGGAAGCTGTTCCACTCTCTTGTGTACGTATATTCTTCATTGCCTTGATATCTCGGGGAATTTTGTTCTTGTGTGGAAGTAAACAAAAATGTTCCGTCTTTGCTATTTTAAGCAACAAGTGGAAACTTTCATGGGTGAAACAAAGAGTTGAAATGTAAACTGAAACAGCTTTCAAGTCGAAGTTCAATTTTGGGGTTATAAACTGCCTTTGTAAGACTTTACTGTAGCTTCATTGCTTCTTTTGGAAATAAGCATGATTGTAAAACACTGTTAGCATTTCCCTGAGGTAACAAGAGGGGGTGAATGCTTGTCTGAGAAGACAGGAGCTGGAAACCTTTACTGTATCATTCACAGTCTTTGGCTTCTGTGATGGGAAGAGAATACTGAGAAAATCATTTGACTGAAAAATGTAACTGCCTCCTGTGTTTTGCCTTATCTTTCCTTCACCTGCTTTTTGGTCTCTTCTAGATGCTTTGTATGCCTAGAGTCTAGAAAAACTGTGGTCTTGCCCAAACCTCTATGTGCTATTATGTTCTAAACATATCCTTTTGTTTATATTTTCTTTTTGGGTTTTTTTTTGCAGGATGGTGGCTTTTCGGCCGCTGTCAAAATATAAATTGTAACTACTGGTATGCCCCATCTCAACTGCTATTTTTGGTTTGCATTTAACTGAAGATAAGGTGTCTGCAATTGCATGTCAAGTTTGGTATGCTGCTTTGCCACAGAGATAACAGCCAACTAGAGATACTAATCAGTGGTAGGAGAGTCGTAAAGCAATCATATGAAGCTCATAATGATTTGTCACTTTAGATACTGAATAACCTTTTCTGGGGTGCCAGTGTAGATCTGTGAGAAATAAGTTGAACATCCTTTTGATCATCAGTTGCTTAACTGAGATGAATGAAGCTGAAATTCATTCACATGTTGTGCCCAGTCCTTTCCCAGCAGCATGCTCAAGGAAAATATATGCTGAATTATTCCTCTGTGAGAGCCAATATAAATTAATGAACTCTATAGAAACAGGGTCCAATTAAATTTATTATGTTGGACTGAAATTTATTCCTGATACCTGTGTAAAAAACGTAAGAGGAAAAGCTAGTGACTCTTACTATCCAGGTATATGAGCATTGTTAATGCAGCTCCAACTGCTTAAATGTTTCAGGTTTGCAGCATCTATGCAAGAACTGAGATGGAATGGTGGGATGTTTTGGGGTTTTTTTGGTTGTGTGTGGTTTTGAGGGTTTTTTTTAGTACTTTTTTAGCATTGTGTTAAATTAGTCTTAGAGAAGTGTTTGTTCCTTCATTTTGTTTCTTCAAGTTCTGTTTTAATTAATTACCATTTGGAAAAGTGAAATGCTGCACCAGGGGAGCTAAAGATTTAAAAATTATTTTTTGTGAACACTGAAATAATTCTCTACTCTTGCATAGCTGGTTTAAACAATGTTTACTTTTATTACTAGCAGAAACCATTTTGAGTTGGAGAAAATATGGAGTACTGTGTAATCTGAGCAATATATTTACTATTCAGAACATGTCTCAAAAAATACTGACAAATGTTACATTTTAATAATCCATTCTGCTATGCACTTGAGAAATTATTGATACTATTATCATTGCAATAAGGATTTTCTATGAAACCTGTGACGTGGGTAATTCTATGTTTCCATACCTCATTCTAGTTCTTGAACTGGGCTAAATTATGCTACACGCATATTTGTGCTAGTCTAGTAATATCCATGTATGTTGAGGAGATAAAATGGTATCAGGCAGGAGGAACGCTGTTACTGTAAGCAGACTGGGGGTGGTTGAAGCATAAAGCTTTCTCCTACAGCTTAAAAACTACCAGGATCACCTTGCTCGCTCCTGAAGCGTAGCAGTCTCTGAGGCAATGCATAGGAAACATAAAAATCTGTATGTATGACAGTTTAAGATAGAAGGTGGTATATTTAAACTGCAGACATGATACGGTTGTCTAAAATGAAACTTTGCTGCTAGTTCAAGGTTAGGGCTCATCCCTGTGAGGGACATCAGGTATCTGTTTACAGATGAACAAAGAACTGTTTTTGAGAGTGTAACTCAAAGGTTCCACCTGTGTCATGGTTCTGAGTAACAAGCTCATGGGGTTTTGGTGCAGCACTGTCACCGATGAATGTCTATTTCCATGAAGATACCACTGCACGTACGCTGCTCATTCTCTTCCACTCAAACACCTACCTAATGCAAACTGTGGTGTTCTTGTTGCCCTACCAAAGCTTATGACTGAGAGTTTTTCGCACCTTTTTGCACGGTGTGAAGTACCTAGCTTATTTTTACTGTACAATATTTTGCATGATTATGCTTCATCAATGTATGAATTTGTTAAACACTCTGGAATGTTATGAAAGCATTCAGGAGTTCATGTATCTTTCAAAAATTCTAGTTTAAAAAAGTAACTTAAAGGTGAGATACTGTAAAGTCGGTGAGATACTTCTGTCCAATTTATGTATGCTATTCTCATTCTTCCTAAGACTAGATGAAATGGATTTCAGATAGGTGGTATCATTTGTTAATACACATTAGGAAAGAGCTTGAGATATTTCCTCAACAATTCCTCACCCATACGCACCTCTCTTGTTTTGCTACTGTATAGATATATTGATGTTTTGATAGAAAATAGTGGTTTTCCTTCTTGGCTATGGCAGACTATTTTTGTTTATTCTATTAAAAGCATAAACAAATGTTTCATCACCGTATGGTAATCGTCTCACATGTATACACATCTGTCTTAAAAAAAAAATTGTTAGCCTACCTTGCTCTTAATTTTCAATGTTTTTTTCTTGAAACGCTGTTTTGTTACAAACTGTGTATTTCCTTAAAAATATATATACGCGTTAATAGAAAACCTGAATGCAGTTTTTGAGAAATAGGATGTAGTAAGTTGAAAAGACAGGGCTTTTTTAATATATTTTGTGAAAATATATGAGAAAAAATAATGAAATATTGTTTTAAAGAAATTTATGCTTTTAGCTTATTGGATTAGTTTCCTGTGAAATAATAAATCATTATGCCAGTTTAGACATTCGTGGGAAAATTTGAAAATACTGATTAGAATCTAAGACTTCAATTAAGACTATGGCCAACATCTAGAACTACCTCCAAATGTGCTTGTACCAGAAGATAGCAGGTTTGTTTAGTTTGCTTGAAATGATCTAGAAATTTAGTGCTCTTAGAAGTAATTAGAATGCGATATTTCTGTTTTATGGATGATGTTTAGAAGATACATTTAGGACATGCTTCATTTTTTGTATACAAAGGAAAGGAGATATTTGTAGTTTTTGCTAATTTCTTTAGTGCCTCCTATTGTGTTCATGGTCTAATGTAAGTCTAGTCAACTTTTTTTGTCTGAAATACTTCTTGGAATAAATGACACTTATAATTTATTCTGATATTTTGTAGAGGAAGAAGGAGGCATATTTAATCAGGAAAAATTGAAATGAATGAGGTCAGTTTAGTTGAGATTGACATTTTAATCTCTATCTGAGTAATTGCGATGTATTACAAGAGTTGCTGCTCTGCTTCCCGTACTGTCTTGTGTCTGTGTAATGCATTGTGGTTGTTAGCACGTGTTGTCTCCTGACTTGTTCAGAAATTAAAGCAGACCCAAAGTAAAATGTCTGTGCTGTTTCCTAAAAGCTGCTTATTTTGCAAAAGTTAGTTCTTCTTTATTTGTTTTTTTAATTCATCTTGAAGGTGAATTCAAATGCCACTAGTTCAGTTCCTCTGCTCTGTGCCTGTGTAGAGTATTTTGGGCACACTGATGTGAGATAAGAGGCTTAGCTTTCAGCCATAGGGGAGTGCAGATGACTCCTCCCCAGTGTATTTTAATGTTACTATTCCTTTGAATATTCTGCTTTATGCCACTGGTTTTAGTCTCTAGTGGAAGACTGTATGCAACAGAAGAAATGAGCACCTAAAGTGCAGCTCAAAAAGAATTCGGGAAACCCTGTCTTAAAGAAATTTATACCTTGCTTGTTTACTGACAGAGGCTGAAAATGTCTTAATGCTCTAATATTTCCACCACTATACAGGGAAAAGTGAAACAGCATGAGGAAGGCTGTATGCTCACTAGTAATACTTAAGTGGTTTGGGAAGGGGGGGTTATAAAACCCATGTTTTCTGCACTGAATGAGTGTGAACTTTAGGGAAAATAAAAGCACTAGGAAGCTCTCTGATTGTTGGCCTTTCTCTGTAAATCTAAGGAGAGCATTTCTTCCCTTGACTCCTCCAGACTTACCAAAGCTTTAGGTGGCCCCAGTTACCCCTAAGATTTCTGGCTGCCCTGGCAAGGGCTTAAAAAGAGCTGTCTGAGACTGGCGCTGGGAAGTCAGCCCAGGCTGTGGAGCCAAGAAAAGAAGGAAGGTCACGCAAAGGTAAACTGTGTGAGGAGCCTGAGGATCACATCACCTGTGTGGGGAGGAAAGACGCAAGATCAGTCCCCTGTAACAGCTTGAAACGTTGAAAGCTGTTCCTTTGCTGGGAGGTACCTTACCTGTACTGAATGGAAGGCAGCACAAGCAGCATGACTTTTGCAATCCGTTAGCCCTCATTGAGAAGGGAGAGAGCAGCTTCTGTTCCTTGCTTCCAGGACAGGTTATGTGTTATTTCTAGTGAGTCATAATAAAAAATGTGTAAGCAGTCCCAGAAACAAAGAATGGAAGTTGGGAATGTGCTCATCACTTTATTGCACTAACTACATTATCAATAAAGTATATGCTAAATGGATTAAGAATAGGCTGTCATCTCAAAAGTGGGTCTTCAAAAAGAAGCCTGTCCATCTCTTCAGAGCTTAAAATAATTTCTGTTAATGATCTAGGAAACAAAGATGAAATCATTGACAATTACACTGTCTACACATTTTATCAAAGCAGTAAACAACTATGACAGTGAAATCAAAGGAGTTACACAGTTGAAGCAGCCAGTTTCTAAAACGGAGGAAGTGAGACCTCAGCCACAGGGTTGGGAGTCAAAGTCTGAAACACTTGGAGTTTGAAAGGGTCAGTAATCGAGTTCAGATCCCCCAGGTGGTGCTGTAGAATAAAATGCTAGTCATATTTGTCTATTCATTTTATATATATATATACACACACACGTGCGTGCGCACTAGTATATATATTCCTATATATATATTTTTTGTATTTTCTTATGTGTATTTCTATATAAATAAAAACTGGTGCAGTTTGCTGACCCTAGACAGTGTACCCTTTTGGTATTTATATTGAAAAGTGTTAGGGAAGGAGGAAGAAGTAATTGAAAAGAACACGTGAACAAAGAGTTAGGAGAAAGGCCTCTGAATAAAAAACTTCAGAGCTCAGTTTGCTAACCAAGTCAAAGGCTGGAAGTTAGCACAATAGCACTGCAGAGGATTTTTGAGGACAGAAAGCCAAGAAAAAAAGTGTTCTCCACTCTAGTGCTACAGACAGATGCAGGATGACTGAAAGCAACGTCCAGGTTTTAGCATCAGCAGGGATGAGCTACTAGAATCTGTGGAGGTTCTCCAGCACCCAGCACTCCTTCATCACGCCTCTGTGCTATGCTGGCAGGTCTGCTTTGGCAAGCTAGCACTAGCAGAATTATATATATCAGAGTAAGTGATTGAAATGAGATTTGCAACATACAGGAGATCAGAAAAAAATATTTGTGTAAAGATAGAGTATATTCTGACCTTAAGTTTGATTAAATGCTTTTATACCTCAAAGGAACATGCGTGATGTTTTACAGTTAATTGGCTATTGACTGCTGTTGTGATAGGACAAGGGGTATGGTTTTAAACTAAAAGAGGGTAGATTTAACTAGATATAAGGAAAAAATATTTTAAATGGAGGGCGGAGATACACTGAACCAGGTTGCCCAGAAGTGGGAGATGCCTTGTCCCTGGAAACATTCAAGGTCAGGTTGGACGGGGCTCTGAGCAACATGATCCAGCTGAAGATGTCGCTGCTTATTGTAGGGGGATCAGATTAGATGACCTTTAAAGGATCCTTCCAACCCAAACAATTCTATGATAAATTTGTCTATACAGGAGTTGTGTAATGGCCTTACTAACAAGGTGGTTTTGGTGAAAATGTAGTTCCGTTGCATTGCATTGCTTAGTGTTCGCTATTGGACTCATTGTTTTTGTGCCTCCAGTATCTCTGATCACAGACCACTTACTTTCTGATTATGTCCTCATAGCATACGACTGAATTCATTTTATAGAGCAATTGCTACTATTACCGCTAGATAAAAGGAAAACAATACACCCTCTTCTGGAAAAGTATGATTCAGTTTAAGTCTAAGTTTCTTTTTGCATTGCCTTTATATGATACTAAAAATCCTTGTATTACAGCATTTTTTAAAAAAACATTTTTCAGAAAGGGTAAAAATTTCCATTTTTGTCTCTGCACAGTCTGTGTATTGAGATGTTTCTATACTGGCATTTAGTATTTTATCAGCCTTCGAGTACTGCTTATTAGAGGTAATTACTCAGAGTGTTTCTTCTAAAGTAATATCTTGTGGAAATTAAGATCTTGGAGTTTACTTTGTAGTGTACTTTGGTTTTGTGCTGAACCTGTAACTTTAACTATTTGAACAGAGCTCTGGAAAGTGCTATTTAAAGTGGAGAAACATGTTTTGATGAGATTTGAAACTAACAAAATGGATCTTACCAAAACTGTGTACCCTCTCTCTCCTGCTTTTACAAGTTGTGCTGCAGAGATACCTTTCTGTACCTCTCCATATTACTGTTTGATGAGAAATCAAATGGTAATACAAAGTAAGATGTAATGAAGGACCTAGTCTAAAACCTTACTGCCACGGTTCAGAAGAACTGAGGATAATGACACATTAACCTCGGTATGCTAATTGTGTTGGAGAACTCTAGGGGAATTATTCTTTCACCTTGCACTAATAATCAGAAGATGTTTAATTTGAAGTTTCCTTCCAAGAAACTTATGATTAATTTGTATCTTAATGCCTAAGTAAGGATTCAAATTGTGTAAGACTTAAATAATTTCTATTCACTTAAAGAAGATTCAGTCAAGAAAGATCCCCTGTGCTTTAGGACCACAAGAATATTTTAAAAATTTAATGAGGTTTAATTAAAAATGCTGATGTTTCAGTTGCTTCTGGTATTACCCTAGTGGTAAACTACTTGCCTAAAGAATCTTTCGATAATGTTAGTTATTAAAGGTAGTTGTGTGCAGGTTTTGGTTGTTTTTGTTAGTTCCCAAACCACTGCTGGTCCGTCATCTTGTCACAACAACCCCAAATGGGAGCAGCAGAGCAGATGGAGATCTGTCTTGGTCTGTATCCACAAGTGATACTTTTTTCCCCCCACTACATATGCACAAATGCTGCCAGGGACTCTTCATTGAAGCCCAAGGAGCTGGCAATGGCCACCTCCTTACAATTTGTCTGATGAAAGAGATGGAGTTCAAGAAAACCTCTGTTTACTATACCTTCATCAGTTCCCATTCAGCATCTTGGAATAGGTGGGTTGCCTCTGGACAGTTGAAAAGAAAATGTCAAAATGCATCTGTCTGTCAGCTTTGTCTTCATTACATCATTTAAGTAATTTTTTAAAAATAAGGAATCAGAAACTAATTCAGGTGATGTTAATTCAGTAGCTGTTTTGAATATGTTAGTACAATAGAAATCCTGTTGCATTAAAAGAAAGAAGATGGAGGCAGTTATCTTTCCGCACTGATCACACATCAGTATTATTAGTATTCTTCTTTTTATACTCTTCCACTCTGTGGAAAGGAGAAAGATAAAGGGAGGTAAGGCTTGTGTGCTGATGTGCACCACATGGTTTGTTCTGTCACTATGCTATTGATATCTGTGGGTTGGGGTGGGGTTTTTGTTTTTGTTTTGTTTTGGTTTTTTTTGTGGTGTGTTTTTTTTTTTTTTAGTCCAGGATACAGTGTTGTATATTCATTGAAAGACTTCCAGAGCATTTTGAAACTTACCATTTTTTTTTTCTTTTCTACCTCACATGCAGTGCACTTCCCAAGGCCAGTATATGTATGTGGACAAAGAACTTATTTTTGCATTATTTTCTGTTCAACAGTTAAGTCTTTTCCTGCTGATCAGTCTTGGGTCTTTTATGTGCTTTTTTTTTCTGCCTATCTGACTTTCTGACTGTTTGAACCATGAATTTCTTAAAGGTTTTGCATGGCAAAATGTTTAGAGAAATCTTGTAGTATCGTGGATTTGGATGGTAGTAAGGCAGAACATCAAGATCTCAGTATTTTCTCTCAAGTACCCTGTGTTGCTCCTAGGAAAAAGAGCACTTAAACTAAAAGTTTCCACTTGAGTTCTGTGAAGGTGCTTTGAACTGCACAATGCTCCCACCTCCTAGACATTTGCTTCTCCAGTGAACTTCTTAGAACACAGTTGATCTCTACTTGACTATCTCCACATGCCTCTTAACTATTTGTGGCTTCAAAATATTTAGGTCTGTGGCGCTGCTGCTGCTATCAACGCCTTTTTCCCTCTGTTTTGTTGCATACCTGCAGTTGGTGATCTCTGCCATTGCGTTCTCATTTATTCTGTAGTTTGTTCCAGAAAAAAAAAAGCCCAAATAGTTTTGGCCTGCTTGTTATGCTAAGTGTCAGTTATCTATGGTGATATATCGTCATTGAAAAAACTAAAAAACCAACAAAGGCAATTCACTCCTTCCTCCTTAGCATAAAAGCGTTTAATATATGGAAGATGGGATGGGCTGGAAGCCGTGAGACTGGGTCTCTCCTCTGCAAACTGAGTTTGGTTGTTCTGGGTAGTTCACAGTCCATGTTGACCCAAGCCTCTGGTCTCATTTATAATGTTGATGTAACTATCACGATGATGCTATACTAAATCATTTTACTGAGTGTTTGAAATGGGATTCAAATCTCAGCTGTTAATCACACTTTGATCTCATAGTACTTTTGGCATGAATGTGCAAAATACATAGTCAGCAGTATCTGTTGACATCTGACTTCCTTAGTAGGGCACAGTTTTGCTTGAGACGAGCAAGTAACTCGGGAATCACAGTACTGGACCTACCATTGTCCTGTGACAATACAAACTATGTTGTGCCTAGCGACACAGAAAAGTGTGGGCAGAAAGGATGTCTAAGAGAAAAAATAGAAATAAATCCTATGCTAGCTGTTAGCTGTGATCGTCCTCAGGAGTCCATGGTGCAGCCAGCTGCGTTGTCTAGTCTTCTTGCAGCTTCTCCATTACCATGGGAGGCAAAGAGAGATCTGAAAGATCTTGTTTTCATATCCTCCTGATCCACTCTATGAAAGCGATAGTGTGGGATGGGCATTTATTACGAAAACTGTAATGGCATGTGCAGTACTCCTGCCCCTATGAGTTATACATTTTCTTATGAGAAACTTGTGAGTAAGCATATTCTCTCCTCATCACGCTACTTGCCTATATTAAAGATTTCACAGTAATAGAAATGCTGTAGAAATAGAAGGTTGTATCCATAAACAGATTAGCAATGGATTTTAGTAAAAAAAAAAAAAAAAGTTTCTTTGAAACTTTAGTTCTGTTCCTTGCTCAGTGCTTTTTTCCATGTGCTGCTGTGTAAAAAGAAGTAGTATTACTGAAAGGGAAGATCTGCAGGAAGGTGGTACCTGTTTGTATTTTGCTGAGCCAATAGCTGCTTGCTAGTGTGCAGTTAAGGAAAGAACAACAAATCAGAGGTCAGTTTATTACAGAAATATGACTAATATAGCACTCGAAATATTTGTGCTATTAGCTTAATATAAAAGCTCAAAGATCTGCTTGATTCCATTTGCATATTTGAGACTGATGAAAAATGGGATTGCGAAACATGCAACTACAACCTTTGTATTGATGCCTGCACACGATGGTGCCTGAGAACCAGTCTGAAAAAAGGGAAATCCCCGTTTCCTTTTATGGGGAAAAATACAGTAAAAATATTCTAGTTTTCTGTCAACAGTAATAGATTTCTGACACAATGGCATTATCTAACTTTCCATCCAAAACATGCATAGCATCCCCCCCAAAGAAACAAACAGAAGCAAGGCAAAGGAAAAAGTCTTCGGAGGAATCTCCAAAATGCAAACAGTTTGCTTGAAAGGAGCAGTGTGAAGCATGGGGCAGAAAGGCATGCGTACTGGCATAAGTAGTATTTTTACTTTGGCCAGAGACCCTGGATTTGTAGGATGGTTATGCTGCTCACAAAACTGAGCGGAAAAGAACATAATGTACCTGAAACAAGAAACAGAAGTATACATATCCTGCAAAATGAAGTGATTTGTTTAATAAACTACTACATCCCCTAGTTGGAATGATTTCCTTGAACATGATGGAATATGGTTGTTGCTTATGTATTTGACACTGAAACATGAATTGTTAGATAGCTGAAGTTTAAGCAGTTAAAGATAAAATTGACTCATATGTGAGCATAAGTAAAAGTTAGATGGTACAGCAGACAAATCGATTTGTAGTCGACAGAGAAAGCAGTACACTCGATGGCTGAAAGCAGGTGGAGGCTACGAGACTGTGACAACATACAGCAGTTTAAGTGTCATGCTGGAGAGGACATCAGGAGCCTACTTAGTCCCTCCTCTATTTTCTGGTGGCGTCTGATTTTATGAGTAGGGATCTTTATATAAAAGTGAACTTAAAAACAAACAAACAAAAACAAATGAATGAATGCAAGGGCATTGCACCGCAGAGAAAAATAAAACAGTAAATATGCAGTGCCTGAAGATGACATCAGTTAAACCTTCAAAGCTACAAATGATATGCACATAATGGTGAAAGAGGGCTATTTCAAAAGCCAGCAGTCTTAGACCTTAAGAAGGGTCGGGGAAATGAAAGGGCAGCCCAGCAGTGAAAGTATTATAGCTTCACTGTAGAAGTGAATGTGAATGCTTTAAGATGGTGCTCTGATCAGGAAGAGTTGCACATAAAGTCAGGATGTGTTTTTTTGTGACCAGAGGTTTTACAGAGTTGGTCCCTACTGTGCTGCTGTGGTGATGCTGTCTGGAGGCTGGGTCCTCACAGCGCACACAGACCCTTCCCCTCCTTCCTGAGGTCAGTCTTCTCGCCTGTGTTGGTTTGAGAGCTGCACTATAGTCCCAGGGCGTCCACCTCTGCATTACTTTCTGTCACCACTTACTAAAAGTACTATCTGAGACTTGTGGATAGAAGACACCAAGCTATGAATGCAACTGCAGAGTCATAAAAAATGTATACAAACCATCCGGTAGTGGTTGATGTTTAGCTTCATTGGTGTGAATCGCAGAAGCACCAGTTATGTCAGTACTTTTACACCTACTGGAGAACTGGAAACTTTGCCACATCGGCAGCTTCCACAAGTTCTGCATTAGTGTTACCTGGGGAAAGGGCAAGGGGCAAACTGCAAGTTCCTTCTTCTAACTATGGCTCTCTTAAGACAAGATCTTGGTTGCTAACCAGGCTCAAGTACAGAGGTCACACCTCCACGTGGTCCCGCTGAATGCCCTACAGCTCTGCTGGAATCGGGGCAACTAAGCTGTCCTCTGCCCCAATGGGAGTTATGCTTATTTCTTCCCTATTGATAGGCCTCTATGTCCTGTTGATAGTAACTCCCATAGGTGAAATAAAATACTAGCAAATGGTCAGTTGATCATTGCAGGAGGTCTCTGCCCGTGAGGTTAAAGGTTGTGCACAAGTGAGTAGTCCCTGAGGACGGGCTACCTGGCTTATGACAGCACTCACGTGGACTAAGCTATGGAGGGCTTGCTGATGGCAGGTGAAGGGGTGACCCCTCATCAGCCTTGATTGCCACCAACACAGATCCTGGTAACTGGACCAGACCCTCCCTCCAGCTGCTGCAGCACCAGTGGAGTGTACGTCCTATGGGAGCCAGCAGAGTGCTGTTGGTAGACTATGCCTGGGACTTGATTGCTGACAGGGTCTGTCTGAGGGTCTGGCAAAGATCGTCCTGTATCTCTCGTGTACAAGGAGATCTGGATGGCATCCTACAGAAACCAGGATGAAGACTCTTGGAGGCATTGGAACACCTGAAGCGGTAATTCAAAGTATTTATAGTAGGAATAGCATGCGTTGGCTAACTGGACTTGACAGAGTACCGTCTAGATTCCATTATCCCTACTTCCATACTGTAACTAGTAAAGGGACATAGTTGGAGCTTGTGATGGTTATTAATCATGACACATCACGTGGTGATAACAGCAGCAAGCTATGACACTCAGGTGAACGGGTCACCTTCACTTAACCCGGAAAAGGCAGATACTCTGGTGTGTGCTCGATAAATAGCAGGTAAGGTACTGGCTTTGTTGGCTTTGTTCCAAAAACCACTGGCAGAAGTCAACAGAAGAATGAGGTATTGATCAATTTCATTAAAACTTATTTACTAAGTGTCACCCTAGGTTATATAGGTTATTAGGAAAGGGGAATGCACTTAGTATTTGTTTTCTAGAAAAGGCCAAACCAAAGCAATAGTGAGAATGCCTCATAAGGACTGCAGCAGGCAAACAGGGTGGGAATCAGTGGTGCTGTGTGCCCAAAAGTGCTTGCCACAAGGGAACTCTGCAGCTGCTCTGTGCCTCTGGACAACAGGTAAAAATAATAATTCAATGTAGCTTTCTCTTGGCTTCTTACTGAGTTTTGTGAAGAGGGGTTCTGATCTACATTTGCATTAAATAATAGCTGTTATTTCAAAATTACCTCCTAATTGTAGAAACTGAAATTTATTTAAAGATCTGGATGTTTTGTATTATGGCTTAATCATTTTTTAATTCTTATTGATGATAAATCAGAATTCTTAACATGGGTCTTATTTTAACCTTGTTAAAGGGAAGGGAAATAAAATGGTTTGACCTGAGTTTGTGCATGGTAACTGCTGGGGCTCCTGGGAAGGTTCCTAGCTTTTGGATGTGTGTGCATGTCCTGCTTTTCAGAGGATCACAATACCAAGTAGTTGCTTGAGACAAAGACTCTTGAGTGTGTATTTCTGGATGTCTGGTAAGAGAAACCTGATGTTCCTCTGTTGGTGTTTGGTAGAAAGATCCATGCTGCTTCTCCAGGAATATGGTAGCAAGGTCTATTTGGAAGTTCTTCTGGGGGGAAAAAGGCCCCCGAACAAACTCTGGATTGTTGTGTTAAAAACATAATTTATGTGTTTAATGTTAATTTTAAAAATACCTTGAACGATATGGATTGATTCGTTAGTGTTGGTGATTATATACTCCTAAACCTTTCCAGCTGGTCATACTTCCTGGCTAGAGAGAGGAACTTTATTTTCTTGTCGGTCTTCTGATCTAATTGGGCAGATGGCAAAATAACAATGTTGATTAAACAAACAATTTGGTGTTTATAAACTAGATTTTGCTACACTTTCCTTATAGGACCAAAACATTTAGCCCGAGTACTGTGCCTTAATGAGTTGTTATAGTTCAACTGAGCTGTGCTTTTCCTTGAATTTGCAAGGAGCTGAAAGCGTTAACCTGGGAGATGACTGTGGGTTACCCGGTGTGCAGCATCTCAGTAATCCACAAGAAGGCAAACTTATGTCAGAGGTCTTTTGGAATCACTGTCCAACCACATCTAACTGAAAACAAAATTTATTTCAACTGTCATGCAGACTGTTTCTGCCGTGGAGAGTGTGTTGATCCCCTGTGTCGCCAGTCTTGAATAATTAGAAAATAAAGCTTTGTCTACTTGATTTAAGTAGTTGGAATGGCCTATGTCTGTAAAGAAACTATTGTTTAAGGTTAAATTTTTAAATCTTTAAAATTTATTTTTATATAGCTTAAAATGCCTCCTTTTAGACTAAATATAATCTTAATCTGTAGGTAAACAGGTATATGTAGGTGATTCCACAAATCTAATTCAAACCAGTTTTAATTAATATTTTTGGTAAAAAGGATTTGACTGTTTACGTGAGGAATCTGATGTTTTTGTAGCATGCAGGCAGCAGTTGGGTCATTGGAAATAGGTGGGTAATTCTCTGTTATGTTACGAGCAAAGACTGGAGCTTTTTGCATTCTTCGAATTTAGTAGCTAAAATAAGAAACAGAAGACCCTCAAACCTTTCCATTCCACACTGTAATGGAAGCAGCAGCTGTTGAAATGTTGAGAGTACAACTTTTGTAATCGGGAGTAGGCAAGCATTTGATGGAGTCCCAAAGCACTTACATATGCGAGAAAAGGAAACCTTGGTGCCCATCCTTGCCTGAGAGGCCCTGATGTAGTGTCAAGCAATTCCTCTGGCCAGGGAGCTGCTGCTTGAGGGGCAGAGAATGGGATATCACCATAACACCTCTCTTCTCTGTTCCCACCCCCTTCTTTTTTTGATTTTTATTAAAAGATATATAACTCCTTGTAAGGTAGTTGGGGAGAGCTCTGTTTGGTGGATAGTTTGAAGATCTGTGAGGTGTTAAGACAGGAGACTGTTGTTGTTTGTCATTGCTGGACAACAAAGGCATGTACAGAATTAGAGGTTGGGCATTTAAGGACATTTTCTAGTGAAAGCTTAAATCCCATGGGGGTTTAGGGACTAGGCAGGATATTTGAAGACTGCTGCTTTCAACCTATGTACCTGAATTTCTTCTAGTCCATTTGTTGATCTGGGCCTAACTACCTCATAGGACTGAGCATAAAAATCTTTCCTAAATGATAGGACAAAAAGATCGGTTTAAGCATGCTGCTTAAAACAGGTGTCCCCTTGTGGAGGAATTCCAGTGCACACCAGTGTATCATGTTTAAGTGTGCTTCAAGGTGCGGTAATCATGCTTATTTCAGTTACAAAAACATGCTGGGTTGCAGAAGTCTGAGGTAATAACTCTGTATAACTTGCTAAAGGTCTGCACTGTCTGTCCTCCTTACCCCAGTTCAGTTTATGGCTGTAGGTGAATTAACTGGAGGAGGGGGAACCTCAGTGAAACTTACTGTAGTGATTATTTTTCCAAGGGCTATTTTTCGTATATATTCACCGAAAAGAAAAATTAAAGCTTTACAGAGGCAGAAAAAAAATTATAATATTTAGTATGAATTCAGGTTACATAGTATTTTTAGGAGGAATGTTAAATAAAAAAGTACTAACTCTCTAACTTAGGGAATAGGGCTTAATTCACCATCAATTAGATTCATGTGTGTTAAATTTAATAAATAATTCCTTAAACATATAAAACCATTATTTTAAAACTTGTTAAAAATAGTTTTTGTTAAATGTAAAGATACAGACTGACTTTGCCAGAGTCATATCAAGGTGTGGCAGCATGCGATTGAAAAGCTTAACACTGAAACGGAAGATTACGTTTTTCAGATATTCAGATTGTGAAGAACTTTTTCAAAAATCAATTTGGAAGACAATAAAATGTTTTAAAGGAAAGTTAAAAGTTTTTGACTTAAAATTTCTGAAGTATGTAATACATATCAACATTTTAAAAATAACGTTATTGAAAATAAATGCCACTTTATGGAGTACTTTAAATTTTTTTTTTCATTCCGATTGCAAATGAACCCACACACACACTTCCAAAACTGTCAAAAAAAGAAATCTTTTGAAATTAAATGCCAGCACAGTGAATGTGATTTTTGTGAAGCATTTTGATTTCAATAAAGCAGCATTCTCTGGTAGATAATTGTTTGATTGTAGTTTTTTCCAGCTAGCTCTACGATAAAGTGGCTTATTTATGCCCATTTATTTGTGCACGTTTTATTTTGTATGGCACATTTCCATTTCATCTTAGGAGCTTTATAAAGATTAAGCTTTATAGAGCCCTTTTCTGCAGATATTATCCCCATTACACAGGAAGGTAAGCAAATACAGAGGAAGGTTAATTGAATTGCCCTGCTGCAGTATGTGAGTATTGGAGCTGGAACTACAATTTGGGAATGATCGTTCCCAAGTCAGTACTTTAATCTAATATAGCACAGGAGTCTTTCCTCTGGTATTGTAACCATAGAAAAAAAGAAGGGCAGAAAACACAAGGTTAATAAGATCTTAAAATTAAGCTCTAAGGTATTGCTTTTCATCCTGTTAAGACTGTGTTTTCCTCCTTATACATTATTTCCAGTAACTGCTTTCTTTCCTTCATACCACAGCGGGTAAGATAAATGGGACCAGCTGTGACCAATAGGAATATTGATGTTCATTTTAGGGTCCAGAGTTTTAGTTGATAATACTTCTTGTTTATATTTTTCAGTGTCTTTGAGGTAAGTAGTAAGACACTGATTTTTTAAGAGCCTTTAGCCTTACAATGAAAGACCGCTTTAAAAATGTTTGTGTGACTAACGAAGGAGGTTGCCTTGTACTCATAGCAATGACTTTGTGGTATTGACTATTTCAGGAGAATATGTACAGTCACTATCCTGACAAAAGTCAGTCCCTGACACTCTGAAAAGCCTTGTAAGTGATCTGTGACGTGTATGGGTGGTTGACTTCTACCAAGCTAGTTTATGTATTTGTTATAGTTTTAACTCCTGGTTGGTGTTTTTGTTTCACTTAAATCAGGATTGAAAGTTGAGATCTGCTTATGAAGTATATTGCATGATTTTCCAATTTTTGGAAGAATTATTTAATTAATGCCTTTACTTCCTTCACTCTAAATTGAGTTTCTGTGAATCGCTTTATTTGGCAATCCTGTTGGACTTGTAGGGGAGATTGAAGTAAGTGATGTTGGCATGGGGCTCATTTTATGCAAAACCCCTGAAGTACAAGGTTGTGCAAGGAAAAGGGTGGAAGCGCTGCAGGGAGCGGGGCTTTGACCCTTCCCTGGAAGGGATCCTCACGTATGGAGTGTAGCAGCACCAGCCACAGGTACGCTGCTCCCTTCTGTAGAGCCTGTTTAAGGGCAGCCTTTGAGCTTTCAGGGAGGGAGGGAAAAGCTTGTTCGTGGTTGAGGAATGGATTTGCTCAAGATATGCTTTTTTCCCTGTGCTCATGGAGCTGCACAGCACTCTCTCTGCTGATGAGAAGAAAGGCTATGGATACGTTGCACCCTTTACAGGACTGATTCCTTTGTATATCTGTGTTTCAGCTGCTCATTATCCCGAACGTTTAGCACAAATGTGTTTATGGAAAATTTAAGACTTTTATGTGATAGCAGAGGGGCAACAGCCTCTCATCCTTCAGGAGGGTGTTTTAACAAGAAGCATTTTTTTTTGTCAAAGCAAATGTCCAACTCCTTTATTACTTTTCTGGGACTGTTTTTTAGGTTAGTGTAGCTTGGTTTTAAACTGCATGTCAAAAAATGATTTACCGCAGCATCTATAATATGTTCTGGGGACCTGGGCAAATACCTGATAGTTTAGGTCCGTGTACAGACACTGGGTCCTATCCTAAAAATAGTTTTGTGATACATGGATGAAAACTGCTGGCAGGTAAACATGCAAAGAAAAAAGAATTCAAGATCAATTGATTTTGTTATTTTTGATAGTGTCTTTAGTAGATTCCTTTTATGAAAGATATTGCCAGAGCTCCTGTTGCAGGTAAATTTTGTTCCTGAAATAAAACTGTAATCCCAAGTAAGGAAGTTTTATGTGTTTCCTTTTTTTTTTCCTGAAACATCTAGAAATATAACAAAGCTGTAATACTTTTGTCCTTTCTCTAAAAAACTGAAGAGATAACAGAGTTAAAATACATTTGATTACTGTATGGGTGTGATAAATTAGGCTAACTTGTCTCCATGAGAGGGAGGTATCCAGGGCTCTTTGCCTTGCTTCCTAGGAAAAACAAGAAAAACATCTTTCTACACAAATATGGTGACTGTATATACTAGGGAATAAGGGACTGTGCTTGGCCATTGACAAGCTGCAAATTCAGAATCTTATTTACACTACGGTAGGGTTTGTCTCTATCTATAATTGCCCTCTAGGCCCAGTGTCTCTTGAAAGTTTGACTTTTTTGCACAAAGATTTGCAATGTCTGTAACCAGGAGCAGTTCTGTTATTTCCTGGCAGTGGGAATACTAGACCTTTATGAATTCTTTTTTCGAGTTTTGCGTGCCTCTGTGGCAACAATGCACAGTGTCAGTTGAACGGTCATTGTTAAGGATACAGAAAAAGAAAAGTGTATTGAGATAAACAGTTTATTGAAACTTCACAGATTATTCCTAATGAGTGCGGTTGAACTGTTTTGAGGGTTGTGGTAGAGTTGGGCCACCGCATGAGACCACAGCTGTTAGGCCCTTCGGTTACCTTGTAATACTGATAACTTTTTCCGCGCTGTAAACACTTCCTTTGGTCTAGCTGTACTTCTCTGGGTTTTGAGATATTTCAAGTAAAGGATTGCTGTGACAATTCCCTGCTCTCCTGCAATGTGAGTTTTATTAACCCACTCTGAAGGCGGTGAGGTAAGCAATCTGGTTGTTCCTTACAAAGCATTTCTGGCATAAAGGCAGGCACTCCAGGCTGAGGTTGTACCACAGCACCTGATGTACATTGATTTCTCTGTAGCAGCTGCTGAACTTTTCTAGTTCAAAGTTTCAGAGCTGATTTTAGGGACTTACTTAATTCTTTTTACCATTAAGCTCAACAGGGCCTAGCCAATTTTCTGAAAGTCCCAGGGCCACATTCGTGTTTGAGGTGAACTTTTCCCTTGCCTCTGCTTTTCTCCCGCTGTGAATTCCAGTGGCTGGTTTAACTGCCTTCAAAGGGAGGGAGAGAGCTGTATGGAGAAATGTAGGGAC
This sequence comes from Rhinoptilus africanus, assembly GCA_013400135.1. NCBI lineage: Eukaryota > Metazoa > Chordata > Aves > Charadriiformes > Glareolidae > Rhinoptilus > Rhinoptilus africanus. The sequence goes on along the minus strand of VXBO01012100.1, from coordinate 335,538 downwards.
GATTTGTGTCCTGGGCTGTTTCCCCAAGAAAATACAGACCTATGTGTCCTGTACATACTGTACAAAAGAGAGAAATGGTATTGGTGTTACAAACATCTTGGAGTTGCTGGTCAGCACTTCCCATAAATAATATAAAATTTGGCGGGATGTGTAAGTTCCCTGTTTATGAGAAAGAGATCCCTAACAACTTGCTGGTTTTGTCTGATCTTTGACTAAAATTTTGCATTTGTCTCTGAAGAAATATATTGTAGGGAAAATATATTAATGGAAAACTCCAAAACAAACCTGTCTGAAGAATGAGGCACAAAGACCCGGCTATGTGCAATAGCTAGGTGTGCACAAACCATGCATTCTCTCTCCCAAAAGGAATTGTCTGTTGTCAAGAACGCCATTGTATTTTAAAAATTAAACTGTGAAGTAGGTTAAAAATACAAGACAAATACAAACAAGATAATTGACTCCATTAGGCTATTTGTGAAATAATACTTGGGAAGTGTGCCGCTGCGCAGTTAAAACTGTGTCCTCGTAGATCTGTAAAAGATGAAAATGTTGGAAGAGTGAAGCTTTCATCCCGTGCAAGCCACAGGAGAGGGTTGAGGCACCAGTCTTGCTTGCTCTTACCTGTCTGGTCCTCGGGCCCTGCCCCAGTTGCAAACTGCAAGGAAAGAAGGAATCCCAGAAGGCAGGTGGTCATCTTCTCCATCTACCCACCTCTGCTGCAGCCATGATCTTTACTAGCCAAGCATTTGCATGGCTTGGGTTAGTTGGCTGTGTCTTCTGTAACCAAGAGAGCTGGAGTTATTCCACACTTTTTGAGGAGCCTGCTTTCTCCCCTCCGCACCCCAAGCTGCTATCAGTGGTGCCATGATCTCCTGTAAGCAACTTCAGGCGCATCCAGGGTAGGATGAGACCAACCTGGTGAGGGGGAAAGGCCTTTGAAATTTTCTGTCAAGCCCAATGGGAAGGGTGGGAGGGAGGAAAACACCAACATGTGAGCCCCTGCCTGGAGCTGTGTTGCTTGTTCTTGATTTCCAGGGCTAGAGATTGGGAAATAATACCTGAAATTGAAGGGTTTGGGTGTTTTCCTTCACACCAGGGTCTGCTGGACTGCAGTGTTTGCTCTCCGGTTCCTTGGAGAAAGCTCCTTTTTAACTGAGCCTGTCCATAAATGAGCCTGTCCTTNCATAAATACTGGCCTTTGTTGGGAGGTGGCTGGGTGGGGTGTCTGCAAGAGCACAGGAGAGCTGTGCTGATCTGTGATCTCATCTGAGATGTGTTTACTGAACAGGCTGGGCATGCCAGGTGGCTACTGGTTCCTCTCTTGCTCATGACACCCAGCAGCAGATGGCAGGGCAGCTGCTTGACACCTCAGGGTGGCCGGTGGTGGCCCTTCCCCACTGGCTCAGCCTTTCCCTGCCCAGGCAGTGTTCCACCTCTGGCAGGTGCCTTTTTTAGTGTGATGGCCTCAGCGCTCTGAACAGGGCTTAGCCTGAAGGTGGCCTTTGCTTGGAGGTGTGCAGGAGAAAGCCCAGCAGTGCAGGAGAAAGTCCTCTGACCTGTACGTGCTCCCAGGAGGAGGGTGAAGAAAAAAACCAAAGCAACAGTTCTGAATCCTCCTTGTATTGGATAGCATTTTCCTCCTCACCCCAATTGTTCTGTGTCTTCAGGTCACCGTAGGTCTGGCAGCTCTCCCTCAGTGTCAGAGCAGGGACCGTGGGGCACAGCCATTCCTTTTACAGGCAGCAGAGCCGACCCAGAATGAGCTCTGCAGCTCTTCTGTTTAAGAGCTGAAGTCTGGTGTGTCTGAACAATAAATCCCAAAGAGTCGTATGTACTTGAATGGAAAACACCTGGACATCATTTTTGTCCCCTCACAGTATAATCTCTTTGGCCATGTGCTTTTTTTTTTTCTCTGTTATGTTTTTTTTTCTCTCTTTTTCTCTTTCCTGCTTTTTCTTTTCCATACTGGCAGCAAAACTACTTAAAAAAAAAATAAATCTTAAATGACTGGTTGCAGAGCTTGTGCAGGCGCACAGGCCAGCAGGGAGCCAGGTCCCATTGGCTTAGGGTGGGAGGAGATGCCTGTGCCTGTTGTGGGGGCAGAGCCTAGCAAAGAGGGGTGACCCAGCTGTCCTCTTGCCCTGACCCCCCCTCAGCTTCCACCACTTTGAATGTGCCTTCCCTGGGTAGCAGCTGGGGGTGATCTAGGAAGAAATGAGTTGTGATCTCTAGAGCACCTGCGAGTGAGGTGGTGTGTCCAACAGCTATGGCAAGTGCGGGTGCTGTGGCCTTTTCCTGCTTGTTCTGCCCTGGGAGGTGAGGAACAAACAGCAGCATGTCCTTACACCTTTCCTTCTGTAGCCTTTTTCCTCCTGCCCTGCCTCGTCAGTTAAATCTGCACCTGTAGAATGTTTCCAAAGACTTGGTTAATCTACTTGTTTTGAAGCAAGGAAGAAACATTTTTTTTTTTTCCTTCAGTTGTGTATAGAGCACCTAAGCATAAATACCTGCTAGTTTTGGCATCCCAGACGCCAAAATTGAGGGGATCAGCGTGCCAGGAGAGTCGCTAACTAGAATTGAAGCGATGTATTCATTATTGTAGCAGCTGCTCCAGTATCCTGATTTCTTGGAAATAGTCTAACATCATCTAGCATTATCGGCTCTCTCGCAGTTCTTACCTGAGAATTTAGCTAGTTTTATTTTCTACTTTTTTTTTTCCAAAGATTCACAAAATGAGATTCTGCAGGCTAGTAGGTTTCTTCAGTGTCTCCTTGTGCTGTTCCAGTGTTATAAGTGAGGACTTGAAGCACAAAATTATAAACATCCATAATTTTTAGACTTCAAATGCTTCTAGTGCCGAGTTCTCTACGTGGGCTTTATTTAAAGGATGCACTTTACCTGCTGTTGAGTATTGTATGTGTCTGGATATCTGACTACATAAGGTTTTCAGGGATTATTTTTCCTTTTCTAACCTGTAGAATACAACAGTATCAGAATCAAGCTTAGCTTTAGAATACCTGAACATACACTGAGCATTATTTTTTTTTTCCTAGGCTTTGGGTATAAATATAACTATTTTTCTATTTTTCTATAGGTTTCACAACCCGTAGAGTGGAAAAATTTAACTAAACTTACAGCTAATCAGCATTCAAAAGTAAGAATAAAATTGAAACTTTGGATTACTGTGGGGTGTTTTTTATTATTTTTAAAAAACTACAATTAAACTGGACTATTCCTGTAGGTAAACTGAACTATTATTTTCAATAACTGAAGTAATTCTGATTTTAGTAAATAAAACTAGAAAGTAAAAAGCTAAAGAAGACATAATGTTTGAAAAGGTCAGTGTTGCTACTTTGTATTAGATTTTAGAGTGAGGGTTCTGTTTATTATAACAGTTTGTTACCATAGAAGTGTAAACTGAAAGGTAGCAATGGTGATTTAGTGTAATATGTTATATTAAATAAACTTGTCCTGTTAGCGCTTCATGCAAGGCTTTATTTACATTACAGTAAGCTGTTTTCTGCTGCATTTACAATTCTGCTATACAAATAAATTAAGGGTTCTCATGACCGTAGGATTTACTTTCTCCCTGCAAACTGAAAGACGTTAATATTTTTAAGCATGTTTCTTGGAAGTGGTTACATTAAATTCTCTGTTGGGGCACCATCAAACCTACCATCTAAGAAAGGAAATAGATGAAAGTCAGTCTTATCTTCTTGTTCTAGGCTTAAAAGATGGGCAGATATTTAATATTGTATGTAGAATTCAATGCTGTTGCAAACAATATCAAATAACCCTTAAAAATATATTCCTGTCCTGCAATAACAGAGGAACAGCTACAAAATGAAATACATTAAAAAAGCCAGTACAATCGCATGCAAAGCTTTTACTGGTTGATCTTCTGTGTTGTACAAATGTACTCTTTCGGAAATCAGTCAATTTATGCTTCAGCTTTGGTCGAGCTGAACAGATGTGGCTGAGGGAATGATTTGGCCTGTAGTATTGGTGGTGGTGATAGATAAGCTGTGAGGCAAAAGCTGAGTCTGAACGTCCAGTCCCCGGATAATTTGCAGGGCTAATAAAATGGGGGCTGAGGACAGGGAAGAAGTATTTCTGTTTAGATAAAGGAGCAGATTTTGTCTGCACTCCAGGTGCAAAGGCCGTGCAACATCACAGCCCAGTCTGTTTTTGTACAATATTTTCATTAAGATACATACTTCCGACATGATACAGGTATAATTCCTCCTGTGAACATCTGTTCTTTTTAAAAAAAAAAAAGTGTCAAGTATAGTTTAATTTCATATAAGGATAGAGCTGGTAGAATTAATTTGAAATATCTTGGTATAAGTTTTCAGAGTTAAGCTCTTCCTCTTTCTACCCTTTTTCACTAAAAGATGTTTGACAAAACACAGGATAACTTTTTCTTCTTCGTAAACATTGCCTCCTTTGGTCCCTCAACCTGGTGCAGTTCCCACTGCAGAGGAGCTGTCAGCCCGGGTCCTGGGAGGAGAGGGATGCTCATGCTGCCCTTGCACACAGCTGGCTCCCTTCCTCTGCAGGACACCGTACAGCAAAAGCCCTCCCTCACCATGAGGGCGCATGCCATCATGTGTTCTGAGCCACCAAATTCAGCATCCTTTCAAGTTAGAAACTATCTAGCTAAAACACTTATAGGATTTTTAGTTATTTATCTGATAAATTCAAAAACTATTTGTAAGTAATGCAAGCCTTTTATCTGCAGAAGCTCCCTCACTTACAGAAAATAGTACATACCTGGCTTCCACAATGGTATTAAACATTCATAATTTTATTTCCAGCATACAGGGGAGCACAAGAGAAATGGTAGCTCTGCTATGCTCAGTTGATTGTGCTGCGGTGCTGCTTACATCCACACTTAGCTTTTTGTGGTCTTCCCAGCTGGACACATTTCTCGGGTACAGCTCTTGTGTTTTGTGCCTACCTGGTGTGATGCTGACTCTTTCAAGGTCTTGTGTGCTGTCCTGTCTGTTTTCAAAGAATTTCCTCCAGTGTTCAGGTTTGACTTGATGCTTGTAGAAGGCAGCAAAGTGGGTGCGACCAATGCCCATGGAAACTAAGTGTTGATATTTGGAAAATCTCTAGATATTACTATAGTTTTAAATAACTAGGGGAGTGTGGGAGCAGGAGCAGGCACTACTCTTATCCCCTCTAGCAGATTAGTGATCTCTTATTAACTGTTTTCTTACATTTTTGCCTCTTATTTTTCATATTTTTCTGTACTTTTCCTGGAGCAGTGGTGTGGGGGAGCAAACTTCTGTAAACTACTTTTCTCAACTGTATACTCTACTTAATACTTAAATGCTGATCCTATGTTTTCTGTTTTTCCAGAATGAGCCTCTCATTATGTTCCGATGGAGCAAAAACTTGCAAAGAATACTGATAAATAAAAATAAACAAATCTCACAGGAAAACTTAGAAATTACTGAAATGTGATTTAAATGTTTCTAACCTAGTGGATCTGCTTTGTCTGAAAGCATGTTAGACGTATAACATTCTTTTGATTACTTTATAACTTTCATAACTTTATTGCAGTAATAGTACTGTGAAGTGTTTTTAAAAGAAATATTTTCCAGTTTATGTAAAGGCTCTTATGTTATTAAAAATGGACTATTTGGCTATGGTAACACATTTTTTCATTTGATATATCAATTTAGTAGTCATCATTAACATTATATTAAAGATTTTTTTTGCATGCAAAAAGTCATGCAAAACCCCTGGAGCCATATATTAGGTAACAATCAGATGAACCAATCCACCAAAAAACAAACCAACGAAAGAAAAGTAGTAAGCAATGATTTGTAATTGAGAAAGAAGCTACTTTTTAGCATTCTGAGTTGGACGCAATGATGACTTATCTGGAAAATTACAAGTTTTCTGAGAGCAACTGTTGCTTATTTGAAGTCTCATTAGAAAATTCTTTTATTTTGCCATTTTTGGTGAAGGTGAGCTGAAATGATTTCTGTAATGTGTCTGCGGTTTAGTAAGCTGTGATTCGATTATAAGTTGATACTACCTGACCTGTCTTGTAGTTTCTCTGTCAGTAGAAAACCTAACTGGAAGCAGAGCTTGATACTTTATTGCTATTTGGCAAAAGGAAATTGATACTTTATTGCTCTTTGGCAAAATATTAATGAACTTGTAGGAAGGCTTTGTGCATTTATCAGATAATGCTTACAAAAAGCTTTGAATCTGACAAATATAGAAAAGTAGAAGACTTTTTTGAAGTAACGTAGACAAATACAGCTTTCTGATACTGAGCCTGCCTGTCTGAAGTCTGTGTGTCTGTGGATTCCCACAGGAGTGTGGGACTGCTGGTGGTCTGGGCCATCTCTGAAAGCCCCAGGAGATATCTCTCTTGCCTTGGGTGTCTTGGGTAACACTGGATACCTACGGTTTGGCAACAGAAATGGCTTGTAGATGTCTGTCTTTAACAGACCTATAGACAGCTGAATATAGGTGTAGGAATCTCAAAGTGGACCTTGCACTAGGAGCCTGAAATTTTTCATTGCAGCATAAAGTAAGTGTATCTTGCTTTTTCAAGGTCGAGTTTGCTGTCATTTCTGAATCTATACATTTGTATAGATTTATCACTGACATTATTTCTTGATTTTTTTAATAGTTTTTATGAGAAAAATTTGAGTGTGATTTGTGTCATCAATGTGCAAACACAGAGAAACTGACCCATGGCATCTCCCACCTAGTTCAGGATCCTCCCTTATGTACTTTGACATCTACTTGTGTAAAGTTTTTTCTTCCGCTGTTTAGCTTATGATTTTATCCTTTCTGAACAATTAAAGCGGAAAAAAGCCATCATTTTTTATTACTTCATTTAATCATGTTGTTGTTACTATTAAACTGTCAGTACTTACATGAAAAGTTTTCTTCTTGCACTGAGATGAATTTAGAATATGTTTTCCTTTATCCAAGTTGGACATATATTCTATGCCTTTGTGTTATTTTTTTCAAAGTAAATTCTTGCATCATCATGCTCATTTTTGTTGCTCCGACCTATCTGTATCAGTTTCCCAGCCTCATCTCTAATGGAAACAAGCTTCAGCTATCTTAGTATGGGCGGGATCAAAATATATATATGAAGGGTTCCATTTTTATACTTTATGATGTTTTTATGTGGTTTAAAATTACAGTGGCTGTTCTGTAGTCCTATTGCATACCATTCAGGTTTCATTTCAAATTCGTTTCCTCCAGGCCTCTTGCTACTGTTGCTTTTCAACTTCTCCCTGTGTACTAAATTATTATGAGGACCTCCAGGTAAGAAAGGCCTGGTAGCATTAGAAAACAAAAGATCAGGGAAGCAGAGGTCAGGCCTACCTGGGGAGCAAGAAAAGGTTTATGTCACTGGGGAACTGTTAAAATCTGTGACAGGCAGTTGTAGAGAGCAAGGTTTTTTGCCATTGCTGTGATTTCTTCCATACCTAATTCACTACTAATTTAAAGACTTCATTGTTAAGGAGACAGTATGGTTTTATAACAGTGCCTGTAAGTGGTGCATAAGTACTGAATATGTAAATATTCCATTTGATTTTTTTTTCTTGAAAAAAGCCAAATACAAATACTAGGAAATGTAATGACATCTCTTTTTCTTTGGTAAATATTAGCCAATGTACTTCTTCAGTCTGAACAGTATGCCTTAAAAAAATCTGTTACTGCTACGTAGCTTATTGACATAGTAAATATGTTTTCAGTGTCTGGACAACTACCTATAAAAGTTTTATGGTGTCTATAGATATTGTTAAGATGAAGTGAGATGATTAAGAATTTACCAGACTTTCATTTCACTGTATGAAAGAAATAGAGGTTGTTTTTATTGGTTTTGTTTGTGTGTTGTTGGGGTTTTTTGGTGGTTTTTTTTTTCAGTCTTTACAAAACATATTCATTTATTTGTAATATTAAATCTGCAAAAGAGAATTTTGGTGAATTCCCTAGGGAGATGCATTCTTACGTCTGTGTTCATCTTCTGACTTTTCAGCCCTACAAGAACTGTTAGTTCTTGTAGAATATTGGTATCTAACATAAAGGTAAGACAGACAGTTAATCTATATAAACCTATAAAACTATATTTCTGTCAAAACATACAAGGTAATCCATGTCCAGAAAGTGATTTTAATTTATAAATGTGGGGTTTGCTTTGTTGTTCACTGTTGAATTCAGTGTTACAGTTGTGGCAGAAGGCTCCATGGAGTTCTGTCTGTTTCTCTTTCCTTTAATGTTTTGGTTATGCTTTGAAAATATCCCTGGATTTGGATTTGGTCCTATAGAGCATAGTGATAGCTCAGGATGCTCCTTTCCTGTGCAGAGAGCAGAAGCAGGGGATGATATAAGGACTCAAAGAAGAGTGTATGACCTGAACAGGAAATCAGGCAGGGAGAAAGCAAAAATAAAAATAAATGTGTTCATCTATAGAATTCTATGATGGGATACTGCAGAGGTTTTCATGTGACTGACTTAAAAATTGCTCCTATGGTAGCAGCTCAGCAGAGACAGCCTCTGGGTTGGGGCACGCTTTTACCCTCCTGCTTATCATTGCTGTCAGGGAAGGTTATCTTGTGGACTGTGTTTGAATCACATACAGGTACTGGAGGAAGACATTTATTTCCTCTACGGTGTAAGCAGCCTTTTAGATGCTGTCATTGATGCCTGCCTGGGCCAGTGATAAACTCCTGTTTCTCTGGTGGTTGGCTTTGTTTGAATTTTTGAATTAAGCAGTGTATAACAATACAGCTTGTTGAAAAAATAAGTGAATATTAAAAGGGAACATGCATCCAGAATCTTTAGAGGACTCTATTACACGAAAGATAATTTTTACCTGTCAGTCTATGTTTGGTTTTATAAAAAACTTTCTTCTTATCTAGGGCCTTTGTATATTGCCACTGTCAAGATCAAGCTGGACAGTTCACATAGATTTTTTTTTTTTTTTTTTTTTT
>VXBO01012100.1:237102-315431 GCA_013400135.1 Rhinoptilus africanus | reverse complement strand
GGTTTTGGGTACGCAAGTGTGAAGAACGGTTCCAGGGGACGTTTGTGCAGGTGTCTCTTGTCTCCTGTGATGATGAGCGGAGCTTGGATGCTCACAGGGAGCTAATTCCCTGTCCCTCCTCCCCGGTGTCAGCACAGCACACATGTAACAGCAGAGGTGCGTTGGAGGGGGGGTTGGCAGGCAGCCCATCTCTGCTTCCTTCCACCACATGATCACATTGAATCCCCTCCTGCATCCACTTTTATTTTTTTCTCCCACTGCCCCCAGCCCTTTTATCGTTGCTTTTTATCTGCCTGAGTTTGCCATTTTTCTTTTTAGCTTTCATTGGAATTTTTTTTTTTCCTATTCGAAGGGCTTCTTGGTTTTATTTCTAGCCTGTCTTAGGTTCAGCCAGGCCCTAGTTCAATGGTTTTGTTATATAGGTAGGGCTGACAGTGTGCCTCTTCCCTATCCCNTTGGTTTTTTTTTTTTTTTGCTGCAAGGGGATCCCGACAATCCCTAATATAGGTAGGGCTGACGGTGTGCCTCTTCCCTATCCTGTCAGCACACCTACAGGTGATCACTGTGGCCTTGGGATCAGCCCTGCCCAGTCTGGAGAAAGCCAGTGCTTTTCAGATCCCGGCGGTTACACATAGAGTCTGCTTTACAGGTGTTCAAAGGCAGGACTTCATTCCACAGTTTGTGCTTTTGAAAGACATAAACTGGATTTGTCAGTCTTAAATACTGTTTGTGGGGCTATGTTTTGGTATTAAACAACCTTATACGTGAAACACTGCGTCTCCCTTGAACTCTGGTGAGGCAGGAAGCCATCAGTGCAGAGTGGCTGAATACCGGGGGCTTGGCAGCACCTGAGTCCATTGTTACTGATGGCAGGGATTTTCTGTAAACCACATAGGCAAATTCATCTTGCATTCAAAGTTGAGAAATATTATCCCTACTTGGACAGGTACCCTAAATTGTTGTTATTATGTTCAAAATAAATTATTACACGTTCTCAGTTCAAACATGCAGTTTCAAAATTATGACGGCAATATCACTGCAGTAGATAATGCCTAGGAAAAAATGGCCAAGTGATTAAAGGCAAATGATTGTCAGAAACTTATAAAGAAGGGAAGAAAAAAAAAAAGGAAGCATACTATTTAGACTGTGGTAATATAAATTTGGACTGTAGTGTGTGGATACATTCCTTCAGACAGCTGGGGCGGACACAATTTTTTATTCCGAAAGAGATATCACAGCCAAAAGTAGGAACAGTTACTTTTTCTTTTCCCCAGAAAAAGATAAAACCTTTTTTTTTTTTTTTTTGCTGTCCTTCTTAAATTGTTTTCCTTTACTTACTCCAAACTGTATTTTTAACATACAAATGATGCCAGGAGACATACAATGTTTATGTATAATACCAGGACTGATTGCATCATTATGGAGAACTATCACCAGTAAGAGATGTGCATGGTAATCCATCATTCGTTTAAATTTATGAACCTGTGTCATTCCGTCAGTGTATGTACTACATGAAACCAGGCACAAATGTGATAATGCGTCTCACAGTTTGTGACTGTTGTTACAGTGCTGTACAGACATACGTGAAAATGAAGTTAGGTCAGAAGTATTATGGTATTAGCAGAAACTGTGTGTGAGCTTAAATCTGAATGTAGACACATAAATCATTTGTGGTTTCTTATTCTGTGCACGTTGTATATGAAGAGTCTGGGCTTGAAGTTATGTTTCACCTATGCTGTCTGTAATAACATTATTTGCATTCTCTTTATCAAGGGACTTATTTCAGAAAATGTTAATTCTTAGATGTTTTTCCAAACCAAGCTGATCGTTCTTTGTTGATCTCTGAAAGTATAAATGGAGCAGAAAGCCATACATGGTGCTTATTTAGGTGTTGTTGCATGTTCCCTTAAAAGTTACAAATTTTAGCCAAAGATCACTGGTTGTCCGTTTTTTTTTTTTTAATAGGAAACTCCAAAAGTGTCACTCATATAAAAACAACAGTTCTTTGTGTCTTTTCCATCCACAGTAATAAACACTAAGTATTAAAAGACACTGCAGCTTTTACTTGGAATCTTAGAAGCTACTGTAAACATCCTCTTTGCCTTCCATGTTTTTGTTTTCTTCTCAAATGTGTGAAGTTTCCTTTTGCAGGAAGAGGGATAATGGCTATCTCATCTTACCCTAGGATCATTTGTATGCTTATCCCTTTGAACTGTTTTCCACAGCACTATGTCAAAAAAACCCCACTTTTCAGTTTGAATAGTTCAGGGTTTTTTTGAGTTATGTTTTGTTTCTTTCCCCTCAGAATTCTTCCTTTTTTTTCTTGAGGAAATCTAGGTGATCCAAAATAACTCTTTTCAATGAACTAGCAATGCAGAAGAAATCTGGTGTCAAGTGGTACCCATACTCATGCCTGGCTCTGTGTTTTTAGAGAGTGCTTTAGCAGTGATGCTAAGGCTCATACTTTTTTGGTGGCATGTATAATCATTATTATACCTTTAGCAGGTGTTTCAGTCTCTTGTTCTGGCCACCAACAAATCTGAGCAATTTACCTTGGAGAAAGCCTTGACACAATGGAAACATTCTTGCCAAATATCAATGCCAAAAAAGGGGTATTTCTTATTAGAAAGACTTTGACTAGCTATGATTGACAGCTGTCTCTTTCTCTTACAGTTCTGTCTGAGTGCTGTAGAAAGGGGTGCCACAATACTAAAAGGGATTGGTTTACCTTTTGTTTCCCTTCTATGAACTTCTTCCTAGCACATAAATCTAGCTGAATTTCATTTGCAAGATGGGCATATACGTGAGAATAGATGTGGACTAGTGTGTGATACACTCTGTAAAATGTATGGTGTAATTTTCAGTCTTACTATGCATCAACTTCATCATTTCCAAAGGTTTTATCTTCCAGATACATTTTGAAAGAGGTTTTTCTGACTCAACTGTACTTTTCTCCGAACTTGACTAAGTTATGTCATTTATTCAGATGAGACTCAATTCTGCTTAGGTTTCTGTGACTTGCTTGTAAAAGTTACCTTTATTTTCATTTTTCAAATTGAATGCCAAGAAAAAAAATAGCTCTGGGCAAGATGGTTTCCAAACTCAGTTTGGTACTTTTGCCTTAAATTGCTGGTTAAGATTCTCTCTGGTTTTTGTTTTAACATGTTGCCGATTTTCTTCAGGAAAAAAAAAAAAAAAGGCTTCTTTCCAAGCACACCCCTATCAATTGTGAAACTGTGGGCTGTTTGAAAGAAAATTTGTGAGAAGTGGTGCCATGTGCTGAATGCGGAGCTGAGTGAGCTCTATCCCATCTCCATCTGGAGAATGCATCCTGCTACCCAGTCAGTGCCTGTAAACTGGCCGTCTCTCTCAGGGAGATGTCCTGAAATCAGCTACCTTGTGTTCTGCTGGGAACTGGGGAAGGAGGAAGGAGCTGGTAGCCTGGCTATGTTTCCTTCTTCAGCAGCTTCCTCCAAGAGTTCAAAACTTTCTGTTCCCATATGTGCAGAATGTCATTTCCAGCCCTCTCCTGTGGAACACAAATGTGCAAACAGTAATCCTGAAAATAGTACTTCTGCTTCTGCCTAGTTGGGTTCTTTTGGTTTGTTTTAAGAAACTTTTTTTCCTCTACTTTATTTTTGCGCTTCTCTATTTCTGATCACAGTGGTGTGTACTTCTGCAAGTTAAAACAGGGCATGTCCCTCTCCGTTCTACTTCATTTGTGTATAATGCCTCATGAATTTAATTTCCTAGTGATATTTCTTTCCAAATATGATTTGAAAACACATTTCTTTGCTTTTCATCTTAATATTTCTCCCTGGGTTTAATGTATTATTTAAATCTGTTATTTTATTATTTAGCACCTGAGATCATGCTGGAGTACAGTTTCTGAGAAGCCCACTGTATAGAAACGCTCGCTGTTTAAAGCTAGTTAGACGTTTTCTGAAAACAGACAAACAGCAAATGTCTTTTGAAAGTGAAAATTGATTGAGCCTAAAGAGAGCTGAGAGAAGTTTGCCAGTTTGAAGGAAGGAGTCTGATAAGAATCCATCAGTGTCAGGAGTCATGGAATTCTTCAGATAGACGAAAGCAAAGTTTGTGGGAAAAAATAAAAAAGGAGGGAAAAATGCCTAACTTTATTATTGAACAGTAATGACAAAGAGAAAAATCACCATTTCTAGCTCCTTGCTCCTGGTTACTCAGAAATACCATAGAACAAGAAATCTTCTCACAATTCTGATTCCACAGACCTGGGTCCTCACAGCAAATAGCTCAAGTGACTTGAAAAGTCAAATTTTGTATATGCAAAGCAACTCACACTTGAAGCAGAAGAGATTAGTATTTGGCATTGAGCCCGTACTCCTGAAAGCACCATTTGCCTGATCCCTTTGGGATCGATGGTGAATACCATGCTAAAGCAGTGACAAAAGAGCAGCTTAGTCCTAGGTTTCCCTGAGCCACAGCAAGGTCTCCAGGAGGAGTTATGCCTTACAGCTGGCTGAATTTCATTCTTAGGAGGTACTGTATATCAGAACAGATCAGTGTTCATTGCAAATGGGTCCCTTGCTTCTGGAAAATGCCTGCAAATGGTAATGTTGTTATTTATCTGGGATATCTTTTGCCTTGATTGTCTACTGCGCATCAGGACTAAAGAAAAAAGTAATTTACAATACCAACTTAGATTCTAGTTATAGAAGGTGATACCTTTTCAAAGGCTGGTAGTAAAAATACTATTGTTATGGTCCTCCTTTCTGAGAGAGGACTTTTCTGCAACGCTCCTGGTACATCTATATGCACAGTGTTCTGCCATGTGAAAATAATTGAGTTAACCTTGAATAAGCAGCATAGCCTTGTCAGATGTGTGCTCTGCTCAGGTTAAATGCTGCTTCTCATCAGTCTTAATTGGAGTGTTGCACTAATATTAACTAAACTGCCTTCTTCACATTAGTGACCTGGCACTTTCGATTCAACTCCATTTGGGTGAGTTTGGACCTTTGGATTTCTGTGCAGTTCAGAATATTTTCCAGTTACCATCCTGTGAGAAATAATTAAACATTGAAAATAGTTTTCTGTATTTTTTTATATCACTAAGAGTATGCCCATATACATCAGTGGGTTTTTGAAAGATGCAACAGTACTGTGTGCCTGAAAGTAAAAAAACCAACCAAACAAACCAAAAACTCCTTAGTAATTATACCTTTCCTAATTTTCTTCTTTTGTTTTTTTTGCTGTCTACTTCAAATCCTGCTTTAAAATGTAATTTTTTGACCAATATGAGAAACAGCTGAGGGGCTGTCAGTCAAATGAGATGACTTCATCTGGTAGAAGAGATTAACAAGGGAAATTCAAATATGTAGTTCTGCATATTACATCTTCTAGGAAATGTGTAAGTATATATTTGACTGGATAGGTATACAGCTCTCTTTTTGACGTTATGTGGAATTTTTAATATATTTACATAGTGCTAATCCTGGATTTATGATCTAGAACCTGAGCCCAGTGACCAAAGACTAAAACTATTCTCCTTAAGAAGACCCAGAACACTGTGGAAGTATAAGTTATATTTGATGTGGCTTTATGCTAACTTCATTAGAAAAGTAGACTAAAAAGTTGAGCTTTTCTTTTAAATCTTGAGTTTGTTTTAATGTTTCGATACCTTGCTATAGCTGTAAATAATTTTGTAGTCAGTTCTTTCAATATTCTTATTCATGACTTAGGTTTAATCATATTTGCCTTCTAGTCATAATTTCAGATGAGAAACCATCTTTCGTTTCTCAAAATTTACATTTCTTTTTAGCCCTTAACATTTAGAAAAGTTGTTACACAGTTCTAGCTGTCAGGACTTGATGTCATGGTGCAGCTCAGGAAAATAGATCTAGGATTTATCTACCTCATAATTGCTGTTTAGGTACTGAAAAAGTTCCCTACTTAACTAAGCCATTCACAGATGTTTATGGACTATGTGACAACCCTATGATGCCACAAAGTGGCATTCTACACATGGTAATTTGCAGCATATACCTTATAACTGGTGTGTTGTTGAGGCAGTGTAGGCTGCCTAATAATCACTTGTCAACATGCTAGTTGGGAGTTATGATCAGGTGCCCTGATAATCTTTGTGTGTTGTCAAATTGCTGGGTCAGAGAAATTGTTCAGGGACAGCCTCTTTGGAGGGAAACCTGATGATTGTTCACATTACAACATTGTAGTGGGCAAAAGACACTTTCTGAATGTGAGACCCTCTGAATGTGTTGGGGGTTGGACTAGATGATCTACTAAGGTCCCTTCCAACCCTGTGATTCTGTGAAGCAAAACATAGGTTAGGTAAATTGGAGGTATTTGGAAAAGATATTTCAGTGTACTGAGGAATGAGAGCCATATATTCTAACTTGACAGCAACTAGAAGTATAAGAGAGACTTAAAGCAACATAATTGTTTTCCTAACAGTAGTAGATAGATAGATAGTAGTAGATCAATCCATCCTCATACCAAAGAATCCTTAATCCTAAAGATTGTCTTGGAGAAACATTGAAAACTGTCATGCTATGTATGCAGGTGCCCAAGAGCGGCACTCTGCTCATCCGCTGGGGAGGTATGTAATGAAGACCCTAATAGCTTAAGCCAGGCCATAAAAAAGGTGGTAGATCATAAGTCTGTCTCTCCAAATGTTGTATTAAGGGCACAGTAATTTATGGCACGTAACATTATCTGATGGTTCTGCTCATAAATGCAAATCTTTATTATGGTTTCAGTAGCTTCATCATTTTAGACACTAGCTTCTGTCTCTCTTTGATGCAGCCAGATAATTTGAATTATGCCATTAGCAGCAGAAAATGTTTTCATGCCAAAACCTCTCACTGATCAGCATCTCTTATATCACCCTTCTACTTTACTGCCCTTCTGCATGACATTTCTGTATGTATTTCTGCTGAATCTCTTTAACTTTCTACCTTCATAGTGGTTTACCACTTAATTAAGCTAGCCAGCTGAGTATAAACAGAACCAGTGATGATGGATAGCATCTATACATAAGTTAAAAATATTTTTACCATAAGTCATTAAAGCAGCTACTTAAGTTCATATTAAGTGTAAGAGGAATGTGCGTGGGAAGAGCTTACAGGATGGAAAGAAATTATTATCCTTCTTCAGAGAAGAAGAGTTCCCATAAAGGCTACAATTTTGAGCAATTTAGGGAACTTTTGCAATGAATTTCTTTTGGAGGGGAAGGGGAAAATTCTGGAAATACTTAATTTACTGATGATGCAGATGTATATTATGAAAAGGTCCAAAGCTGCTGAAATATTCAACTTAATCAGGAAAAATAGTGTTTAAAATCAGGCTTGGCTTTGCCCAGTGGATATACTTTAGCAAGCTTCACCTTCTTGAGTTCAGTTCCGGTGAAGTTAAATTTAGCTTTAGTGCTACCTTTGTCACATAGAGCTTCCCTTGATCAATACTGTGAGGGCTGGATCAGCGTAAGACTACCTCTTCAAAATACAGTTAACACTTCCTTTGGGTACGTGTGCTATGGAACATCTCTTTTAATTTTTTTTTTTTTTTTTTGCTGTGAACAGTAGTTTAAAAATTATGTGATGCTTATTTCATCTAGTCTTAGGTCATTACTGATCTGACTTAATTTTGAAACGAAGGAGTTTAGTAGAGAATACAATATTTCATAGTTGATCTCTAAGTCTATGCAGTGTCAAAAAGCTTTGATTGTTTTTTGTTTGTTTGTTTGTTTTAATATATGGCAATTAAAATTTATCAGAAAACTGAAAGAGAAAATTTCTTTTGTGGAAGGTTCCTTGGTTACTGTGGTATGGTGGAGGTACCCACCTGAGGGAGAATTAAATTACTAAGGATCACCAGATGGTGGTAAAATTATTCTAATGAGAGGAAAATAAAACCAAGAAAGACTATTACTTGTAGTGTTTCTATCAATTTGCCCAAAGCAGGAGTGCTTTCTTATTCCCACATAACTACTTTTAAGAGGCTCTTCTTGTGTTTAAAATAACATTTATTTTTAAAAGAATGTTAAGTATTAGACTTTGTTAACATGTGGCATATTTTCCATCTCCTTGCTATAGTAAACTACTATAGTAATAGTGTTTAGTGTTTAGCCTTTATTCTGCTTGAATTAATACAACTACTTTGAAAGGCTTGGTAATTATAAGTCCTTTCTTCCAAATTGCAATTCAGACAAAGATGGTTCATAAATCTTAATGTGTCCTGAATGGTAGAAGGATGGCAATTGTTTGTGTGCCAGGACAATTAGGAATAACTTATTTTCCAATAATCTACCCCATGTATTCAGTTAAACTTATTCTCTCTGAAATTTAAACTGTAAAGCTTCTAGAAGACCTGTACACCAAAAGACGACTATCCTTTATTTTTCAGAGGGGAAACAAATCATTGAATCACAAACATAAGCATTGCGGAGAACTGCAGAAGAGTGCTTTGCTCTGATTAATAAAGTGTCAAGTTGAGCATTAGTTGCAATGTTATGAATTTCATGAAACAGCAGTTATAGCAGGTTGACAAAGCTGAAAAGACATAAAGTTAACAAAGTTAAGAAAAAACAAGTTCAAAGGATGGGGCAAACTCATCTACATGGGACTGTTGTTTGATACTGTTTCCCTGTGGGAGTGTTGAAAGCCAGCCTTGGGAATGACTTGCCTGGGCCTCACGCTTCGTCGGTTCTGCTATGGGTTTTTTTTTTTTTTTTTCACCTCAAGGAACAATATTTTGTCTTTGCAAAAGGCTTAAAAGACTTGGTTATATTTTAAAATGTTTTTAGTAACTAGCAACTAGAATCAAGGCAGCTCTAAGGAGCCTAGCTATCTTAAAAATCTGGCTGCTTAGGTGGATTGACAAACAGTAATTTTTAGTTGCTGTGCTTTATTGATAGTAGGCAGATTCTTTGTTTACATTATTCTACACTGATAAAATCTAGTCATAGGTAAAAAGCTAGAAACTGCCGTTATCCAGATTATATATTTGAATTATATATTTGAATTTCTATGAATTTTGATCTCAATGAAATAAAAACTGAATTGCAGATGACTCTTGGATATTATTTCTGTCATTAAGAGATCTGCTTTTGGTCCCATGCCTTTCCATGTTCCACAAAACCAGTCATGCAGCAGGATTTGTAGCATGTTATTTTCTGGTTTTCTCCTCTTCACAGAAGCGATTTATAGTTAGAAGGCAATGAACACAGTGCCAGGCATCTATCTCCTCCTCAAACACAACTAAAAGAAAATAAATAATAAAGATAATTTGATTCTATGTAAATCAGTTTCTTTAAAGAACAAAAGAACATCTATTGCTTCTTACATGGCTTTAGTGTTTGTCTTGTAATGAAAAAATCATTTTATTCTGCTTCAATATTTCAGTCCTTTTATCCATCACCAGCTGCATATGCATTAGTGTTTGTTTCTGATCAGTGATGTGGTTTTAATGCAAATTCCCTATTGGTCCCTACTTGCTGCCTACTTAGTGCATGTTGCTTCATTACCTAGTTTTGACAAGAATGAACTGTTGGCTTCTCAGAGGAAATTAAACCAGAAGTCCCGTTTCAGATCCACACCAATGGAGTTTATCCTGATCTCTCTCTTTTTCTACATGGGGTAATTACATGATTTGGATTATAAAATTGTTTGAAATCTCAAATCTGGTTTGCAGTAACTTTTAAGGCAGGTAAAGCAAACAAACAAAAAAACACTGAATTGTGCTTCATAGTTTTCTTTTTTCCACCATTGGTAATTTGCTTTTAAATTAATATTTAAATTAATTCCTTCCCTGCCTGCCATGTTTGACAGTTTTATCTTTTGATTCTTACAGCATTTTCCTAGTACTGAGTTCTGAGATATTCTCTCTACGTGGAAAGCACTTCTAAAGAGAATAAAGTTTTTCTTTAATGTTGACAATGGTACAGGCAAGTATTTATAATTTTTAATAAGCATACATATAATTACTGGGTTGTTTGAAACTATTCTAAAAAAATTAATTTTATTCTGCCTATATGTTTTGAAAATTGGAAACTGAAGTTTTAATTTATACTGGTTCAGAAATAACATATTTAGTCTTTTTTTGTTAATGTTTTAGTTATCAAGCATATGTAAACTTGAAAATTAGTTGTTAGGCTAATTGTAGAATTAAAATGATAACACAGCCATAAAAAGTCCTTTAAGAAGATAGACCAAGCATCTCTCTCTCCTTTGATTTATGGAAGTGATTGAAATATGCTGCAGTTTTATCTTCAACACTTGCTATATCTAATGGACAATTTATTTCAGCTTATTTAAGAAAGTGCGGGGAAGAAACGAAAGGGCTGGGCTACCATTAAGAGAGGATGTGAATATCAAGCATGGTGGATCAGAAATGAACAAGCAATTTGCCATTTAAAGGCAAATGTCTGATGTGATGTACAGCTTTCAAACGCTTGTCGCTGATGCGTGATGTAAATGTTGCAAGGGATTATTGCTAGGGCTGGTTGAAAACCAAAAAGATTGCTTTTAAGAAAGCACTTTCAAAATTGTGGTTTTGTTCCAATGAGGAAACAAAAGATGAAAAGTCTGTTTTGTCTTGATGAAAGAGATGATGGATGCACTTTTTCCCTGTACCGCCTCCTCCCCTCCATCTGCGCTGTGGGGTGCCGGGTGCTGGTTGGGACACCCCACTTCAGTGAAGTCCTTGTTGTGGGCTTTGTGTGGTGGGTCTCGCTCCTCCCTGCTTTGCAACCCTGCATAATTGATCTTTTAAGAAACGTTCATCATGCAAATATGAGTGCAGGAATGCTTTCCAGTGAAGAACGTAGAAGTTCAGAAATTTCCTCTTAGCCTTAGCGTACTCAGTCAAGTACCTCCTGTCCTGGTCCTTGTTGTGTTGATGTACTTGGTTGTGGCTTATCTGAATTACAGGTATCAGAGTTTTCATGAAGTTTCTATCAGACAAATAACCACACCAGGAAAAGAAATTGTCATTATAAAGACGTTTCTGCTGGGATTTTCTAGAATTACTAAGATATGGGGTTTTGTGTTTCTTTTTTGGAGGGGTGGTGGGGTTTTTTGTTTGTTTGGGTTTTTTTGTTTGGTTGGTTGTGTTTTTTTGACTTATGCCTCTCTCAGTCTTCTCTTCTATCCCTGCACTTTGGGTGGAAGAGGCAGTTAGAACCTTCCACAATTACCAAAGCAGGAGAGGGCATGGCTTTAACACATTTGATGGGCTGAGCTGGTCTGGTAGTATAAAACAAGCAAATGTAAGTGAGTTTTGGGATGATTTGCACATCTAACATGAAATCAAGCAAAAGTAAAGTAAAACTAGGTTTTCAAAATAGATTGCAGCATTGCATATGACAGGTGATGTTATTAAAAAAAAAAAACAAAAAACAAACAAACAGCAGTTTGTTTTGGGAGGAAATGGAGAACGTGTGTACTGCTTCTTCAGAAAGGACGCCTAACGTAAGGGTCACCTTGTCGTCATAGCAGGTGGGTGTCCGCTCTGCAGCAGCGCTCTGTGCATGCGTTATGCTTCAGTTGCTGTAAAATGACAGCTGAAATGTCACCGTAAGGAAATGGTTCCAGTTCCGACCCGTCTACTCTCTGTTGAGTGGCAGCATTTTCTAGCACATGAGTAAGTCTCTGGGCAATGGCAAATTTATTGGAAAATGCTTTAGGGCTTTTACCTGCTGTGGCTTGTGTCAGAAGGGAGAGAGCACCCTTTATTTCAATAAGCATCGCATGCTTTTCTCTCTCTGCTTTGCAAATATCTTTAAACTGGCTTTGCTGATCTTGCTTATGTCTTTGAGTGGTATATCTTCTGAGTTATTTTTAATTGGCTGCTTTTTGACTGCAGCTTATTGGTTCTGTTTTTCCCTTGATAGACTTGGTGTATCAGTGTGCTCTACTAAATGTATTTCATGGCAATATTCCATCTGTATGGCCAGCTGGCCTTTCCTGTGTCACGGGGGCACCATGTGGCTATTGCTCAAGCAGTCCCCTCCTTGGGCTGCTTGTGTGGCTAAAAAAAATTCCCTCGTGAGGTGGCTTATCCAGTTTTCTTTCAAAGGCCGTCAACCGTGAGTATTTGTTAGCAAAACAAACATAGTCTTAGCTGTAGGATCTGAGACAAGTAGTTAGCTTCTGGGTCCACATGTCTCTGTAGCTGCATCCCGTCACTTCATGCACCTCTCCTCCTCTTCTCCCTAGGTACCTAGGACTAAAGACAAGGACAAAACTTTCTGAGCAGTCCCCTGGGTTGGGCAATGAGGTCTCAGAGTGGCCAGGTACAATGCCAGGGATGCCGTGCAGATCTAGGATGACCAAGGCTGGCAGGGCTCCCTGTGTGGCCACAGGCAGGGCATGGTCCCGGGGAAGGCACTACAAAACAAAAGATCTCTTTTTGGATGTTTTTTGGTGCTGGGTGCCTTGCTGTCACTGGCAGCGGGGGCTCACCCCCCGAGCTGCTGCTCCAGAACTACAGTTCATGTTCACAAAGGCCAATGTAAACCTGGGGTGAAATGCATCTTAAAGGTCCAAGATAGGCTCTTTCCTACAAAGAGGTTATGTTCCTAGTGCACTGATATGAAGACTTGGTTTGGGAATGAGTGACATACAGGGCTGTCTTCTTCTACGAATCCCTCCACTAATAGTAGTCCTGTTATGCTCTTATGCATACGACTCTCCTTCTGAATTAAATATAAATATACCAATTCTGAGCAGTATAGTAATCCTGAGGTGTTCTATGTTTTATGTGTAAGCTGCACAGCGTGTTGTGACAATGTCCTTTATTTATCTTCATGGTTACTCCATGCCATAGTAACGTGCGATGACGAGAAAATACAAGTACAGAAGAATGTAAAATATGGTTTGGTGTAGTCCAGATGATTTGCACCAGAGTGAGAGAGAAAACTTTCTGCATTCCTACTGTTGCCACCAGTTGGTAAAGGGATTTCAAGGAAGTTAGTTAATGTCTGTTCCTCATTCCCTGCCTGATTCACTCCTGAAGATTTTCAGGAAGTGCAATGTAATTTACAGATCTTTTATAGAGGGAAACCCTGCTTTCTGACTTCAGGCTGTAACTTCTAAGGAACAACTAATTTCTGTTGTATGGGTTATTGACAGTGTCTCATTGTTGAATGGTTAGTGGTTCAAAGAACAAGTTTTGGTGACTGTGGTGTAGCTTGATTTATGCCTGTCAATAGAGTAATTAGAAAACTTTTGACAAATTTAGATTCTTTTCCTATTACTAACATTCTCGTATTGCAGCATAGAAACAAGTCTGCTGGCAGAAATCTATGCAGAAAGAATTATAATGTGTGACACATAACAAAATGGGGAAAAAATAGGGCCAAAAGAAGATAAGCTTTCTACAAAGCAAGATGATTCGAAATAAAACAGATACGAAATGCAGCATTAAACAGTAAAAATACAGAAAGCTCCATCTGTTATCCTATGGTTGCAAGGCTGAACCCCTACTGCCGATAACTGTACACCAAACATTATTGGTGACTCTAGATATTTTAAAAAATGGGTGAAAAACTGATTTACTGAGTTTAATTGCTACTTTGCAAGTAGACAAGTACAAAATAATAATAAAAGTACTGGTCAGATAATGCAGAAAAAATATGGTATGTGGGTGTTTTTTGCAAATGAGAAACACCTTTACATTTGCATTTTCCTTTGAGACTCAGGAGCTGTTCATTTTTAAGAGTTTTTTAAAAATAATTCTGGATTGTCACATCACTTATACTGGCACAAATCTGGAAGAATATACAAGCCTTGGAGCACCTCTCTGCCTTGGTAGGCAGAGACACAGATTCACTGAATAAACTTTTTTCCAAACTCAAATTGTTTTTGATTTCAAAATAGCTATTTTTACTCTTACTATTAGTCTTTGAATTCTTAACTGTGACTTCAGCTCCTCCAGCATAAATCTCCAAGGTTATGGAAAGGCACCTGGAGGAACCATAAGTTCCTGCACTGGAATGGAGCAGAGCAGGTTTATGTTTTCTTGGCTTTCTGTCCCTGGAGCTGAGGTTTCCTCCCTGTGGCTTTCTAACAAAACCACGGAAAGTTAAAGGTGATTTGATATGTGAAGGCTTCCTGTAGCTCCAACAGATACCTGCATTTCTGAGATGAAAGTGTTGAGTCCCTTCATTTCCCCTCCTTTGCCCATCCTTTTTTGGTTCATTTCCTTTAGCTCTTTCTGCTATCCTGAACCTAGTTTATTCCAGTTGGACATCAAAGTAATAAAGCAGAAATGAATTATCCATGCATCTGATGAGATAAAGACATCTTAACATGAAGTTTTATTTTAATTGCCTTTTATGGAGCACAAGGGAATTCTAAATAGCCAAATGTGCTTTCTGTAGACATCTGATTAGTAAAACTGGCCGTTCCAGAAAATGATAAACCATAGAAAACTTGCATTTTGACAATTGGACAAGGATGTAAGTGAAATCTCATTTTTCATATTATTTGACTACGTGCCAAAACACTTTAAGTGCTTCAGAATTGATCAACAAGTTTACACCAGGAAGCAATAATAAACACTTAAAAATTTTAATTTAAATTTCCACCTTTTTCAGAAGCCAAAACACATGTTTAAAAAATGTGAATCCCTTTTTGGGAGATCTGATGAATCCAAATCTAGGTGTAACCTGATTAAATTGGGTTCTTGATCTAATTCCTATAACCTGATAAGCTCTCACACACCTGAATCCTCTTCACAGGTGGAGTATGAAGTACTTATGGCACTTCCTCAAAGCCTTGCAGTAATGGTATGTTGAAGCAAGGAATGGATCATCTTCCTGTGGAAAGTCAGTCTGGTACCATAATCATGATGACATCTGCTGACACTGCTGTCTTTGAAAGCATATCTCTTCCTGACACTCTTCTGGTATAAACAGATGACTCCAAGGACCTGACATGTCCAGAATTAATTTGGGTATGTCTAGCCAAGTAATGAACTAAAAAATATGTAAGTTACCTGTGAGATGTTAGCAGATTTCAGAGAAAATTGTACAGCTACAGCTCCCTACCTGGCACCTTTAACTATTCATAGGGAAAAATATCAGCATTTAAAATATTCACTTTCTCACATGTTATTGAAGGTGTCTTTGTACATGGATACCTGGTAGGTCCTTTTTACATCTTAAAATCAAAAGGATTTTATAGACCTCTTTGGTTCTTTGCCTTTAGGAAACACAGATGACATTTTTTAAATTATTGATTTATGAGGTTTGTACAACTGGAGTTGTCTGTCCAGCCATAACTTCATAAAGCCCTTTATGATATGCAGGGACATTTAAATACTGGAAACCCAGAAGAGTTGTAATAATTGAAGAAAGATATTTTTTCAGTGCTCACTGCAGAGCTACACTTTAGAGAGTACTTATCTTTTAGGCAAGAAAGATCATAAAAGCTCTATAATAGAGCAGACAGACATTACTCGTTCAGGCCTAAGAATAATGAGCAATGCTTAAGCTGAAAATATGTCTGAAAATCAGTCTCTCTTAATAGCGCATTATTCTTCCTGCCTTGAGCTGCATCTTAAGTTTGTTCCTTTTCTTTGTCAGCCCTTCCTTTATCCTTTCCTATACATGATATCCACGTGCAACTGCTGTGCTTGTACCACTCCTGCCTTCCCTCTGTATCCTCTTCAGAACCAGCATTTCAGAGAAAGGAAACATACAAACCATGTATTCATTCATTCAACCCTTTCCTGCCTCCTCCTTGTTTGCAAAATGAGCAGGAAACTGTTTGTGCCTGGTGACTCACCATCACATTTTATGAGGGGATTATGCTGAACATCACCGATTCACACACTCTCGGCTTTGTCGGAGGTCAATGTCTTGGCAGCGTTCCCCTGTAAATACCATACGGGCACTGAGTTGTTGATCTCAAGAGTTTTAAGTCATTTCTGTCTTCCATGGTAGCAGCGGCGCATCTTGTTCAGAACAGTTGCCAAGAAGGGGACGAGGTGACGAATTCTGTCTCTCTATCAAATAGAGAATTTTCCAGTTGGTGTGAGAGTACCTGCTCAGCAGCAGCCTCCCCCCCGGCCCCCCTCCCACCTTTCACCCTGAAGCGTGCACTGGTTTTTGCTTTCCTTAATTCAAAGAGCTGTTAAGATGAACACATAAAATCTGATCAGATATTGCTCACAGCCTTTCCCTTCGTAATTCTCCCCTCTTACCACATGGTTGCTTTCTGCACCTTTATAACTATTCTTGCATTTTTTGTTGTCTTCCTTCAGGGCGCTAATCTTTAAGGTCCCTTACTTTAAGGAGCTTTACACTTTTTTGAAGTCAGGGAGATTTCGATGAATTTAAGAGTTAGGCTACAGAATACCAGCTGGATATTTGCCTTTACTTGTTCGCATTTCTCTAACAATTTCTGCATGTTTATGGGCGCATACACATGATGCAGCTGTAGTAAGCTGTGTATTCAGTAGCACACGGGTAGGTCCAAGAGGGAGGCAGTCCTGCAAGCAGCAACACAACTGCCTAATTAACTTTGTTTTCCTGATCTGTGCCAACGACGTAAGTACTTACTTTCTTGCAGAATGATCCATGGTACAGGTTGTACACAAGATCTTGAAAAGGTCATTCAAGGGCTTACCAGCAATGGAAAACAAGAAATGTCCCATAGGGCTGCTATGAGTTTGAAGATAATGTTCTTTGTATTGTATTCAATTTCATATTTTTAAAAAGTTAACTTGCTTATTTTACTTTTAAAATGCTTTGAGAGCCTTAGAATATTAAGTTAGAAGAGATGAAAGAAACTTGCCAGACATGAATACAGGTTTCTGCCCATCTGACACCCCGAGTCAGTCTTATTCCCTGATTCCCATGTGTTGCTGTGCTCCTGCACAATGTTTGCTTGGAGCCCTTCTGTTTCCACTGGAAATACGGGGCTCCTCCAGATCTTGCTGGGAAGATGAAGATCATCTGGCTTGGAAAGGTCTCATATAGACAAGGTCTGCTACCATCAGGCATGCCACTGGATGCTTTGTTTAACTTGCTGATGGAAATTGTCAGGATGCCCATGATGGGATAAGATGAAGAGCATTCTCCAAATTGTCCGTCCGACCCAGGTAGGTGTAATTTTGAGCAGAGCTCAGGGTAGACAATGACCTCCCCCCTCTCTCAATGTCTAATACCCAGTCAGTAAAGTCTCTATACATAGGAAGATACCAACAGATGGATCATTCTTCTTCCTTTTTCACTGCAATGGGGTTTTCCTTTGAGACGTGTTTTTTTACAGAAGAACAAAAATGTGCTCTGTAAGCTCTGTTACGTACCTTTTTCACATAACAGTACAGAATTCATCCATTACTGAAACATTGCCATTACTTTTGGCTGCTTTATAGACTAGTATATAAAACATCTTTTTTTCACTATGTAGGAATGTTCAGTTAGATCTGGAATTTGGAACAGTTTGTTCCATAAGCAAAGAAAATAATTAAGCTTTATTTCTTGTGGATTTGTTTTCTGTCTTATGCCTTCTCCATCTTTCTATCAAAAATACATTGTTTCTTCTGCCTCTGCTTGCACCTTTTATCATAGACTCACTGGAATATCTTCAGTTCTGATCACCCTCCCTATTCAGCCTCTTGTTTTCCCAATTTTTTTTTTTTTTTTCCCCTTCTGTCTTCTCTTCCTGGATGGACAGGATTCAGAAAGCATGGTGCTAGACCAGAACTGTTGGCGTGGAATCGCTATGAGAACTGTACTGGTGGAATTGCTATGAGACAAAACAGATTAAGGCCGAGTTTTTCTTGCCCTTTTTTCCTAGGCATTCTTTCATTACTAGTGTCTATTTCCACCACCTATTCATCCTGAAACTTGTAGAAACCTCACAACCTGGAGACTTACACCTCCATTCCATTTTTGGAGAGTTTTCATGAAGAAGTGGGAAAAACCCAGCCAACCCTTGTAAAGAGGGTGTTCCTTCATTCTGTGTTATCGTGATGTAGTTGTAGCTGATGTTACTGAAATCGATCACATGAGCACTGCTCACTCAGGTGAACGTATATTTCATTGGAGAGCATCTGAGAGGCAAGGTTTGCTGATGGTGTAAACTTATTTGGGACAGTGAGGGGAAACTGTAAAGAATTGCAGAGGGATTTTAGGAGATAGAGGTAATAGCATACACAGAAGCCGCCACCACCACATGTGGTTCAGTCATTTTGTCAAGTGGCTGGAGACTGTGAAAAAGGTGGGGGTATGCTTGGGGATTGCTTATGTTCCTGCCTGGGCATTTGCTTCTCACCGCTGTTGGAAATGACAGTCTGAGCTCCCTGAATGCCTTTCTGGGGCAGCACAGTGCTCTTACATTTCTACAAGTTTCTGAAAAGACAGAGTGTTTACAAAGCCAGAAAAACTGTTTCAAGCATGACAAAGAACTAAGGAAAGGAAAAGCATGAGAGGAAAGAAAAACGAACAAACGACCAATGCATAAGCTGTGCTTGGGAAAACTGTATTATGGAGAATTTATGATGTAGTTCATACTTTATATGAAATAAAATGTGTAACCCTGTATTTCTTATCAGGAAGTCTTTAGCTGTCTTGCTTTGGTGGTCTATGCTCTGGTTTATAAAGGAAGATGCTAGTATCTTTGGGAGAATCAAATGTTTTCAGGTCACTGGGCAGGAAAATCTTTAGTTTGGCTGGATGTACAAAGTGAACTTCAGCACAAATTCCACAATGAGATTAAACTCATACACTTACAATTACTGCGTTTAGAAACTTTGGGACAAACAAAATCTGTTACAAAAATGGTTTGTTTTGCCTGGAAAGAGATGGTCATTAAAGTTTGTTGACTTATTGTGGTCAGCATCTAAAATATAAACACAGTTCTCTCTCACCAGAGTGTCTGAGGAATCGCTGGTTATCTCTACTTGGAGGGAAAAGTCAATGTGTTTCACATCTCGCCTTGTCACAATTGTCACGTACTGTTGCTATTACAGAAGTAGATAGTATCGATCTTTATTGATTTCATTGGGATATATTGAAATTAAACTCCACATATGTAATCAATATTTCTGTCTGTTTTTTAATTTGGTTATTTTCTTTTTATTTTCTTCCCCTTGGAGATATCTTACCTGCAGAAGCCAGTCTCGGAGGTAACTTTAAGGTTGTTATGGTTTTGGCACGTACTTCCTCATCAGCTTTGTTCAGGATTGTTGAGCATCTCATTGTTTTCATTAATTCATGGCTGATTTGCTTTAAAAGCCAATCTTTTGCTTTATAAAGGAATGCATAGTCTTCGGCTCCTCTGCATTAGTTGGTGTGTTGTTTGATACAGTTATTAGTGAAAATAAGAAATATGCCATCTCAAATTAGGGGTTTTCCGCTGTAGAAGACTTCTTGGGATTTTTTTGGTAGTTACAGACAAGTTATCCCTTCTGAGGCAGCAATTGTATCACTCGGATTCATTTTACTCTATTTACCTCTCGTGTGGCTGATTTTGAATTGCAGATTTTAGAACTAAAAAACTGTCTAGTGAAGTCATGCTCATGTATTAGGCCTATGTTTAAACTTATTTCACCATAACGTAATCCGCGTTCCCTCTCGATCTCTAGTTTATGCCAACAGGATTTGGATGGAGAAAACAGAGGAGTTGAACTTAGTGCTGTAATTTTCCTGCAGCTAGGCATTGTGTATTTTGGTTGAGAGCTTGATATTTTGAATATCTGAAATTTGCTACCGAACTTGAATTTTGATATCTTAGCAATGGATGTTCTGTGAGTACCTAAAAGTTTCATAGGAATTTCAGATATATCCTTATAATTATTTACAGTGGAGAATTTGCTTAAATTTGATGCCCTTCTTCTATATGATCTTATTTTTCCATTGTGATGTACTGTATGGAAAGCTACAGTATTTGAAATCTTAATTTCCTGTAGCTTATGTGACTTTTCTTTAAGCAAACTGCAAAATGAATGGACATAAAATACAACAGGCTTTCTGTGAAGAATCTCTGGAAAGAACATCATCTTTCTATTAAGAAAAACAATAGAGGCAACAAAATACTAATGAAAATGACACATTTATAAGCCATTTTTAGTTATCAGATTTTAATTTTTTTTTAACAAGGACTCCACTCTTTCTTAAAGAGAAGAAAAAAATAACAAAAAAGAATCTAAATAAAAAACATGCCCTCCCCCCCTCCTCTTCCTTTATTACTTATATCTTTGGAAAAAAACACACAAATCTGTTTTGAGTGTGTTAAAAACTCAGACTAGGTTTTTCAAAACCCTCTAGTAGTTTAAAAAAGCTTAGAACTGATAAAACAGTATGGTTAAGCATCTTTTGTGTGCAAAGGATGTCTCTTGAGCAAAAAATAAATCTAAAATGAAATTTTGGAGTTTTTTAACACTTGTAAGTTTCAGGACACCGTGTGCTCTAGAATATGCCTGAATGAAGTAGAAAGCCCTTTTTACATGTAGTTTGATTTAAGGCGGGGGGGAAGAGGCAATACGTAGATTGTATTTCTTAAATGAAATAAAACAGTTTTAGTATTCCACTAGGTTGAAACAATCATAGCTACTTTTTTTTTTTTATCCCTTACCCTTTTGATACCACTTGCAATACAGGATCACACTTTTGTACTTTTGTAGGATTTGTTATTTTGTATAAAGCACAGTTATGAAGTTACATGGGTCTGTGGGTAGTCTGAGATGAAGGTCATGAATAAAAAGGATAGAGGGATAAAGTTGTGATCACACAAGAGTATTGTGTTTTAATTAAAGTTTCTTTCTTTTTTGATGTTCTGTTGAATTATTCTGGTTGTTTTATTATGGGATTTTGAAATAAAAAAAGAATGGTAACCTGTCTTTCAAGTCTTCACCAGCCTTGAGATCATTCTCCTC
Source organism: Rhinoptilus africanus (assembly GCA_013400135.1). Taxonomy (NCBI): domain Eukaryota; kingdom Metazoa; phylum Chordata; class Aves; order Charadriiformes; family Glareolidae; genus Rhinoptilus; species Rhinoptilus africanus. The sequence goes on along the minus strand of VXBO01012100.1, from coordinate 294,551 downwards.
TCTGATGACTTGTTAAGTGACAGCAAGTATTGGATGCTTATGCTCTTCTCCTTTAATAGTTGCCTATTTCAGAGGGGGAAAAGTAGGATAATATCGATGAGTATTTGTGACAGTATGTAGCGGTGCTTACCATTCAAACACAGTGTTAAAAGATCTTGTCGCAGACTGCCTGACCCCCTTAGTGCAAGTAGAAATCTTTCAGCCCGTCTGTGAGCAGGAGGAGCGAGGCTTTGCTGCTGTGCTCACAGGGATGTTTCTGAACATGTGGGCCACGTGCTGAACTGTTCAAGCCTGGTTACCAGGTGAGGAAATAAAGTCAGCATTTGGCTGGGTGTTCTGGGGTGTCCTCAAGTATAAGTTTGCAATGACTAAAACATGCTTTCTGGGTCTTTGAAAGCAGAAAAAGTCCATTGCCATAGAACCCTATAGCCCAATTGGTTGAATTAGCAAAATTATAATCTGCTGAGAAGAGAGATTGAGGCATTGTTTTATTTTGACTGTAACAATATTGCTGTCTCTTATGCACAAGCAGTTATACCTGTTTCATGTACAGAAAAGTTACGGTATAAAGGCAAGTTTCAAAGGAAGGTGTTCTACTGAAGACTATCAAGGCTGAAAGCCGTGGTTTCTCATTCCATTTGTATTTATAATTCCTTTTCTAATGAGACAAAACAAGATTGATGTGGTTCTTCAGACCTCTACCTAAAGTTTATGAAGTGATTATCCCTCCATATTCAGCATGTTCTTACTTGCCTTTTGGAAACCTTTTTAATATCTGAAGGTTAGCCTTTAGGTCCTAGCTTTTATAGGTTTAGCATAAGCCTTTAATCCCTCTTTAATGGTTTTTGTGTGTAACTTATTCTCATAATTATTACTAATAAAGGTATCACATGGCAAAGTACAGTACATCCTTGTAGTATCAGAATTCTTTATCTTATTTGTTTTTATCTTATTAGCAGAAAAAATAACGCCTGTCTCTTCTTATTTACCCCCAAACCAATCTTCCTGAACACTGTAATAACACAGAGCAAGAGTAATGTAGAAAAAGAATACTCAGGATTGTCTAACAACATCTTGGTCAGGGAAGCAGGTGTTAATGTTAAGGGAATAGGTTGCTGATTTTTTTCTTCTTTTTTTGTTGCCTGGGGTTAAGTTACAATAAGAGTTATGCTAAAACAGTAATAAAAATATGTTCTTAAACATTGGGTTTTATTACCCATATAAAAATCAGTACTATAACTTGACTATCTGGGGTTTGTACAATATGTACTTATTCCTTAATAATGGAAGACATCTGCTGAACTAATTTGCTCAGCAATTTAAAGAGCCGCGTATGTTGTGAACTGATGGATATTCTCTGTTATCTCAAAGCCTTTTGAACTTTGTATATCTTTTTCATTATAGCAAATTTACTTGTTCCTTAGCAATTATGCTATACAGTATTTTCACAGAAAAATAAATGTAATGAAACTTTCTAAGTCTGCTTTCTTCCCACCTCTTGTGATTTTCCTCCTACTTTCAGGGTGCTGCTTCCAATACAGTAGTTCTAGCAATGAGAAGAAAATATGCTGACTATGCCTCTGGTATGTCCATTTTTTTTTTGGTCCCTCAGAGGAAAAAGCTCTGACAAATGGGCCAGCTGGCTCCCTTCCCCAGTTGACAAAGAACAGTTTTCCTGGTTCCTGTATTCCCTGATTTGGCATTCTAACCTTCCCTCTTCCCAAACCTGTCACTCTAAACAGGTGGCCTGTGAATTGCTTAGAACATCACTAGCAAGCTTCAGGGTAAAGTAATGCTTCGGATGTTCAGTAACTCATCCACGTAGGTAGGTGTGTGAGGTACACTAGTGATACTTTTCAACTTCTTCCCAACCAATTTTTAGAACTTTTTTTTTTTCTCCAGTGCTGTCTGCTGCATCCTTTGAGAAGTGCCCAGATGTTTCTAGCCTGAACCTCTAACTGTAAGGTCCCTGAGGGTTTTTGGCTGGTGCTTGACTGTACCATTGTAAGCATATAAATGCTGGCTGTGCTTTGGCTGGGCGTATGGTTTAGCAAAAAGCAGCACCAATGCACAGAAGAGTTGAGAGCTCAGTACCTGTTTTATTGTTAGTCAGCAGAGCAGAATGGGAAGTTTTGGGAACATATTTGACTATCCTGTGTGTTTGTGAAAGAAAATACCAGTGAAGTTTGTCTTGCCAGTAACCCTCGAATCTTTCAGTTTTGGAATAATCCACTTTCTCCCACTGTCCCTACTGAGTTTTCTTCAGTTTAGATGATGCAGATAAGTTATTTTCCACTCTGAAGTGCAACTTTTTTTTTTCCTTCTCATTGTAGTTTTGGGGGATTGGGGATGGGGGCGAGTAGTCAGCATTTCATACCTGCATATGTAGAAGAAATCGCTGAGCAAGATCTGGCACTCCAGAGGAAGCCTTTTGAGCAACCGAGTACATGACCATAAGGAAATCCCAACTAATGAACACTGGACAAATATGTAACATTGCAAGTTGTTGGGTGAAGACAACTAATGGAACTAGTATGAAGGCCATGAATGGAAAGACAGTTGAACAGTTTTATTTATAAGGTCATGATTAACATCAGTCTGTGCACTGCATAATGGTCAATTACTGACTGCTTAAATTACCTTATATAGTGAGACTTCATCCTGTAATCCATGAACTCTGAAGTGTCTGCTTTCTTTCCCCCACATTTTACATTTTATCTTTGCTCCTAAGAAACCAGGATTGTTTTCATGTTTGTACTCCCAGTTGGTGTGTATAGTGGGTATTTGCTGCACCAAGTTGGGTGCCCTACATACCAGTTAAGAGGAGGATGAATGGCCCTTCTGAGGAGGTTAAAAACAGTCTGTTGTCCCCCTCACTTCTGAGTCCAAGTCCACATTGCTGGTGTTGACATGCATTAAGGAGGAGGTGCCATGAAGCTGCTCCAACCTCATTTCTCCTAGGCAGATTTTATTGCAATATAACAGGTAGTATTTCGGGCTTTATTTATTTTTTCCACAAGTGATGATATGGCTGGCATATTTAGAGATTTATTGTTAATTAACACTAGTTCATTAAAGGATTAATTCTGAGGGCATATGCTAAGCACAACCGTGTTGCCGCTGTGTTGAGGATAAGTTGACCGAGAGAATTGGGTTCTGCTCTCAGGCTCCACCCACAGTCCATCCTGGATAAGGATTCTTTCCTGGATAAAGAGTAATATTTTTTTAATTATATTTGTTTTAATGAACTGTTATTGCTAGATGGCAGAATATCTGCTCAAACATAAATTCTGACTTTATTAATTGCCTTCCTACTTTATTCATATCTCATACCAGCAGAAGGTGATGAAGTAACAGTACAGAAAAAGCTGAGTTTGGTTTAACTGTTGTGTAGCACAACAGGTTGGACAGGAACTTCTGTAATTCCCCAAAATATTCTTTGGTTCATAGGATATGAAAATAGAAATACTTACTTTGCCAAACAATGTCAATGGCTGTTCGCAGAATTTGAATGCGTTGAGAAGCAGCATTTTTGCATGTGACATCTCCTTTCTGTTGCTGATACAGTAAAAATATTCCGGTGGGCCACCGGAAGGTGGAAATAGAGCCATTCCTGTAGAGTAAAATGAAGAAATAGCTATTTGGCAGGGATGCAACACAGTTGTTACTGACGTTCATTGGTCAAGAATCTGTTAGAGACTGTATACTGCCATGAAAGTTAATCCTGCAGCATCTGTAGCTCATAGAAAGAATGTGCATCGCAGCGCTGAAGAACAAATGTCACATTTTCATTACCTATTTGCTCAGAACAGAGCTCCCTCACAGGAAATACATTAGTCCTATTTCTTCGCCTGATGTCCTGCTAATGGAAGAGAGTGAGTGACAAGGGAAGTTCATGGGTTGATTTAGGAGGAAAGTATTTTTAATATTACACAGCTTTAAAAAATTATACTCAGAATGATATTAAATGCACAGTTTATTACCATGCATATAAGAAGTGAAATTCACAACCTGTTGATATAAACTGCCATGTCAATTCCTCTGTTCTGTTCCCTTACAGCAGCAAAATGGGTATTTTTCCCACAAACTGCTTAAAAGATGTGCAGACAAATATCAACATGGCATTATGAGGCTTCATGCAGATCTGAAGCAAATAGCCTAAGTGGAGACCATGGTTTGAATGGGAAATTAAGAGCAAAATGTTCATCCAAATACTCAACAGAAATAACAGATCCACTTGTGACTATGTGGAGTCCTACCTAAATTTCAAACAAAATTGGCTCTGTTCATCAGTAATCCATTATTGGAATTTTTATTTTAAAATTAATTGCAATAAAATAATAAATAGTTTTGTATACATCATTGTTGAAGTGTTAAGGCAAATAACCTTAAATTGATTGCAAACACTGGATGAGGATGCAGTAAGATGGGGGATCATTATGAAGAAAAAAGCAAGGAAAGGTGCAAGAGAAGTGTCAGTTATGTTTCACAGTTTCATGTGCTCTATTACAAGCAGTATACACTGTTCTGAGATCACAGGTAAACAGTTCTTCCTTCCTGAGATTGAAAATCTATAGTTTGAAAAGTTACCATCAGCCAAATCTTTTTGAAAATTTAGATTTTTTTTTTTTTTTGAACAATGCATGCTGCCAGATGCACTTTTAATTAACTGTGCTCTGAATGCAGCATCATTACACTTTTTTTTGACATTTTTTTCTTTTTGGAAAATGACGTTTTAATGGAAAGTTGTATTCTTTGGTCTCTGAGTAGTTTTTTTTTGTTGTGTGAATTAAGTTACGCTTTGAAAATAGGTCAGTGGCTCACAGAGTTCATATAAGGACTAGAAGGCACTTTATCAGTACTCATTAGACATAGTGCTTATAAGATCTCACTGTTAAAACAAACTTGAGAGTTTCAAGCAATAATATGCTACTCCACAGATTTTAAAGATTGCATATTCATAACATTAAACAAAGTTTGATTAAAACAACAGTTGCAGCAGTTGCTAGGGGACAAAATGTTTGGTCATTTGGATATGATCCAGGTTTTTTTCATTATAAGGGGTCATGTGCATCCAGTTTCTCTTCCTGCTGTAAACAACATATTGTTATTTTTCAATGTGTTATAATAATCAATTGGCATTTAGTATGTGGTTGATGCGAATCTTAGCATAACTAGACATAAAGAGAGGTATGATTTAAATAAAGAAAAATGTATAAATAGCAAGGAGTTTGAATACAGTCAGCGACTTAAAACAAGCTGTACATTGTGTGTTTTATCATGAGAGCTCTGTAGTACTTGCATGCATTTACACAGTGTGTCTGTCCTGGTTTGTACAGTGTGTAGCTGCCAGCGCCGCTGGGTTTTTGTGTTTTCTGTTACGTTATACCGGGTAGTAACCATGGGTTTGACTAATTTAAAAAAAAAAAAAAAAGACAGGAAGAGGGTCAAGAATTAGGCTTAGAATTAGAGGTACAGGTACACAGAATGCTCTCCTCTGTGATACACTTCGATGAGTGAAAATTAGTGTATCCAACAACTAACTACCTATCCAATACTAAATATGTATTTTGGCTGAGAGGGATGCGCAGGGAGCAGCAGGCACTGCATGGATGCCTGCACGCCACCCTGCCCTTCCAGGCGAGCAGCACTGGGACAGGCTCCGATAACCTGGCTGTTAAGGGCGTGCGAGTGACTAGGGGGGTTTTATTGGTACAAGCTGAGCCATTTGCACTTAGCTATTCGAGATTAGCCTTTCACCGCTGGAGAAATACACACCATCCCTGGAGGTGTTTAAGGAAAGGGTAGATGAGGTACTTAGGGACATGGTTTAGAAGGGGTTTTTGTCAGGGTAGCTTAATGGTTGGACTTGATGATCTTAAAGGTCCCTTCCAACCTCACCGACTCTATGATGCTAAAATACCTGTGGCTTCTAATTAGTCTTCCGTGCAGGTTGCTTGTTAGGAAAAAAACCTTTATTGAAATGACAGCTTAGGCTTCAACAGAGAACAGTGCTTGCAAACTGCTCCTGTCAATAATATTCACTTCCTTCAAAGCAACTTTTCTAATTAATAAAATCAATTGCTAATTCATGCTGCTTCTGGATACTTATATAGCTGCATAGGACACTCAGGAAATTGCCCTTTTTTAGAAGGGCTTTTGTGGAGGTGGCAGAGAGACATACGTACGGTCTACAACTGTCTTCTCATTTCTGAGAAGCGAATCCAGGATAAAATTTTTACTTCATCCTCAGAGACTGTCTCAGTCTTTTTGTATTGTACTGAGCTTAGAACCTCTGCTCTCGGAGCAAGCTGCCCTTCGTGCTGGAGGTGGTTACTGGTGCCAGTCCCTGTACCTGCGGTGGGGAACTGTTGACCTTATAGGGGCTGGATGCAAGGATGTGTTGTCCCTGTATCATACTGATGCAGAGGGACTGTTGTTTTTCATGTGGTTGTAGGTGCGACTGTAATTTCAACCAGGTGTTTTGTGTCCAGCAGTCAAGTCACAAATAGAATTTTACTGTCTACCTGTGCCACTTAAGTGCCGGAAACAGATCAAGACTCTGGCTACAATGAGTGTATTTTTAGAGGCTTGTGTTCTCAGCTCTTTTGTAACTTTCACTAATATTTAGTAGCTTCCTTAAAAGGCCTCTATATTGTGAATACTACCTTATGTGGCTTTGTGTGTACTCAAAAAAAAAAAAAAGTATAACTGTGTTAATCCTTGCAAGGTTTATTTTTCTTCCATATTCTTAAAGTATTTGAAAACAAAAAGTCTTTTTATGGTTTTTAATTTTATGGGCAGTGAAAATACCACAGGAGGTCCAAAAGTCCTATGGTTTTGGCTCTGCAGATGTCGTCTTGAAGTATGAAGGTGGTCGGCAGAATGTGCAAACACCATTTCCAGCTTTTAGCAACCAACATCGGTTGCTAAAAGCATCCTTAAGAACAGTTTGGGAATCTAGTCCTGCAAGATAAAGCACTCAGTCCTATGATTGAATGATGGTCAGGGGCTTCTGTTAAAATGTTTCAGTAAATTTGCACCTCACAGCAGTAAGTCAATTCTCTTGCATTTGAGACATGGTGATTGATCATATGTGTATAACTAGTCCATTGACATAAAGAATAGAGTGCATTTACTTTAACCGCAAGTTTACCACAAGTTATGACAGCACAATTATTTAAACAAAGGTGTAGTTATTCAGAAGTTATAACGTGACTACAGCAGGTATCTGAGCAGGCCCTGTTCATTGTGCACGTTCTACATTCCGCAGCTTCTCACATATGCGAAATTTGTGAAAATTTGGGGGAAGATACTACTTTAGTGGAAAGCGGAATATGTGCTCATATAAAAAAGACTTTTGGAGTTCTCACATTAATTTTGTATCTTTTAAAGGAAAGAGTGGAAAAATTGTCTCTTCCCAGTGTTTTTTTTTTTTAAATAAACAAACTCAAACCTTAAAGTTGTTTTTCTAGTTTTGTTGTTATTTGGCGTGTGGGTTTTTTTGATCCTTTATTAACCTGGAAGGAAGTAGTTCAATGAAATCTACACCTGTTCAAGGGGCAACGTGGAGGAAAAATTATCTGATTACCCACCTCACTGTCTTGGCAGGGACAGGCTGATGCCCTTTCATAAGTTGAGAGCTGCAAATTATTAAAAGAAAGTCATTTGAATAAAATAACAAATAGATCACTTAAAGTTATGGGGAGAGCTTGTCATAAAGATCTTGTTTCCTGCAGGCTTTGAGGGGAAAAAAAGTGAATATCCTGTAAAAGACGTCAAATAACCATATCAATTTTGTTATACATTTTTCTTGTTTTATTTGGATTTAATTTTGTCTTTAGAAAGCCTTAAGTATTATAAGTTTGTCCTGCATGATATATTGACATAGCAAAGCTGTGAACTTCCAATACTGGGTTAAAATACTAATGTGTTAATATAAATACTGTCTTCACTGATAAACTATTTCTCAAAGTAAGGATGTAGTTTGATGTGCATTTCAGTAGTAGCAGTGGCAGGTTAAGCAGTTTATCTTCTCCTCTGTGTGCCTACCCCTGCGCTACCTCATCCATTACATGAGCATTGTGGGTTTGAAGCCAAGTGGTGAACTGAGTGGGGAAAACAGACCTGCCTTTTAAAAAAAAAAGTGAGTTTTTTACAAGTTCTTTTTGAGTTGGACCAATTCCTGAAAAGACAGCAGGGAAGTGAGAGGCAGTGGCAATAAGTAGTGTGGTGTAGGATCTACCTGAAGTTCCTGGTTATCTGAACAAAGCTTGACTATCCTTGAAAAAAGATATTTTTGTCCTTTGAAACTGCGTTAGAAAATGAGTACAGAAAAGTACATAGAAGAACATGCACATCAAAAACTCTTCTATGTAAGTAGAATGCCTTTTCCTAAGCATATTTGTTTGACTTTCATGCAGGTCTCCACCATGACAAAATTAGGACAATTAAGAATTTATTTCCCTTGTAAAATTAATCTGGATAAGAATTGGTTATAGTAGATTTGTGTGATGACATTTTCTACCCATCCAATTTTCATAAATTTACGTATCACTTGTCTGAGCCTGTAATCAGCATTTCTAATGGGTTTTTAGAGGAGAAAGGCAGACCAGAAAGGTTAAATGTTTGGAAGGGTCATGTAGCTGCCCTTAAGCTATTAAACAGAATTTAGATGTAGAATTTCAGCAGAAGTGGGCAGAAGAAAAGTGTGATTGATGCAGACAAAAATATTCTGTGGAAAATGGTCAGAAAATTATATTCATTTTATCTAAGCTTTTCTCATTAAAGGTGAAAAGTAAATCGATTCCCTAGCTTTTAAGATCTATACAGTTCTATAGAAAATTTAAAACCCACTTCAGAGAGATCTTTGAAATCTCATTCTATATCTGATGAAAAGCATGTTTTGGAACCCCACACTTTCAAAACGTTCCATGAAAGAGGAACCACCTTGCTGGGATCACACATTCACTTTAGTCTTAACTTTCCTTTAATCTAAGATTTGACATTAAATGTAACTGAAATAAAAAGCCTCTGTTGAGAGGAAATGTTTAAATCTGAAACTATTGAAATGGGATGCTTCAAGAGTGGTAGGACTCTCCCAATCTTTTTTGCTTTGAGCAAAATAACCTCAAAAAACAAATAAGCAGAAAAAAACCCCAACCTCCCCAAAAACCCCCAAACAAACACAAATTAGTCAAATTTTCAGTTTGAGTCAATGTTTCAGTTTAAGTGGCTGCACTTTCTGGGAATCTGGAGGAACCATGAAAGAGTAGCTCTGTAAAATTTTTTTTTCAAGAAGCTCTACTGAGGATTTATTGGGAGAAAACGAGATTGCTGAAAAATGCTGACATTTTATGTTATTCAGCAAAACTCTATTGGCTTTTACCTCAGTGCTACACAACCGCTTGGCCTGGACCTCTTTTTGCCTTTCTGCCCGTTGTATGTGTTTAGAAATGCAACTTTGAGATCAGACCCTCAAATGAGCTTTGTATGACTCTGGCCTTCATATTTAGTGAAATAGAAACAAGGGATCAGTAGCAGTACGTTGTTGTTGATGGGATGATGGGTGTTTGTTGTGGTTTAATCCCAGCCAGCAACTAGGACCACGCAGCCACTTGCTCACTCCCCACCACCTCCAAGTAGGGTAAGGAGAAGCGGGAGAAAAGGAGGGCAAAAGAAAAAAACCGCTTTGTGTGTTGAGATAAATACAGTTTCGTAGAACAGTAACGGAAGAGGAAAATAATAATGGTAAAAAAATATGCAAGATAAAATGATACAACATAAGTCACTCTCACCACCTGATGATCAGTTGCACAGCCTGTCTCAAGCAGTGATCGTGGATTTCTGCCCCCCGGCCCACCTTGGTTTTGATCCTGAGCATGACGTCTGCGGTGTGGAATATTCCTTGGGCCAGCTCGTTCTGTCTATGCTCACTCTCGGCTTCTATGGGAAGCTGAAAAAGTCCTTGAGGAATGTAAGCATTACTTAGCAAGGACTGAAAAAAAATGTGTTATCACCAATCCTCTCATACCAAGTCTAAAACACAGCAGCCACTAGAACAAAAATGAATTCTATCCCAGCTGAAACCAAGTCAGTGTTCCTTGTTCTGCGAGTGCTCCTAACCCCAATGAAGCAGCGTACCTTGCGTTAGAGGTGTTGGCATCCTCAGCCGCCTGCCCACGCGTCTGCCAGGCTGCCCGCTCACATCTCCGTCATGCACCTTTGTAGTTAATTTTAGTGCCTGGATTTTATGCTTTGGTGGAAAGCTCGTGGTGAAGTCCTGCATAAAAGAAACAAAAATGAAAATAAAATAGTACTTGAAAATGTAGTTTTGAGTAAAATGCTGATGCATAAAACTCTCAGCATTAAACAACAATGAATAAAAGGTCCGAATCCTGAAAAGTAAGCTGAAAGCCAAAAAACGGCGAAAAAACTGCAATTTAAATATCTGAGCAAAATATGTTGCAGTGGTTGTAAGAGAAACTCTTGGTGGATGTCATGGTGTGCAACAGACTCTTTTCTATCTGACTTTTTAAAAATATGCTCTAAATAAGGCACACTCAGTTTTCAGTATTTTAATGTCTGATTATCTTTTGTGTGTTTTGTTTTTGCTTTTTTTAAGATCTTGATGGTTATGGCAAAAGCTTTCATCAGCGTATGGTATAATGGGCTACCAGTTGGATGATTTACAGTCATCTGAAACATGATACATACTTCTTCTCTTCCTTGTCCATGGTAAGTTTTGTTTCTGTACGTACCTCTTAAATACTCGACTTAAGAACGGGAACTAAAATTTTGCAGTGATCTGCATTGGATATCATTCTCATTGTTTTCATATGGACTACCTTACAGTTGTTAATTTATGGAATACATAAACCCCAGCTTTTAAGGTACTTGAGGATGTTTTAAAGACTTAACTTCAAAAAATTACCATACTTTTTTTTTTTTCTCTCTTTCGGATGATTTTGGAGCTGTGCAAAGATACTGATACACAGCTCAAAATACTATCTTTCCCTTCAGTTTGAAAGCATCTTCACCTCAATGTGAAGTGTCTTAGTTCAAATTAGATTCCAGTAAAATGTTCTTTTTTGGTATCACACATGCCACAATGTATTTAAGAACAAAATACCTGTAACTGTGTTACAAATATAATTCAAAACATGGGGAAAAAACGTAAGTTGGGGAAAAAAGTAAATTGGAGAAAAAACTTAGAAAGAAGACTTTTTGGTTTTATTTTTATACTGCTTCTATGTTTTGTGCCTACGATTAATCTAATTATAGTATCCATGAGCACTGTTAAGTATTGTATAAACAATAATATTAAAAGCAAGGCTTCTTACAGTATAACTGAACTATCACTTCTGATTTACAGTGTCCAGACATGTGATAATGAGATCCAAAGCACTAGTTGTTCGTTTGGCTAAACACATTGACAAACCAAATTTGGGCATCCAAATGTTCCACTGAGTGCTCTTTAACACACCAGAAATAGCAGTCCAAAGATCAGGTTAAGCATTTGAGGTTAAAATCTCCACTGTCTTGTTCTTCTCCTTTTTCAGGGTTTTGACACGGCTCTTAGGCCAAATTTTATTTGTGAAGGGTACTGAATTTTCTGGAGTAGTTGCTTAGCCATTGTTAAAATCTTTCTGTAAATGTCTATTACCTTAACTTCGTGTCTAGGGTTCAAATTAGAAACGATATGATATGCCAGCATGAAAAGTATCTTACCATTTTTATTCCTGTTCCAGATTCCAGAGTCCTTAGAGGTACACAGAAGCAGTGAGAAAAGCAGAGATATGCAAGCATTGAAAATAAGAGCCAAATTAATGACACTAGTCAAAGCCATTCTTATGATATTCTTAAGTACTGTAATGAACTAATATAGAGACAATAGTTTCCAGAGGTGTGTTTGCACTTGATAATGGAAAGATGTGTTTAAACAGCCCATATAAATGTATAGACATATTTACAGTAAAAAACTGGTTGCTGTTATTTTTGGTGGAAGTAGATATTTACACAGTGAAATGGACAGACATATAGCACATCTTTTTCATCCTTTGGAGGGTGTCTTCTACCTGCCTCTCTGATACCGACTTCAGCTGGTTTTGCATTTCAAATGGTATGCGTCGAGGTCCTAACTGTACAACTCTGAAACCAGGGAGCCAGATAAATAGTAAAGAAAGCATCAACTCACTTGTTTCTGCTGGCAAATTATTGAGAAAAAAAAAATATATTGTTTGATAGGTTATCTAGCACCTGTTGATTCTGCGAGGCAGTTCCCCGGCTATTCACTGAGTTCTGCATTGTTCCCTAACCAGGCTTTTTATTTGGCGGATTAGCTGATTTGCTTCAAAGACTTGACCTTTTCTTTTCTCCTCTTTGTTATCAGCAATGTGCCATACATTTCTGAGCCTGTTTTTGCATCCTGAATGTGCACTGATTCCTGATGAAATCAGGGCTTTGTGACAGGTCTGGTGGAAGAACTAACTTCTTTAAACAGAGAAAAGGATGTCTATCCTGTATGTGTCAGCACTGAAGGATTTTGTCACCTTCTCCAGAGGTCTGCTCTATCACATTTTACTGCAATTATTCTCTGTGTGTACCAGCCTGAGAACAGAATCCAGTCCACAGCGTGTCCTTTGTGGACAAACTGAAAAAAAATAATAGCGTGATGACATCTTAAATTGTTTAATAAATACTGTTTTACATTGCCTTGCCAATTAAAAAAAATCACTGCTTGCTTTGGCAATCTGTTTGTCAGAATTGTTCGTCTTTGCAGTCAAACTCTTCAAGCAAAGAGGATGTCTGTGTGAGAGGGCATCTTCACGCCCCTCTCACTATTGTATCATGTAGGGTCTCAAAAGGCCAGTTAGGTACCCCACCGCTTCTTTCTGACCAGATTAAAGCTAAGTTGGACATCAGTAGGTAAACTGAATGTCACCACACATGATGTGAAACCTAAGAATATTTTCTACCCTTACTACAGTAGCTTACAGAATGATATCTGGAGGCTAAATAAGCCCCACTTGTCAAATTCAGATCCTACAAGAGAAGTAACGGTATTCAAAATGATAATATACATTTTGAATCTGTAAAATAAAAATGATGATGATAATAGTCCCAGTTTGTTCTCAAGTCCTGTACTCCATTAGCTAGACCAGGGAAACCTACTGTAGAAAGGTATCTTACGATGATACATTGGGCTTTTAGAGGAGATATTGGGATATGAGAAGAACTTATATGAAATGAAAATGCAGTCTTTTACAAAGAAGGAGTACTCCACTGAGATAAAAACAAACAAACAAAAATAAACAACAACAATAAAAAGTGGGAAATTTTAACTGTCTCCTATTTGGGAAACTTCATGTGGTATTTTAGTATTGAATGGATTCTTTTAAAGATACTGAATAAGTAAAGTCAGCACAGGATGAGAAAGATGCAATAAAGGGCAGAAATCAGGTGCTATTTAGGAGACACTTATGATAACTAAAAAGAGAATATATAAAACATTAGAGGTCAGGACATCTACACACAAGGTAAGTTGTACAGACCTTAAGTTATAAGAATAATGAAGGAATTTTTAGTACATAATTGCATCAACTTACTTGGAAGGTACACTGAAAATAAGTCTAGGAAGGTCAATTAAAAAAATGTAGGAGGTATCCCAGAGTCCTAGCACTTACCAGCTGTATTTTTTTGTGCTATATAATACAGACAACTACTTCATAGGATCATAGAATGTGCTGGGTTGGAAGGGACCTTTAAAGGTCATCTAGTCCAACGCCACTGCAATAAGTGGGAGCATCTTTAACTAGATCAGATTGTTCAGAGCCTCATCAAGCCTGGCCTTGAATGTCTCCAGGGATGGACATTGTGGGGACAATATCAGCAACTGTTAGGCTGTGTTACAGTCCTATTACCTGACTTTTTTTTGGAAAAAAAAAAAAAGGCAACAAGAAGAAAACATGGAGAAAGTCTAGCCCTGGGTCTCAGTTTCTCAACTCAAAACATCTGCCAAAACCCATGTACTGAAACCTTCTATACTAACACTAAATAATGGAAAGCTTGTGTTTTGGATGTCTCTGCTTCTGAACTCATTTCAGCCTCTCTCTGCTAATGGCTCAGCACAGTTTACTGGTAGCGTTGTAACTGAAATGCTCCATTTTAACTGTAAATCATCATTAATAAGTATTCAAACCAATCAATTTTTGTTCTTTCCATTGCTTTCACCTTATTGTGGAAATTCAGGGTTTCCTAGACTGCCACTGATTTTTCTTAGACTGTTGCTCTGTCAAAGATGTATTCAGTGAATCTGTGTCCATTCCGTGTCCACCTGCTAGCCTGGCTGTTCAAACACATCACAGGTTTTGTTTGGATGCCAGAATAAATGGCGTAGCGGGTACACTGAGAATCAAAATGAAGCATATAGTATGGAATTAATCCATTGGAAGTAATCACAATACTACCGAGATATATCCTGAGATGCCTGTAGCTAATAAACAGAAACAAAGGAATCGCTATGTCTTGAAAACTTTTGGTTTGGCTGAATAGGTTTTTCATGCTGCCTTGGTACATTCAAATAAAGTAAGAACTCCACTTTGCCCTTTTACTTACATTTCCACACACTTCTATGTAGTTATTTTCAAGCTGATATTGTGATCCAGAAGGACTATACTATGTCAAGAGTCTTGAATAAATTATGCCACAGAAGCTTCAAAAGCTACAAAGAAACTAACCTCAAAACTAGGTATTGGTTAAAAAGAAGGCTCAGGAGCCTAAGAAGCATTAGTGCTGATGTGCTTGTCTACTAGCGATTTTCTATTAGTAGGGAATGTTGACTAATGGTTCTCTATCAGCATGTCCCAATTGATGCGCTAGTCAATGGATCGGTGCATCGTTTTATTTCCTCTTAAAGAGTGTCCTTCTAATGTGTGTGTGATAGGATTTAGCTTTAAATGAACTGCTGCAAGCAATTTCTTTATCTGAATGGAGACAGGAAAGTATGTTGACTTTCTATAGGTTTGAATTTGTGTATAGTTTTCTTTTGAATTGATAAATTATTTGTGCCAACTAACTACTTCTGTGGGCTTTTTGCATTTAAAAAAAGCAGTAAATGAGTAAAGATGCTTGGAAGGAGAAGAGGCTCTATGGTAACGTTACTGCTGTGCTTAAATTCTATACTCTTTAGCTGCAGCAGGTTCTTAAAGAAGGTGCTGGGTTTAAAGCTCCAGCGAACTTGCTTGAAAATATAGCACATGAATAAATATTTAATTTTTAGCCTTTCTACTGTGCTACTGTAAAAAAAGCAATGGCAGACATTTTTTACGAAAGACTAAGGGCTTGCCAGTTTTATTAGGGTAACAAAAGCCACATTCAAATAGTAGTAAACTCATTATTTGTTTTTGTTCTTAGAATGTTAATCTAGGAAGATTTTTTTCTCATTGACAATTAGTGGTTTAAGAATATACTGTGAGTGCTCGGATCTGTTTGGGTTTTTTTTATTCTGCTATGAAGGCAAAGTTTCCAATGGAGAATCAAGATGCAGTACAGAACTATCCAACCCATTATCAGTTTGATTGAGGAGGATCCTGGAAAGCTGGAAGGGTTTAAATGGCATGAGATCTAGGAGGGCCCTATCGGTGATCAACTGCCTTTGCTGCCCTAGCAGCACCCACTCCTCCCCTCAAAGCCAGACCTTGTTGAGCTGCAGGAATTAGTGCAACTCACTCGCTGACAGATCTTTTTGAAGGGAGAGGTGTTTGGTTTTTTTAAAATAATCCGTAGTTGAGTTGAATTTACCCATTTGTGTTCTCGCCCTGGCATGCTCACAGCACTGAAATACATGTCCGGGTGATCTGGCCAGCATCACTTGCGTGCAAGTCTGAATGCCAGGAGATGCCAGCAATTGCATGCTCACCACCTCTGTTGGGTTCCTCTTGGTTGGTGGTGACAAATGAGTTTGTGGAAGCTCTTTAACATGATATAGGAGCCAACAGTTGCTCTGATTTGATCGTTCACCTCAATTTTGCTTACTTCAGCGTCTGTAAGCACCACAAAAATCGGCTTGACCAGGGCTTGTGTATTCTCCTTTCATGTTTCTCAGGGCGGCTGGGAGGTCAGGCGTAGGTACATGACATCACCATATGTGGCGTTGCCTCTCCTGCCTGCTTACACTTCTGACCTGCACAGCAGCCTGGTTTACAGAGTAATTAATTACACAGTTTTAATTCTGGATTGAGTAAATATGCAAAATGCTTACTGTGAAAATTGAGGGCTTTAAAGTCACCTAGGATTAAGCACACAAAAATGTGCCTAGAAAATGGAACTTTGGTTCTTTTCAAGAAAAACTAAGTATTTCTCTCTCCTGTTTGGTGGACACTGACTGCTGGAGTCAAACGGTGCTTCTGGTATCCCTGAGAAGACTTGAGTTTGATAACTCCCGGCGTTTCTCACAGAAACTATTCAATAGGGACTTCTGGAAAAAAAAAATAGTATGCTGCTTAGAGCAATCAGTATTTTTTTCTTTTTCTTTCATAGTTAGCAGGCAACGTTCCTTTCTGAATGCTTACTATTTTGGAGCTTTTGGAAGCTTATGTTAAATAAATATATATGTTGGAATTAGATTTTTATATAAGCATAACTCTGAAATAAACAAGATAATACTGATATATTTAAAAGCTATGTGGCCCCAGCTGTGGGAAAGCAGGCCTTTGATAATCAGAATAAATAGGGTTTTTTTTTTTAAATAAAAAAAGCAGTTTTAAAAAGATGGATTCCGCCTCCCCCCTGGCCCCAGTCATGTAAACAATTAAAATACTCATAAGTATTTCTAAAACTAGGGATGTGTTGGCTGTAAGGCCACCTTGTGAGGTCTCCTCCCACTCCGGGCCGGACCATGGGCCACCGTGGCTCTTGCCCTTGTCGGGGGTGGTTGCCCATCTCTTCCACTCCTGATCCCTACTCACACCAGGGGTTATTCTGTGCCACAAACCCATCTTGGCACCTGGGTACCATCATAAGGTGTCTCTTGACCCAAACCTGAAGCGTATAAAGGTCTTTCCAGCTACAGACTGTGCCATCAGTCATATCCGCAGTCTTCCTCATTTACTGTCAATTGTGTAATTGCCAATGGGACCTCTTTGGCAACCAGCAGGTCACTGACGAAACTGTTGAATAGTATAGGACACCAAAGTTGACATTTACAATGAGGTATGGATTTGTTTTTCATTTTATTTTTAATTATTTTCAACATACCAATGTTATCACATTATTTACCTCATAGCTGAGAACTGTTATAAGGTCATATTCCCAAATTAAGCCTAATCATTTTAATCATTTTAAGACTCATTCAAAAAGTATCTTGACAAAGCACAACAGAGGAAACAGGTAAGAGTCACTGCAGTTCTGTGACTTACAACTGATCGAGTGCATACTTTATCTATATCTCCTCTAACTTTGATTATTCTCTTAGCCAGCATTAGTAATAGAAGAAATGGGAAAAAGGGGAAACCGGTAGAAAAGACATAGCTTCTGAAAAGCAATTTACATTTCTTAGCTCAGGGAAACAAAATCTAGGCTTTTGAAAAGACTAATGAAGTGCTTGAGAAGGGGAGGAATAAAATTCATAGGTTTAATTCATGCTGGTACAGCAGGCATCCACAGTTTAATTCTGCATTCATTGCTTTTAGATTAGCTCTATATTAAATCTGAGTAAATTTATTCAGAATTTTTTTTCCCAGAAATTTAGATAAGACCTTTTTTTTTCCCATTACAGTTGTCAATAAAAACATCTAAATACTGGCAATTTGTTAGCGGAGAGAACTATCTCACTGAGATCAGAACTGTTGCTAGAAAACTAGATCTGTGCAGATTTTTACAAGTAGATCAGCTGTACATTCTGATATAATAAATACTACTTGTAGGTAATGTTCACATTTTCAGGCTCTCCGGTTACACTGAAATGCTATTGGGTACCCTTCTTTACTAAAGTTGGAGTAAACCAGCCTAAAATCCTCTAAACTTTAAGGAGCGTCTTTTGTGGAGTTGCTTTTGGCAAAAGCAACTTTATCTTTAATATCCTTCTCTCTTAAGTTTTATGTCTGCTTTTCATAAAACCATGTAACACTTCCCCTTATCAGCTTTCCCCTCATTTTATTTCCCTCTGTATTATACTGTTTTCTACGGCTTTACCTAAACATGTCTTTTGACTGCATTTTGTGTGAGTTGAGTGCATTTACAGGGGTTTGTAGCAACTTGTTTGTGATATAAATTTCTATGCATATGTATTTCTCTTGTCAAATTTTTAATTTTCTACTAAATTTTTTGCTTAAATACAGTAATGAATAGAATCGATATCAAAAGTAGTTCTTTGCCATGCTGATATTATGAAATAATAATTTAAATTCATCAGAATACTGATTTTCAATAATTGGTACTGCTGGCTTCATGAAACATGATTTTTATTATGCTAAACAGCCATATATGCGATAAAATCTCTAGTGTTAATTTTCGGTATGTCATTAACTGATGTCTTATTTTTGTGGAGTGTGTATATATAAGTACATAGATATGTGCATATATGAAAGGTTTAAGTAATAGTTTAATTATACAGAGATACTTCAAAAAAGAAGTTGTTTGGGAGAAAAAAAAGAGAGGATCATCCTCTTGTGAGAGATGAGCAAACTTGGAAAGTTGATTTCTTCCTTTTAAAATAAAACCTATGCTTTTTTTTTTTTTTGAAATTGCATGCTTTATCTATGTTCTGAATCCATTTTTGTGCATCTTTTATTACACAGATCTTTATAACAAAGGTAGGATTCATCTGGTGTCTGTTGTCGATGGGGTGAGGCAGGCAAATCCAGAAGGTAATTCCTCTCTTACATCTATCTTAGATACTTATCTTAGAAAGGGATATATTACCCTCTGGAGTTGGCTGTGCATGCAATATTGTTATTTCCTATTTTAAAGACAGGCCAAGATAAGCATGAAGAGCTCAATGCTTCCTATAGTTCTTTTTATTTTGTTGGAGCTTAACAATTGTATCTCTGGAACGACCACACTTGTTCAAGTGTATTTTACATTTTAAGTACACAAAGGCTCTCACAAAATGATAGAAACTTTCAGGCTACAAGGTACAGTACTTTAGCCACTGTTATTATGTAGCACAATAAAAGAAAAGTCTTCAATTATGCTGCTAGTATTTAATCCAAATCGCTGGTGTTCTTTATATCTTTTGTTTGCCTGATGGTTCGACATTCACAGAAGCGACACACTTGCTGCATTGTATTCTACCTGATGTCCTTTTATATATAAGCAGAATGGTAAATTTATTAAAACTAGGAGTTTGGTTTGTTTTTTTAAAAAAAAAAAATCAGGAGAAGAGAGACATTTTGAACCATTTTCTACTTTTTCTATTTGTGACTGGAAAAGAGTAATATGTATCAATAATACTCATTTAACAAGTTTATTTAACTAGTTTGTGCAATGTAATTTCTCTTATATTGAATCCTGTGTCACCTCTTTTCTAGAAAATCTTAGTCATTATTTTACTGTAGGTTTTTTACTATTTTTTCTGTTTTGGATAAGCTCATGCTGCTTGTTGCCTTTCATGGTGGCTATACTAACTGAAGTAATAAAAATCTTTGTTAGATTCTTTTGCCTTACACAGGACCAACTATAAAAATACAGCAATGCTTTGGAGTAGTGTCAAACTAGTCTTGCCTATGTTTAATCACTACAGTAGCTTTTATCCAAATACTTTTTAATTCTAGTGCCTTTGCCATGTCCTCTCTTTGGCAAGAGCTTTACTGGTTTAACATGTTTACTCATCTGTAGTTTTCCATAGATTAGACAGCTTTCATTTCCTCTCCTAAGTGAAATGAGTGCTGTGGTGCTCTTTTAAATACTAAGTGTTTCACCACAGCAATGCGGGCATTTTAGTGGTGTGGAAATCATATCCCATTGGAGAATATATAGCTTTATTCAGGTCTTAGTACAGTCCAAGTTTCATCTTCAGCCAAGTGAAGTTAATGGCTTGACTCTGCGTTGTACAAGACCTTCATGTATAGTGCTAATTAATCAATGCCATGCATTAAAGCTGAAACCTTTTGGATAAGAAATTAATAGCAAGGTTTCAACAATTTGTACTAATAAAGAAAATATGCCATTGGGGTTATCCTGACCAGATTTCAGCTTGTATTATGTCCTCCGTAATAACCTGCTTACTACATTTCAAAGACATAGTCTGCTGTTCTTTAATTCTTCCTCTGAGCTGTTTTGTTGCTTGGCACAGTTGAGGAGCTGCTGTGTTCCCTCCTCCAGGTGGCTTTGCTTCAAATGCCTGGAAAAAAACTGATTTCACTTAGAAACAGGTAACACCACAGTGACATATAAGAGGCATTTAAAATATTTCATGGTCCACTTTTTCCTGCTTGAATGATTGCTAATATTTTGGCTTTACTGCATTAGAAGAAGGAAAGAGCATTTTTCATGTTTGGAAAATCATTTAATTGCTTTATGGGCTGCCCAGCTATACAGCTATCAAAGGGTGGCTGAAAGCTTGTGAGGGAGGATTTGTGGGTGTGATTATACTCAGAGGAGAGGAAGGAAGCAAAGGATCTGCCTCAAAGTGGTGAATCCTGTGAGAATCGAGGCATCAAACAACCTTTCCAACAAGAGCCTGGAGCAACACATTAGCATCTACAGCAGGTGATGCCAATGAGGCTGAAAAGCTCAGATTAAATGAATGCAGGTGTTGGTGCTAGAAAATCAGGTCTCTAAAGAATAGTGCTAGTTATTATCAAGGGATTGTTCTTGCCAAAAGAAGTTTGGAGGTAATTTAAATTGCAGTGCAACTCAACTTTGTGTTGACTCCAAGCAAGGTCATAAAACAGTCATGCGTATGATTTAGTTAACCAGCTATGGAGCAGGAATACTCTTAGATTTCTTTTGTTTGCAAAATTTACATACTTGAGCTGATTCAAGCACAAGCTCACCATATTTGTTAAAGATCTAGTACAGTTTTTTGAAACCAGAAGAACTAGATCCTAACTGAGGAGAAACGATTCAAAATCAATTTTTTTTTTTTAATGAGAAATTTGCCAGCACTCTGCCCTGTGCACAATAAGGAAGAGCAGCTCTTTCAAATCAACTGATAAATAGAAACGTTGGAGTGTATGTACAGGACACTATTTAAATCCTTTTTCAAGTATATTAACATTTTGAATAAGGAAGATGGGNACTGGAACACCTCTCTTATGAAGAAAGGCTGAGGGAATTGGGTCTCTTTAGTCTGGAAAAAAGACAGCTGAGGGGTGACCTTATCAATGCTATAAATACTATAAATGGAGACATTCAAAACCCGCCTGGACGGGTTCCTGTGCAACCTGCTCTAAGGTGGCCCTGCTCTGGCAGGGGGGTTGGACTAGATGATCTCCAGAGGTCCCTTCCAACCCTATGATTCTATGATTTAGGAACTTCTTGTCCACTGTATTTGCGTGTAACCTAATTGAACAAGAAAGACAGAGAAACGGATGTGTCTTTGGGAAGGGGTGACATTTCTGTGTTTAGAAAGGGCATGGTGACTCCACGTAGGGAAGTGTTGCCCAGTGCTCCCAGCTTTTTGTGGATGACACAGATGTAAGAAAGGGCGAGTCTGTAACTCTCATGCTATCCATGGGAGAGCTGCATGCGTCCTCTGCCACTATGTATGTCTATAATCTGAGCCATTTGTAAGATAAGGGCTAATTCAGCTGTTCCTGAAGAGTCATTGTTATTTCAGAGGATAAATAATTCTGTCATATTATCATCACTTCACTGAGTATTACGAGATTGCTAACATTGACTTTCCCTCTATTTGGTTAGTTTAAGGAAAGCTATAAACCTTGCTTGTAAACTGTGTTTTGCGCAGCTGCTTTTATACCCCATTTCTGTGAGCTGTAGCGGTGTTGACAGAGTTTTTGATTATGTTTGACTTTTATTTTTGCTCCCAGTGTTCTGTGAACTTTGGATTGAATTAATGATTATAAGGTGTCTGATTACTGATAAGTTCCAAAGTATTTGAAGGACTGAAATAAAGCTCTCTTACTTTTCCTCTGCCTCTCCTCTCCCTTTCCTTAAGTTAGCCATGTAGGAGAAGAAAGCCAAAGCAAGACACCAATATTCACGCACAAAGAAATTTGTCATAATCTGTTTATGCTGTTGTCTAAGAATGCTTTAATTTGTCCAAGGTATGTGATACAATGCATTTAAAAAGCTGCCTGTGCTTAGTCTGAACTAAATTATTGGAATAATTGGACACTTCTGAAACTTGATGGACTATATAACTGTATTATTTTTTCAAACCCTTTAATTTATCCTTAAGTTTTCAGTTTCCTGATGTGATAGTTGAAAATTCAACTAACTGGAGAAATGTTTTTGTGTTGGCGTGATTGGCTGTCCCAGCACTGCACTACCAGACTTGAGAAGGGCTCATTCCACACTGAAGCTGAACGGTCTTCCCCTTTTCCTCCCCAATGTCTGATTCCCAGGCAGCATAGATGTCACTAACTTACAGTAATGTTTGGTCTGTCCGTTCTTAGGAACTGGGAGATTCCACAAGGTTTTTGAAAACTGAGGTTTTTGTAAGTTTCCCAAACTCACGTCATTATTTTCCAGCATCGCAAAATAAGATTAAATTCTGTGATTACTTCCCCTCCCCCCCAACTAAATCCATGCTGCTTTTTCAAGAAATCAGTTTTAAAACTATGTTGTTTTTCCCAAAGGGGAACTTTGTATTATGCCAGTTAAAAACAATAAACCATCACTTTTCCCCCCCGCCAGTTAATATGGATGGTGATTCCAGTGTAACTAACCCATTATCTGTGACTAGCTGTTACAGTGCGGGTCTTCAAGTACCACCCAGTTTATGTGAGGAATTGCACTAAGCATTGGAATTAAGAGCTTCCAAATTCCTTGACTGTGGCAAAAGGCTTTTACTCCCAAATATATCAGCATCTGTTGGCTGTAACTCACTTCATTTCTGCAGAGATCAGACTCCCCTGACTCAGCTGAGAGGACACTGGTTGCTGTGTCCCGGTACAAACTCAATAGGAAAAACCTGTCATAGCTTCAGAGGGTCTCGAGGTGGAGGAAAATGGAAGGGACAGGCATTTGGGGAAACAAAAGCGAGGATAAAACAAGGCTGGCCATCTTGAAACTGTAGTTGCAAAGCAGTAGCTAACATTGAGGTTTCAGAAGAAAGCCCCCTGGCAGAGTGTCATTTTATGACTTTGGACTTGCTGCTGTTGAGACATGAAATAGCATAGTTAAGAAAATTATTTACAAGTTAGAGAAGCAGACTTTTTCAGGAGGTTACTTCACTTCTGTGATATCCACAGAAAGTTTGTCAGAACTCTTTTGCAGTCTCTTAAAGTTCCGCAGGTCCCTGGCATCTAGGGAAAAACATGTGTCTCATGGCCTACCATGATGAGTGATAAACTAGCGTTATGTCTGTGTTTCCATTGCAGTTGTGGGGCTTATTCTCTACTTACAGAGTATATGGATGAATTAGAATTCATAATCCAGAGAAAGAATAGGCGAGGTTAATTTGAGACTTCTAGGACACGGGGGGAAAAGACCAGCAAGTCAGTTCAGTAGCTAGTTTGTGTGCTCATACACATACTGGTATAAAGAAAATAAGCAGAAATCGGGAATAATGGGGGCGGGGGGAGGGAAAGAAGGTGGAGGGGCATTGCAAATAAGAGAAGGAAAAAGCACATATGTAGTTTGAAATTAAGTATCTTTTGTTTGGAAGTTGGAAAGTTTCAGCTGTTCAAGGCTTTCTGCTACTTGCCTCTCAGGGTGGAAGTGCTTCTTTGTAAATCTCTTGCTTGGAAAGTAGGTCAAGCATCTTCTGTCATCAGGGTGTTTTGTTTCGGAGGGAAAGGGCAAAATGAAAATAATTTACTAGCAATGCTCGAGATCTGTCACCATCTACTCCTTGACGGAGTGCAGATGACATTAAGTGGCATGTTAGGGTATAAGTTAAATTAGCAGTATCAATTATCTGTCTGAGCTCTCTGTTTGTTGTTTTTCGTGCTGTGAGTCTTTTCTAGACACATCTTGTTGGTCACACAAAATATAATCAAAGCACTTGACTCTGCTGTATGTATACATACTTATCTCTGTTTTATGATCTACTTGTTCAGTTGTGCAAACTGCTCTGATTAACTGCTTGGTTAATCTGGCCCAGAGTGGTGGTGTTTATATCAACTTTTTTGTGCTTCAACATGGAGATTTTATCATTCAAATTAACTTGAAAAGTAAAAAGTATGTGGACTAATATTGACTGATACAGAAGTGGTTTTCAGAACTTTAAACAGAGGAGAAATTGGCAGCGTATCAAATTTGAAATCTGTAAATTCATCAAATGAACTCTTCTCGCATTGCTTGCGGAAGGAATTACAGTAACATGTAGGTATGGTATGATATAACATCTAGCAGTTGCTCGTGTCTGCATGGGCTGAAATCTCTGCCTGCCCCGGCGCTAGTAAAACGAAAGCAGTCGGTGTTTCACCAAGCATAGGCTATGATGGTTATCTTTCCTCAGCCTGCCCTCTCCTTGAGAGGTCGGGACCAGCTCTCTGCTGGTGTGCCTGCCCAAAATCCCATCCCAGGCTACAGCAGGAGGTACAGCCATGCCACCCAGGAGGGGAAGCCGGTCCCTAGCGGTGCCACTGCAGTGCTCCAACAGAAGAGGTTAAACGGTGCCTCGAAGGCATCATTTGTAAACTGGCTTTCTGCACAGGGGCGCCTGGGCTGTGTGTGCCAGGCGCTGGCAGGCGAAGTGCAGAGGGGACTTTGTCCAGACCTAGCGCTGCTTTGCAGCGCGCTTCCCATCCCTCGTGTGCCAACAAGGCCTGACTGCCCAGCAGAGCCCTCCCTTGTTGGTGGGAAAGGGGCAAAATTTTTAGTAGTGACAGCAGAGTAGTTACTTCAAGTATTCTTTGTAAGTCCTGATTGGGATTGGTTTCATTCCATACTTGTATTTAACGATTTGGCAAAATAATGATTAAATTGATATCCAGTTGAGGTTTACAGTGGGCTTCAATATGAATAGAAATTTACTTTTATTTTTTTTAAAGGACTCCTTCAATGTTTACTTAGTTCTGTAGGAGGAGGGCATAAATAAGCTCTGATGACTTGGTCAAGCTTCTGCTTTATCTGTGTCTCCGCTTTTACACAGGCCTTTTCGGTCACTACACCACTTATTTTTGCTTGCTGTGAAAGAGATTGCAGGTTGTGTTTTTCTTCCTGCTTACTGATGGATTTATTTATGGACTCAAAACTGATTATTGCTTTGTTTGCTGCCACCAATTGCTTTTCAAACTGTTTTGTCTTTTATTGTGGTGCTAGTGCTGACTTGGGCTGGGTTTTTTTTTGGTTTTATTTTTCTCTCGCTGTCATTATCCTTGAAAGAGAATAATGAAGACCAGCCCTCATTAAATGGAAGAGTAACTTTTACACAAGACCAAATGATATAAACTATATTTAAATGTAGTTTAGAAATTAGAAGGGAAGCTCTTATTCACCAGGGCAGTTGGACTCAGAGGCAGCTCTGAAATATAAATAATGAGCTTGATAAATATATTAAATGGATCATATGACCCTTTGATATCGAGCACCTTGGTTTCTGAAGCTCACCTTGCTAGTTCCATACATACACAATCAGTTCACAGAAATGGGGTGACTTTTAGAACCGCGACTGCTTCAGTAATTTATCAGAGACCAGTAAGACATGGTGACACAGCAACATAACAGGACCAATTCGTTGTCAAATAAATGTAATAATGTCTGAAGAACAGCATTGTTTATCTACACAGGATCCCCTTTAAAACAAGCAAATACATAACTTTCTAGCTGCAATTCTTTTACAGGGCAGCTGCTGGCATCAGGAAAAGCAGAACAGATAGTGTGGTACCTCAAGCTGACTCTTTCTATGGGCTGTCAGGGCTCAGTAATCTAATCTGTTGTGTTGATGATAACTGATAGAGTTAAGCACCACAGAGCAGGGCCAAATAGGAAGTTATAAATGGAGGTCTCGCAGCACTGGGGAAGTATATTGAAATCATCCTTCTGAACAGCGTGGGTTGCAACTGCTGGAATGACAGAAATGGCTGGGAATATTTCAGCACCTAAAAGGTACGTTACAAGAGTCTTAGCACAAAAAAATGAATGGATCTAGATCTTAAAAAGCAAGATGTTAAAATATTTTTTAAAATGCCTTTTCTTACAGCTCTGAAGCACTCTTGCATCTGACAGAAATCTTCCTGGGATTGACATCTCCCTCCTGCTCATGCCTGCTCTTTCTTGTGCAGGCCGTTCTCCTCAGCTAATCCTGCACTTAAGCGTGAAGCTGAATGCACTGATGAAATTGTTCTCTTTCTCTTTATTTTTTGATTGTGCCCGGTGTTTAAGTCGTCCCCTTTTCTTCCACCCTCCCCCCATTATTTTCTCAGACTCTGGAACATTAAAGACTCATTTTTAACCTCAGGTCTCTGTTCTTCCACTTGAAAATTTGTGAACTCCAGCTTTCTGAACTCCAGCCACTCTTACAGCCACGGCAAAAGATAATTTCTCTGTAGCATAAGACTGACAGTTGAATGCAATCCATAGAAGCAATTAATTCATTTTACTCATTAGCTTTTCTTTCATCCTGATGGGGCACAAACAGATTATTCCCTCTGCTGTTGCTATGTTCCTTCTTACATCTGCAGGCTGTACTTGCGTGCTCTGAGGTTACTTTATGGCAGCTCTTTACCAGCAGATCAGGCACTGCAGGGCTGTGATTGTTCTTCCTGCCTTCTGCCAGATCCTGGGACCGGGGGTCTGTTCCCCCCTGGCCCAGGCAGGTGGGACAAATGCTGCGTCCCAAGGACCATCATGGACTGCCACTTGCAGCCTGCTTCTCAGGATCCTGTCCCAACCTTCTCTCTCAGCTGCAAGACTTTGAGCCCCGCTGTGCAGATCCAAGAGGTCTCTACAGCCTGTGTCTTAGACATGAGTTGTTTCATCCTTTGATCAGGGGGCCCAAAGCCTTGAACCAAGTTTCTCAATCAGTTTCCCACCAAACTTGGTAAAACAGGTGAGGATTTAGATGGAGGGAAAGGTGGAGATATTGCTTGTGCTACCAGTGACTGAAACCAGCAAAAGCTTATCTAATTAGACTTTTCCTTCTAGTTTTTAAAATTTGTTTTTATTTTTTAATACAGTGGTGTTGAAGAAGCTGAGGCTCTCTCAGCTGCAATAGTGGAAGCACTACAATTTCATGTGTGGCAAAATCGAGAACAGTATGTTGTTGATCTGTTAGCTTAAAGTTCCTATTCTCTAAAGTTTTAAAATGTCATTGATACAACAATTTGCTAAGATATGCTAATACTGCTTTGCAGAGCTGTGACATTTTGCATTCTAAAATAGTTCTTGAAGCAAGGCCGTTATTTATTATCTGATTCCTCTAGGCTGATAACCAGTGCAGAGGTTGTCACTCAAGATACAGATAACAGTATGTAACAAAAATTAGTTAAATTGTTTGAGATGTATTTGAGCAAGAAATGTGCTAACATTAATTTGTGATCATGAAATTAAAAACAGATTTGTTTTCCAATAGAATTGGCGCATTATGGAAGATTCACATTTTAGTAAATCTCATCATAATAATAGGATACAACAATAGTTTCATTTTTCTCATCTGAAAGGTAAATTAATATTTAGGCACACAAGTGGTCTTGATCCCCCCCACCCCAATCCTATCTTAGAAGCACTGAGTCTACGGTAATTTTCTGTACTCTGCAAATGCAACTTTTTTTTTTGTCTGCAGCTTGACACAGTGTAATTTTAACACTGAAATGTTAATAGCATTTTCAGAAGAATAATTCTTATGGTTCTATTGCTTATGTCACTGTCAACAAGGAAAGATATTAGCCAGACCTGGGTAGCTATTAAAAGGCGGTATAAGTTTGAACAACTTTGTGAAGAATGCACACGTCCTCCATGGTGCAGAAACCTGTCCGCTGGACAAGAATTGAGGACGTCCTTCAGGTTTCCGTTTCTGCCTTTCTTTTTGGTTTTGGCAGCAATGGATGATATTGCTGAACTTTCCTTTGAATGCTCATGCTACTTTGTGAAATCATTTTCTCGTGCTTGGCCCATTTAGGAGCATACCTGAGCCATGAGAGGGCTGGGAGACCTCTCTGACCCTATTAATGTGCTGTAGAACAGCTTGTCTACTAGGATAGTTTTACCTGACCCAGTGAAATGATTGTGTTAGTTTTAAATTGTGCTTTGCTTCACATTTTCGGGGCATAATCCGTCTCTCTTTCCGTACTGTGACTTTCTCGCTGAATTTCAGCGGAACTGCTTGTGGGTTTAAAATAAAACATGTGTCTAAGTGCTCTGGTGGCTGGGGGCCAGAGCGCTCAACATGTTGCAGGGCTGAGCCCTAAGTGCATGCTGCTTTAATGTATAGTCTTCTCTAGCCCAGGATAAATCAGGATTAACTCTATAGGAAGTGTCACAGTATTTGGAAAATACCTGACTATATGGAGGGTAGCTCGGACTTCTGGCAAATACAAGTGCAAAGGAAGCAACGCCTGTGGCATAATGCCTTTTTAAGTTGTCATCAAATCAGGTGCTTGTTGTGGCTAATAAATTGGCCGGTTAATTTTCTCATCACTGCCTTCAAACTTGTTCCTGCTGTTGAACACTACCCTGATCTTTTCACACGTTACTGAAGATGGCATTAACTTAACCTTCTTTCCCATTATAAGGGCTTTAAATGCCTTCATGCTAATATTGAGTAAATGGAATTTGTGGTTTAATCTGCACATAGAGTTCATTAGTGCTGCTGAGGAAGCAGAGGGAGGCAGGTGGGAGATCTTCATTCTCTGCCTTTTATTCCTGTTAGACCACAGAGGCATTCCAGGATCCTTATCAGCAAAGCAGTTTCTGTGTCTTTTTCCATGGCAATAGTGATATAAAGTGTAGTACAGTTCAGACATGCATTTTGGCAAGTCTTATTTGGTAAGTAAGTCTTCAACGTGACATTTTATGCATATTCTATTTTTCTATCAGTTTCTACGGAGGAACTTTTCTGTTTAGGGGATAATTGAAAGACGTCCCTTTTTAATTTTTTTAATGACTTTCGTTTGAATAAAAATCTGGGTTATTTTGCTTTGGATAAGATACTTAAAGGACAAGAAAGGTGAAGGGTGATGTTAACTAGTGTATGGTTAAATTTTGTCTATTGATTACTGAACTCTAGGTGGCTGATTCTGTTTTTCAGTTGTCTGGTTTACTCTTGTTCAGCTTTTATTATTCTTTTTTTTTTTTTTCCCAGTCAGATAGTTTTACGGAAATTCTTACACAGCATCCTGAAGAGGCTTTTTTGAACTGTTGGTTTCCAGAGGATATTTCTTCCCTTATGTTCACCAGTGCCAGCCTGTTTCAAATCTGACTGTGCCAAACAGGTTAGATCCAGTGCTCAGGAATATTGGGGAGAACACTTAAAACGTTACACAAGCAAAATTCAGAAATTGCATTTACTGAGTCAGTAAAGCATGGAAAAGGGGCAAGTGGCTTTCCACTCTCCTGAGGGGAATCTCTTGTCTTGGTCATGGGAGGTGAAATTATGGGCATAGGACAAAAATAAATGGCATGTATGGAGCTAGTAAAGCTTAAAAATATAAAAGCCAGAATATATAAACAAAGGGCTGGAAGTGGGACAGGCCTGGGGCTGGGAGGTTTGGAATGTGACATGTTAGAGGGCCACAGCTGAACCTCTAGAGTTTTGGGGATTTTCTCAAAAAGGCTCAACCAAAAAACCCCAAACCAACCAACCAACCAAAAAATCCTACAACTGTGGTGATGGAGATAAATAATCCTGAAAATACACTAGCAATTCAGAGTGGTTGCAATGATGTTCTCTGTATAAGAATCACAGCTGGGTTTTCTTCTGTGTAGGGGGCTTTTCCCCCTTCTGCAATTACAGTTAAGTCCTCACATGAACTTCCATACAGTTAAACATTTTGATTTCCTAAACTTGCCTTGGCTACTACAGCTGATGGATTGTTCTGCTGGGCGGTACTGCTGCCTGCGAGCTAGGGTGGAGTGGCTCAACATTGTTTATTCCTCTACCTATTGCAGTAGGTTATTTCTAAGCAAGTTTAATTGTGTGTTTCTAGTCAAAACATATGCTGGCATCTGCTAAGTGCAAAGTGCTTACTGTGAGTGAAAAGAAACGGAGCAAACAGTTTGCTGCTTTTCTTCAGATATTGTAGGTAGTGAAATAACAACTGTTAAGCCAGGTTTTGTGCTTTTTTGTATCCTCTGCAACATTTTGTACTTGCCAATGGTACCTATTTCTCAGCAGTAATTCTGAAGCCCGCTACTTGCCTATTTTTCCCTCTGTTCCATTTTTTAGCAGAGATCAGATCCCTTCTCTTTACATTTTTTTATTTTCACTGAATTCATAGGGAAAAAAATCTCACATATCTGAACTCCAGTGATCTTGTGAGAAATCTTTCATTGTAGAGTGCCAGTAAAAATAGATGATGAAGAAAAATGGTGCAAAATCTAAAATAGTCAAAAGGTCCAAAAAGGTATTTATTGGATGTTACTCTACTGCTTGATGGATATGTGTCTTCTGTGCTTGCCAAAAGCTACAGGTTAGGAGGTAACAAAGAAGCACATTCCTGTGCCTAAGGAGATCTTCCTGTATGGTAATCGGACAATATTTAAATACCTCTTAAAAGATATTATAGTCAGCATGAAGAGAAGTTGGCATAGAAGTATGCCGAAAACAAAAAGAGCTAATATTGTTATGCTCAGACCTTTGCATTGTCTGGGGGGGAGGGAAAGAAGCAAAGGCTACTTTATGGTGGAAAGAACTTCTGGAGGTACCTTGTTCAGTCCACTGCTCGAATCGGGGCTAACTTCATAGTTCAGCTGGGCTGTGTCTAGAGCTTTGGTCACTCAAGTTTAGAAAATGTCCAAGGGTGGGGCCTCCCACCCTCCCTGGCTTCTGGCATTGCCTCTGCTCAGCCTTCTGGACCCAGTGTGGCATTGCTGGGTTCCTCTGGCTACCAGCACCTCCAGGGGGCAGAGGGAGCTTCTGCGTGTGGGGGACCATGTGAGACCTGTGAGATGGAGAGTATGGAGCTTTTTAGCAGAAATACAAAGATGTTAGAGATGAGAGAACAAAAATGCTCCTTTAAGATCTGAAAAGCAAAATAGTAGATGAAATAAACAGGTTTCTTCCACTTCTCCTAGCAATTGCGTTTGCTTTGATTGAAATCTGGAAGGAGGATGCCACTACCTTGCTAGAAAGCAATGTTTGCATTTTTCAAAGGGGAAACAAAGTTTCTTCTTCTTTAATTATGACGGGGATGAAGAGCTTTCTAAACAGTAAAGTCTTTGTAGAATACCATAAATTATGCTGATATCTTTCAAGAAGCTCTGTCTTCACTAGTTGCATGTCTTTGCTAAGTGGGTTATCACTGCTAGTAGTCAAAATTACTCTGTGTCACAAGCCATTGTAACTCACTGTGGTACTAAAATAAATTTATTTCTTTCTGAACTACCTTCAAACACCTTACAAGGTATTTCAGGATACGTGGTACTGCAGTGGTGGTTTTACATAATGTAAGGAAATAATAAGCTTTTTCATGTTGTATTGATGTTTATGATTTGAAAAGTCAGTATTTATTGCCATTAAAGGATATGTTGTCGAGAAAGAGTAAGCTGATGTTTGTGGATATAAGTAATCCTACAAAAGGCTGATTAGGAGGGTTGCCAATTGCCTTCTTTTTATGGAGCGTAATGACAGGCTTCAGATGTGTTTTCCGCTGAGCTCCCTCTGAAGGAGCTCAGCAACCACAGAATAATGATGTCAGAAAGCAGTTTGTGTTTCCGCTCGATTAGCTCATGTCGCTTTTCTCTCTCTTCTGAATTTGCTTTAAAACCCTGCTAAATCCTTCCGTTGCTCTGTACATGCCTCAACCCTTCCTGTCAAATCGTCGGGGATGATGCTTATGAAAGCATCTTGCTGAATCATCTGGAGCATCTCTGGGGTTTCTCTGGCTTATAGCAGGGCAGAGCGCTGAGCCTGGGGAGGATAGGGCTGACAGCAGGAAAAGGCCCATTCCTCGGAGGGAAGATGGGCTGCCCACAGGGGACATCCCTCCTTGGTGGCCGCCGGACAAAGCCTCTAGTCACGTAGGAGCAGATTATTATACTGTGTGGCCACCCAAATGCATGGTCGTAGACAGGGTCCCTTTTTGCCTGACCTGGAAAGATAGCTCAGAGGCTGCTCATGACTGGGTGCTTTGGGAAGGATGTTTGTCTTACTCTTCCCAGCAAATCACATAATGAACTGTCTTCTGCACTTAGAATGATTTAGGTGCCTGTTTTGAAATGCTACAAGCAAGCGTTCCTTTGATAGCCACCCATCAGAGCACTTGAGCAGGTTACAGTCTTTGTATGTCCAGCAATGGCAATAAGCCTGCTGCTTTTTCCTTAGGGTGATTCTGGGTGATCTGCTCACCTCCAGAGGGAGAAGTAGTATGGGTATGAGAGAGAAGAGAGAAGAGAGAAATCTTGTTTAAGATTTGGAGTGATACTAGAGATGCGATTGTGAGGAGATACCTCAATAGAGTCTGAGAGTCTGACTAAATGCAAACCTTTGATGAAGTGACTCTGTATTTCATCAAGTCCTTGTGCTTCGGTTATTTTACAGAGCGCTAAGTTTTTCCTTTTGTTCAATAAAATAGCACTAACATCTAAACCAAAAGTAATTGGAAAAAAAAAAATCTTTCCTCTGGAATATTGTTCCAGGCAGCACAAAAGGTACAGATGACATTAAGTAGTGGCATTCAAAGTTTCCTTTGTTTTCCACAGGCTTCTGTGCTTTTTTAATTTTCATTGCTACGTCTCTATGAGAATAATGGGCATAAAAGTTTTCTAACAGTGTATCAGCAGCTTGTCCTGATTTTTGTATGCAAAGGATGTGTCCTCTACCAGGTGCTTGGGGGGAAAAAAACCCAAGTAATTTTGATAATTTATGTAATATTTCTCGTAATATATCACTTCTAAGAGAGGCAAAACATACAGATATCTCTTATATAGAGAGATATCTTTAATACCAGTTAGTCTAACAACATCTAGAATTAAACTGTTTTATCCTTTGATAAGTTACCTGTGATTTTTCACAAAGTACTGTATCCCAGTTTGTCATTTTCTGCTGCAAAACAGTAAGTATTGATGAAGTGGTGAATGCTTATAAAGGCTTTTCATGGCATGCTATCTTTAATGAGAATCTTACAGTCTGCAGCTGGGATCAGGATAATATATTGCCTGTGACTA
This sequence comes from Rhinoptilus africanus, assembly GCA_013400135.1. Taxonomy (NCBI): domain Eukaryota; kingdom Metazoa; phylum Chordata; class Aves; order Charadriiformes; family Glareolidae; genus Rhinoptilus; species Rhinoptilus africanus. Next base: position 261,155 of record VXBO01012100.1, on the reverse strand, counting down.
AGCATTATGGAAACTTTCAGACTTGCTTAAGATCAAAGAATTCAAAGCTTTTAGCTCTCTGTGTGATTGTTACCTTAGTTGATTATAGATTTGTGTACACATTCACGTTACATAGACCTGAGTTCATACATCACAGTTAAATGAGGCCCTGAGCAGGAACTTGGGCATCCAGCACGAAAACGTCTTAATTCCTTGGTGAAGGATAGCTCAGAAATGGAGAGCTGGTGCAGCCGTTGTCTGGAAGGAGGTATGGCAGGACTCCAGCCTCCTGCCTGAACTTTCCATTCGTGTCGAGCAATGCAGAAAATGGCTCAGGTCTCTTACAACTTGGAATGTTACGGCAGAGAAGCTGTGTAGGAAGCACTTGAGACCTGGGAACTAGTTACAGGAGCACTTCTTCAGTCTGTTGTGGAAAAAGCAGAGGAGCAGAAGGGCCCATATGCTTAGGTACAAGTGAAAAGGAGCAAGGAGGAAGAAATACTCAGCTCAGTGAAACTCCTATGGAGGAGATGTCCCTGTCCTTGCAAACCGATTTGCATATATAACAGCATTCCATAACGATAATTCTTAAAAGTTGGAGGAACTTTATAGACCACTTCTACTACAGAGTAAGAGCCCCTGGGAATGCCTTCCCTCAGGAGCTGCCTGGCACGGCTGCTTGGTGTGATCTGCTGGAAGTATCCAGGAGAGGGTAAGGGAGCTACAACAAATAAAGGCAGGCTCAGAGGGAAGCCTGGAGCCTGCTCTTCACATTCTCATAGCGGAAAACAGTAGCTCCTTGGCCCTCTTACCTCCAAAGAGTTGGGCTGATGGTACAGATGATGCTCTCTCCTGTCGTTTTCTCTCCCCTCACCTCTGTTGCAGTCCTCTTCAACAGTCACAGGTAATCTTGCAGCCACGCACTTAAATCAAAAGCAAAATTTGTCTCTTAACTCCTGTTCAGTCTCCCTGCTCCAGCTTTTTTGCATGATGTTAGAAAGCAAATAGCCTCTTCCATGCCAGTTTTTTCTTTCCTCTTCGTATTTGTTTTGTGTGTGTTTGCGTGTGACTTTCTCCCAAGCCTAGCTCTGATCTTCAGCAGGCTCTCTCTGGAATCCCAGAGATGAAAAGTGTATGCCAGGCAGCCAAGCACTGTCTCTCTCTTTCAGAAACAACTTCCTTTGAAGAGGGGCAGCGGCTTTTCTCCTGCAGCCTGTACATCAACTCTAACATCCCTTCCTCCTTGAGGCCTTTGCCTTCCCTGTCATTGAGGCTATTAATTGATTTCTAGTGTCTATTCTATTAATCCAGACACCTTGTCAGTGTTGCAGTGGCGCCCGGGCACTTCTCTATAGGCAATGACATCCAAGCTGACTTTCAGCTGGATGCCATCCCTGACTTTCATTTTCCTCTCTGGATACTTGCAGAGCTGTGCCAGACAGCACAGATATTTTTGTTGTAATGTAAGTATAGAAGGGAGCATCCTGGTAGGATAGATTTAGAACAGTCTTTGTGCCCATTTGTTCAGACCTTGAGACATACTGGTCCTGCATCTTTCTTAAAAAATCTTTTGAGTTAATTTTTAAAATAAAAAAATATTTTGTTTTCCATTTAAAGCATTGTCTATTGTGTTATTGTGGATTTTTTAAAAAGTAATTTCTAGTCAATTAAGCAGTAGACTTTGAGTTGACTTAGTCTTCCATCATATCAGTATTTTACTGTGTTTTATTTGGTTCTTATTAATTATGTATGCGATTTCGTTTGATAGTGTAACAAGCTTTGAAAGTAGTATTCAAAAGATTTGCCCTCACAATTACTCATCTTGACCGTGTTTATAAATGCTGTGTAATACGGTGTCTGCAGTAACAAGGAACCCCAGTCAGCAACTCAGGAGGTAGTTTCTGATCCTGCAAAGTTAATGACTGAAACTCAGTAATATTTTCTGCATTGCACAGATAATATCTTACAAAATTCTTTGTAGGAAAAGAAGAATATGTTGACTTGTGTGGCAAAGCTAATCTCAGAAGTACCTAAGCACACTCATCTTCTCTCTTTGAGATTGCTCCCCATCCTCCTAGGTGTGACTGTCACGAGAAATAATTCAATAAAATTTTCTCTTTAGGCAATGGCAATGAAATACAGCGTTGGACTGTTCAAAGTATTACATCTCCAACCCTGAAATGAGTGCACAGATGAGTCAATAAAATGCTGGATCATGTTAATAATTTATTATAGGGATAATTATACAGGAAATAAAAGGGACAGAGAAGGCCATTGCCTACTTGCATCATTTCTGAACACTGAGAGATGTATTGCGTGCCTGATAGAGGCTGTTAGTGCTGCTTAAGAAACATTTGCCTGTAACTATGTAGAACACCTTAGAGAACTATTAATGTAGCCCATAAAATACTGAGAGACTAGTTACTTATTAAAGGTCTGAACATCAGGGAGAAATAGCGCAGCTTTAAAAATTTCAGTGGAACTGAACAGTAAAGTTTTAATTTAAAAAAAAAAAAGATTGTTAAAGTCATTTAACTTTTAACAATCAGCCTTGTCAACATCCTGCATACTTTTTCACCAATACATATCTCATGCCCAAATATGACTTTTGGAGGATCATAATAATGAGCACAGAACAAGATCCTTTTTTCTAGAAAGGTGGGACAGCGTTTCTGTTAGCTTCCATAGATCCAGGTTTCATTCTGGCAGCTTCGTGCAGGCTCAAAACTGGTGCAATAATCAATAATAAAAGGTCCTGTTGTACATATAAAATATCCTTATTAGCATTCTACATGAACATGAGGATATTCACAGATTGAAGCCAGGAGAGAGTGTTGAAATCATATAAATTCTCAGGCTGTAGCAAAATCCTTAGCTGATTTCAGCTGAACCAGAGATACTTTCCCTACCTCCACTGAAAAAAAAATTGTAGCCTCCCCCCTCCCCTCCCCATCCTATCCAATTTTGATTTCTAAACTGGTGGTGGTGAATCTGTATGAATTTTAGTGAAGCATCATATTGTCCAACTGGTTTCATTAAAAACCGCTTTGCGTATCATGTCTATGATAAATGTTGTCACAGAGAAGACTGATTTTTTTTTTTGTAGTAAGAAACCTTACAAGCCAATCAATTTGGCCCTTAATCTTATTTTTTGTTGAACTTAGAAGGTTGGACTGACGGAGGCAGTTGAACATGGTCTAGTTAATTATATAATTTTAGATGCTTGTTCTCTGTTGACTGTCTATACAGTGAGAATAATTTCTCTAGAGAAATTACCCATAGTACCAAAGTTAAGCTTATGTGTCAAGTCCCAGTTGCTGTATCTGTTCTCTCTCATTTCAGGCCAAAAAAGCAGGTTAGGTTAGTATCATTTTTTGTTTTCGTTATAGCACATGTTCCCAGTGCTCTATGTCACGTTTTAAAACCAGTCACTGGAAGCAATGTGCCCTCATTTCTTCAAGCCATGCTGAAGCCCTGAGACCGAACTTATGTTTTTGTTGCATGGAACTGAACTTGTTACAACAGAAGACACAACAGGCTCTCTAGGCACGTTTTTCTTTCATACAAGATCTCACTGGAGACCTGATAATGAATTACTGGGGCAACTCCATCCTGCAGGTGGAAGAGAGCAAGGATGCATGACTACCTTCAGCTGCTCCCCTGCACAGACACCCCCCTTCCCTCTCTTTAGGCTCCCTTATCCTCTCCTGGATACCTTCAGCACATCACACCAGGAAGCCGTGCTGGACTGCTGCTGAGGGAAGGGATCCCCAGGGGCTCTGGAGTGACCGAGGCAGTGCGTGGCTGCCCAGGGCAGGTGGCTCCAGAGCCTCAGGCGGTGAAGTGCTTATTGTTGGGCTCCAAACCGTGGCTGCTCCCCTGCCTCTCAGGGGCAAAGGATGAGTTTTAAGCCAGGGTTTGTATCCAAACTTCCTCCCTGTCCTAGGACAGCAATTTTGCGTCTCTCTTGTAGTTGTCCTTAGACCATAGTAGAAATTCTCTATTAATTTCCTTGGACTTTTCTTTTGAGAATTAATGCTTATGGAGTGTTGTTAAATATGCAAAGTAGTACAAGGCAAAGCTTTCTGTTAATTCCATTGCATGCCATCACCAACCTTTTAATAGATAATTTAAACTATTTTCATTTGAGTGCTTTTTGTTTCTCTCTGTTTTTGAGAAGAAAGTTTATTGGATCTCCCTGAAGAGATTAGGGAATTAGGGCTATTGCCTCTAACTTTTATTTTAGTTTTTGGCTTAAAGGAGGAAAGCTTCATCCAAAGTAGAGTTATTTTAATGCAGATAAGCAGACTTTGAAGCAGAATAGACATTTAAACTGTGATTTAAAAATTTGTTTACCATTATAAAGAGCAGCTCTGACGGAACCAGGGAAATAAGTGTGTGTGTGGGGGAAATCCCTCCTGTTTCATATAATATACCTATTCTGAGCAACTTGTATTTTATAAGAAATAATTGACTTAGCCACTGCAGAGAGTGTTTCCTTAGACATGTAATAAAGCATTCTTTGTGAGCAATGAGAATCAAAGCAGTTGGTTGGAAGCATGGTAGTCTCTCTGCTCAAGGCCACAAATGCAGACTTTTACCTTGTTTAGATTAGGCTGCATGGCCTCCTCTTAGCCAGTCAGCGTGACCGGGGAGAGTGTGTGCGCTGGGGCAAGGAAGAGTCCCTTTTCCTTTTAAAATTTCTTGGAGCCAAACTTCTCTCTCAAATGGACATCTTACTGTCAGTGCTTATGGCTGAGTTTTTTGTTTACATGGAAGCGCTTGTTCCCATTCACAGCTCTGAAAAAGAGCTCTCTTAGCCCTTAAAAGAAGTGATATTTTCAAAGAACCGCTCCCTCGTAGGATGTATTTAAGAGGTGGTTGCTTTGCATTTGTGGGGAGATCCGGCAGCGTGCACTCTTCTGAATGAGAGCAGAGGCTTCGGAGGTAGCTGCTCTCTGCAGCTCCTGGAAGGCACAGACTGAGCAGGGAGGTTTGGTCCGGGGACAGAGGGCTGGTGTGAAGCAGAACCCCAGCCTGCAGCTCTGGCTGCTCCACTGCACGGCTCCAGCAGATGTGCCACAGCACTTACTGATGTCGGTATAGCCTCTGATTGCTCTCTGGAGACAGATGCCTTCAAACCCCCAGGAGACAAAGAACATTTCGAAGGGTGGGGTTTTTTTCACCCTCCTTTTTCTTTCCCTTTTTCTTCTTTTTCCCTAGAAACTGAAAAGTGAGTGTGAAGCACTAGCGATAAAATGCTGCTGGATGGAAACCCAAACACATCATACGGGACAAGCTTTTGAAGAGATGAGAGCTTCCCTAATGTGTTTGGTAGTCAGGGTTAGTTTGAGGGAGTGACAGCTCCCTTTGATGTCTTGGGCTCCAAATATTTAAGGGAGAGTGTTGCAGGAAACGAGTAGAAGGCTGGTATTGTGCTACTTCATTCTGAAATCATGAGCTGTGCAAAGAAAACCGCGAAACTCTACGAAACTCTAACATTTGAGAAAGAGAAATGTTCATGCCTCAGGAAAGAGATTATGAGTCCCAAGAAGCTGAAAATCAGGTAATTCTGTGGTTTGATGTTTTGACCTGCATATGATTTTATCTTTTGTGCTAATTCGCTCAAGTACATGCTTTGGGTTGCTGGGAAGGTTTTGATTAGAAACATGCTGAGCAGATTAACAGTAGTTGGAAAAATTTGAAAACTACATTTTTGCAGTGATTTCTAAAGAAGGTGAGGTGTTTACTGTTATGCTCTCTCTCCACCTTCCCTTTCCTTTACAACTGGTGTTTGAGTGCTGAAAGGTTAGTGACTGATAGAGAGCATTTCAAATCTAGTCGTGTCATCACAACATGTTGCAATCTTTAGAAAGGATTTTAGTAGATAATTTCATAGTGGGTAATTTAGGATGGCCTATGTTGAACACAGGCGATGATTTCATCTCAGGTCTTCCTGTTACAAGCTGTGTTGCTGGGAAAGGGAAGGAATCCTATCGTTCCTGCTTTGATACCAGAACTGTAGCAGTTTTCAATTTGTGCATTTCTACAATGGTATCGTAGCTCAATTCTGCTGCTTTGGCTGATCAGAGGAAGAACTCTAATTAAAGCACTGCATAATCTTTGAAATAATTGATATTTTATTCCTCTCTTTTCTTTAAGAAGACTTCATTTTTGACATGTTATGACCATTAGTACTTTTTCACTTCAGGAAAAGTGATATGCTAATTTTTTTTCTTTTCTTTAGAAATAGTGAGGAAGTGGCTTAAAATATTTCAGAAGAACCAGCAGATTTCCAGACCTCTCAGTCTGGTAGTGGCGATATATATGCATTGCCAGTGAAACGGTCTTTTGAACAGTGATATCGTAAGGTATGCAAGCCACAGACGTCCCATTAAACTATCAAAATGAGACTTTGTGTAGGACTCTGGTAGTGTTTGTGCTGCCTTGATGGGAAGGAAGGAATGAATTTTCGTGTTGGATCACCCACCAGTAGCTCCATAAAGGAAATACAGGGTGTCAAGGCTAGCTGAGTGTTAAAGATAACTATCTTCACCTCTGCTCTTTTTAACACAATCTTATTTAAGTGGAGTCATACCAGTGTAATTCTGGGGTAGTGAAGTGAAGAATCTGTCCCCAAGCACATTTGTTTGTTCTGAGCTTACAAGCAGTTCTCTGCCTTCTGTTTTATTACGTTAAAAATGTACTGTAACATCTACTCGGTGATGATGCTAATAAGAGAGTTTATTGGCTCCCTTCAGGGGCTTTGTCTAGCACACTGAATTTGTATTTGTCAGAGGAAAAGCCACATCTTTTGAAGAGCATGCAACGTACTGGTGTACATAGGATTTCCTCACAGCCTGCCCCAGCATTTCCCACATTATGTGGAATCACAGAATGGTTCAGGTTGAAAGGGACCTTTAAAGGTCATTCAGTCCAACCCCCCTGCCTTGGGCAGGGACATCTTTCACTAGATCAGGTTCCTCAAAGCTCCATCCAGCCTGACCTTGGACACTTCCAATGATGTCTGGTCCAAGAGGGTCTCAGGACAGCAGGAAAGATGCTCTCCCTGCTAGGGTCGGACAGAAAAGGGTGTAAGTGTAAAAGAATGTCATGAAATCAAAACCCCTCGCTGTCGTATCAGTGTTAGTCATGATCATAAGGCTATGGGCTATTCTGAGGTACCTCCCTATTGTTTTGACTTGTAATTTGATTTGGGAGAGTGTCTGAGTAAGAACTCTGTACTCATCCAGCAGCCGTCTTCATTCATCATAATAGTACCCATGAGATGTAGCTGAGTCACCAAGCTGGATTATTTTTTCTAACGTGCATCTGTGTTTTATTTGATTATAAAGTCCAGATCCTCCTGCTTTCTGTTACAGGCTTTTTATCTTACTCTGGTTGTGTCAAAATCAATTTGTAATTCAGGGGTATACACATGAAATTAGTTTTAATTTGCTATGTGCTTCCAAGGGTGGCTGACATTTAATATTTTGTTCTGAGGGTCTCATTAGTACTGTGTACCCGTAATCTATTCTATGGGTGTAATGAGAGAGGGTAAGTGAGCTATTGAACAGCATCCATCTGTCTACTTAGGGAATGGCCAGAGGGAAATACAGGGGGAAAAATACATGGGTAATTGTCAGCATTTCTGTATTTGTAGTTTAGAAAAGTCAAATACAATACTGTGGGTTTGCTGTTAGCTTCAAGGACATTGGCCCTCCGTGACCTGGAAGATGCTTCTTAGTAGTAATTCATGCACACCAAGCAATGACAAAATTATGCTAAAACCTGTAGAGGCAAAACTGATTTTCCAGTATGAGAACAATTGCTACACTGTGAAAGCGGTGGTGTCTTTTTTGTCCCTAACCTCAATTTTGAGAGGTAAATTACTTTAATCTAGTAACTGCGAGCCCATCCCTTATCTGTGCTGTAGTCAGTACTTATGTGGGTACATGCCACTTAAGGCCATCAGTTGGCTTTATTTTTCCTGTCCTGTCAGTGATGTGTCTCAGAGGTTTTGGAGGCCTGTATGGTTCTGTAAACCTGGTGTTGACTGAAGTTGTAGAAGAAAGTTTATTTTTTTCTTCTGGTTTTTGTGTGGCCAATGAAGCAGCTGTCTGCTTTGTCTCTAGACTTTCATGAGCTCAGGGGAAGAGTGGCAAGAGAACGAAAAAAAAATGCCCAGAGGACAGAGCAAAAGGAGAAGAGGACAGCACACAGGAGAGGAAACAAGAGGTGGATACGTCCAGGAGAAAAAGGAGTGTAGGGGTGCGCTGTAGCACAAAGGAGGATCAACTGAAAGCAGCATTTGCATGTGACACCAGAAGTATTATTAACAAAGTTCTCTAAAGTCTTTGACAAACCTACCCATTGCTCTTCTCTTTGGCTATGTCTTTGCCGTCATTCTCATCCTGGAAAGATACTGTAAGTATTTCCAGTGCACTTTGAATTAATATAGAAGAAAGAGAGATTGACAGCACTAATTGGTAGAGAAAACAAAAATACTGTATTTGGTATTTAAGGATTTATGAAGGAGTTTCATGTCAGTTGAAGACAAATGTAAATTTTCCTGTACTTGTTAGCTGTAAGTAACAAAGTAGCCACTTCCTTTGCAGTTTACCCAGTGTTTTGACAGGAAACTTGAAGTTGATAGGTTGGAAAGAGGCTTGATGCTTAAATTTCATTTAATCTGTTCAGGAAAGTGCTACCACTTTCTTATATTACATGTATTTATATTGTACTCTACAGTGGGATCCCCACTAGTAACTTAGCACATTGTGTTTAAAAAAAAAGTAAATTAGTTCTGAGAGCTTATTCACTTGCTTAAACATCAACAGATGTGACTATATACTTCTTCAGTATTTCTCAGTTAGTTTTATTATTTAGCTGTAGTGAGTAAGTTGCCCTCTATTACTTTATTATCTGCATTTGCTGCTTTGAGGTATTTTGAAAAGCTTTGTTTTTCAGTCTAGTGACTAAGATTGGTTGGAGATATTTCCCTGGAAGTAAAGTTTGTTTTGTATTAGTCATCTTATATTCTTATTAAAAATACAATATTTTGGTTGTTTTTATCTGGCAAAATTAACATCTCTTCACTAAAATAACAGTGATTTCTACTAAATGTAAGGGTAGAATGGATTAGAAAAAGCCTTTCATTCTGTCAATATAAGTATTTACTTTAAAATATTTTGGGATTGTTTTCAATAATGGATGTTTTAAAAGTGGATGATAAGAATTAAATCATAGAATGGTTTGGGTTGGAAGGGACCTGAAAGGTCATCTAGTCCAAACCCCCTGCCATGGGCAGGGACGCTTTCTGCTTGGTAAGGTGTTCACCAATGTTTATCAACATTTACCGATACAGGTAAGGTGTTTGGAGAACTTCGTATTGCCCAAAACAAACTTCACAGTCTTGGCTTGTTAGGAAGATTATTTAACCTAAAACTCAAGTAAGCAAACCCAGGAGTAGTCAGTACAATCAGCATAAATACTGTAGGAAAAGAAGCATTGGAAGAAAAATGCAATGAAGTGATTCTGAGATAACAGAAACCTGTGTGAAACTAGCTAAAGAGAATGATGACTTATTGTAAAGCAAAGTATTTCAAGCCTCTTTTGTCCTGGAGAATTCTTGTAATCAGTTATTTCAGGATAGTCAAGGCAATAAAACTGGTGAGGAATCTGGAGAATAAGTCTTATGAGGAGCAGCTGAGGGAGCTGGAGTTGTTCAGCCTGGAGAAAGGGAGGTTGAGGGGGAGGCCTTATCGCTTTCTGCAACTACCTGAAAGGAGGCTGTAGCGAGGTGGGGGTCGGTCTCTTCTGCCAAGTAACAGGTGGTAAGACAAGAGGAAACAGCCTCAAGCTGAACCAAGGGAGGTTTAGATTGCATATTAAGAAAAAATCCTCCACTGAAAGGTTTATCAAGCATTGGAACAGGCTGCCCAGGGAAGTGGTTGAGGCACCATCCTTGGAGGTATTTAAAAGACGGGTAGACATAGAGCTTAGAGATATGTTTTAGTGATGGTTATCATCAGAGTTAGGTTTGTGGTTGGACTTGATGACCTGAAAGGTCCCTTCCAGCCTTGGCAATTCTATGATTCAGTGGTTGACTTTTATCACACTGTGACTTATTTCATGTGAATTGTCTTGCTGGTTTGGTTTTGTTTGTTTCTTTAGGAAAAAAAACAACTTGCAAGTTTTTTTTCTTCTGACTTTTCATTAGATTCCGTTTTAAAAATCCGTTCTCCTCTTTATGTTGTTCTTTACCTCTGTCTGATAAAATTCCCCTCCCTCACTCATTAGAGTTGAGGTGCTTATTGCGGTTATGCAAGAGCAGGACAAATGGTAAGGGCAGAAGAAAGAGCAGATTGTACTGTTAGATTGTACAGTTATTTATGCCAGGGCAAAGGACACGCAGAGGATTGCTTTCCAGAGCAACTGCTCTTATCAAGACTTTTTACAGTGCTTTTGAAGTTGCGTCTGCTGCTTGCAGTCTCCGTTGTCAGCTGTGCCTTTGACTTGCTGCAGTCCATGTGACCTGCTGCAGTACAAAATTTTCTCATTTGCAGAAAAATTATTCTGCAGCAGAGGGATTACTTATGTTTTCCTTACATTCCGTCCTGCTACGAATTCTTGCTTTTGTCGTGTGTATTTCCATGTCCTTTTTATAGAAGACTTTTTAGGTGATTTTTGTTCTTTTATCACACTGAATCCATGTAGAGCTTGTACTTAAAGCAGTTGTAAAATTATATTAGAATTTATATTTAGATATATCTACATATTTACATATTCTATAGAAAGTATAGATATGTAGTAAATAACAAGTAATAGTTACGTGCAATATTCACTCTCAAACTATTTTATAGCAATCTATTAATTAACCAGCAGTAGTAAAACATTAATTATATCTATGTAAATCTTAAAACAAACAAAATAACCCCTCCTCATACTTTCATTTGACAATTTTTAGCGAGCAGTGGAAAGTGCAGGAATCTGCCATAAATACCTGCATCTTGCTCTTAACTTTCTCCAATATGCTTTCAATTTCTACTCCATTTGTATAGATATTATTTTTACTTTCCATGTAAAAATAAAGTTTACATCTTTGTAATTTAGACATACATTATAGCTTTATACATTTTATATTATATATAATTTCCATGTATATAATTTATAATCTTTATATTATAAGGATATAATGTGTCTTTATGCTAGGAAGGGTCTTTCTATTTGGAGGTTATTACAGAGAGAAAAAACAATTAACATGTTGTGGGTCCTGCTAGTCTGAAACAAGCCAGTTGTATTTCTTTTCAGATGCCTGCAAAAAAAAGTGTAAGTGCTCATGTGTCTCTTCCTTTTCTCATCTTAAAGAATAGGCTAGGCTTTTCAACCCGTCTCATTTGCTAATCATCGCCTCTCATGCCCCATATAAGAAAATTGTATGGAGCTAGAAAATTCAATGTTGTATTAGAATCATCTTTCTCCATGAGAAATGGCATCACTGTTTTATCATGAAGCTGGTTTCGTTGTGTGTACGGATTGGCCATCCTTATATGTAGATACCTCCCACTTATGTTAATGGCATATGAAAATAGAAAAGGAGAACAAACCAAATATATTCTTGACATTCAAAAGTTACAATTTTTCTTTCCCTATGGATGTGCCATAATTTTATCAGAAGGTATTATCTCCTGAAGACAAGAAAGGCTCATGTTGGTATCACCATTTTTTCCTTATAGATTTTAGTCTCAGTGACAACGGCTGTTCAAAATTATCTCTCAAATGATCTAGTCATTTGGAAAAACATGTGAAGGGATGAGGGGGTGGAAAGGAAAGGTCTGTCTCCAAAGTTTGCTTCCCATACGGGGGAGTGGAATATGGTGGGCAGGGTATCAGTGACAAGAGAGTTTGCTTTAGCTTTCATGCTCCTAAACCCATCCTGTGCCTAAGCTGATTTTAATAGAGTTTGGTCACTTATCCCTAGACTTCCTGGCCTGAAGCAAGGCTGCTTACTGCATTTTAGCCTATCACATCCATTATATCACTTCAGGGTTCAGCTAAACTTGGCAAGCTTGTCTGCTCGATATAAGCAGAAGGCAAGAAGGACAGGAGAAAGGAAAGCACAGGAGTGAAGATGAAGTTCTGCATGAATGAAAAAAAGAATGGAACAATAAGAATCTTAAATCTTTGTTTAACATAATAGCCTATTGGCCCATATTGAATATGCTTAGCACTGGTATCCTGACAGGGTACCAGCCTGTTTCCGCAGTCACCATCTCCAGAAACAAAGTGTTTGCTGTTGCAGGTGCAGGGGATCTTGCCTCTTCCAAAATTGTATAGCTGCTGGTTTGATACTTCCTTTTTCAAGAGGAAAATCAAACATCACTACCCTATCCAGCTGAAGAATCAAAAGGAGTTTGTAGTAATGAAATGTTAGGTCTGTCTGTTTTGTTTTGTTTCCTGCTCCAGTGTTGTAGGCCATCAGTATCCTAGCCTGTAACTTTGGTCTGTCTGAGTCCCAAAGTGAACAACAACTAAAAATCTTCCTAATTCGTAAAAACTATCTTGAATAAGGGGTTTTAATGAAGCATACACAAAGATATATGTCAGATTTTCTCATGTACCTATCATTTTTTGGTGGAAGAATGCACACCGCTAAAATAGAGACACACACATTCTGTCGGGCTTTTCTCATTGTTCCTCAAGTAGCTTTCAGTGGGTGAGGTTGTACAAATATAAATGTAATTTTCGTGTGGTCACATAACAGAAAGGATTTTGACCCTGTAGTTCAGCAGTCAGAAGCAAATGTTAAATGTCACGCACTCTATTATAGTAACTGTCTAATGTGACTGTATATCTTGCTTACATTTCCTATAAGCCAAAAAAGAGTAACTGTAGAAGGGGGGGAGTAGACAGAATGAACTGTGCCCTTTCGCTGACTGTTGGTCTACCAAGAGTTTTAGTTTAGTTCAGGAGGGCACCTTTGGAGCAAATCTCCTGGTCAGCAGTTTTATTCATGTTGCAAAGCCATCCTGGCACACGCAAAGTAGGTGCCTGTGGTGAAACTCTACTGAAAGAAAAATGCAGTTTAGAGGCCAAAATTGTAAGTAAAGGACCTTGGAGATTCTGTATATTTCATGTGCTGTAATTCACTGTAACCTCTTTCTTAAAATGCTTCACTTGTGACTTTGTATCTCTTCACTGAGCAGTGAAGCAGAAAACACTTGGTAGGGGTTTGCAGACCTACATTTTGGCCTGAAGTTTATCCAAAATCAAATGCAGCATGTTTTCAGTATTTCTATGTGGTGATCAACATGTGAAATACAGGGATTAAAAAAACAAAACAAAACACAACACAAAAAAAAAAGCCTAAATCAAACAAATGTTAGTATTAGTCTAGACATATTTACCTTTTTTTTCCTTTTTCTTTTTTTAATAATACTAATCACCAGAAAGCAGAATTTGCTTTTCTCTGTCTCCAGCCCTTCTACTCTTTGTTGAATTACTTTCAGAATTGATTTTGGTATAGAAAACAAAAGAGATCTTATGTAATTTTTTTTGATTGATGGATTAATTTCACGTTAAAAATAAGAAGGTCCCATTATGAAGCCTTTCATTTTAGAGATATTCTGAAGCCAATTTTAAAAATTGGTATGATTCCTGGTCTTTATATCTAGGACTTCAGAGAAGTGTTTTACGGAAACAAACAAGCAAAAAATTCACACACTTCGAAATCTTAAATGTTCTCTTATTCTATTTGTCCATTCTTTTTGATTTGAAATTCTGGATTTATTCCATCTGAAAACCAATTATGGGAGCAATTGTTTCAAGCCTTGTTGTAAGAGATATAAAAATTGTAATCAGTCTTGGAGCATCTATATCTATTTGGAGACAATAAAACCTCTTATCTAAGTTTTGATATATGCAGGATTAAAGACTATAAGACCTCTTATCAGAGTTTTGATATAATATGTGTAGAATTAGAAATATTTGTTGCCATGCTTTGTGGCCTGTTTATCAGCATTTGCTAAGGATGCATTGTTGGGATACAACTCCACACTCTGGGCTTATTTTCAGGCTACAGATTTAAAATGCAAAAAGGTAAATCCTGCACTGTTTAAATGTACTAAGTGTATATAAGAGAATTTGACAAGGCAGATGAAATTCAGCAAATCATTTGCTTCTGTGATCTAAATTTTGCTTTATTTGGGAAAAAATGCTATATAAAACTTTGGTTGGAATAGTGTGTATCTCACCACTGAGGACTGACTGGAACATGCATCTGTGTTACAGACCAAAGATGACATTCTCCCTCTCTCTCTTTTTTTTTTTTTTGGTTTTTCAGAATAACTGTAAAATGGAACAGACAGAATATATGTGCTTCTGTTTATCAGTTCTGACCTTTCTAAAATTTTAAGGCTGCTGAAATTTCACAGAAAGTATTTGTATGAACTGATTATGTGACATTTGTAAGGACTAAAGATGACATTTAGATATGACATGCTAAATGATGATATTATCAGAAACGCCTTAACTTATGTTGAAAAGCTGTTAGTATTTTCATTTGTGTCTCCATAGGTAGTATGGCAAGATGCTGAAATAGGTTCCAGTCTATGTTGAGATATATGTATGTATATATATTTATACAGTAGGCTTCCTCAGAATTTACACTGGTCTGACATTAGCCAGAGCGAATTTCAGTCTCAGAGAGATCCCAGGCGGGACTCCAAACTCTTCCTTTTGAACTCTTGAGATGATGTAAACTCACTGACTTCCCTGAAGTTGATATGAATTTATATTCTGTCTTTGTGCTTTCTGAGTGAAGATTTTTTTATATATATATTCAAGAGTATTAACATGTCATATCCAGCTGTTAGGTGTAAGTATACAATATATATTGCAGAGCCTTTCATGTTAATTCATTTTAGTCAGCAGTGGGTGTGACAGCGAGGTGTTAAGAATGTAAAGAGATTAAAAAGTAAACTGTACTGACTCACCGCATGATAAATTTCCTCTGGTGCAGCAGCGGCAGCAGTGGGGACTGGCCTGGCATCTCAGAGCTCCTCATCTCCTGGTTCTTCCCCAGCCGCCTCTTTACTCCACCAGCTCACTGCAGGGGCTCCTGCGGGCTTTGCTAGAAGTTGAGCTGTACATGAAAGGCAGGATAGCTAAGTTTTATGAGAGTGCACTTTCTGGTCAATGGTTATAAAATTAAAGCGAGTGAAAAAGGAGAGAAAAGAGGAAGGGGCAAAGTCATGCCATAAGGGAAGATCACCTGTCATTCTCAAGCAGATTACTCTGTTTTAGAAAAGCAATGCCGATATTAAAGATGACAGGTGGTGACATCTGATTTGTACTGTAACTTTTATGGTATTTTTATATCCTATGTGTACATATAACAAGAGATGCAAAATATACAAATTCTCTG
Source organism: Rhinoptilus africanus (assembly GCA_013400135.1). Classification (NCBI taxonomy): domain Eukaryota; kingdom Metazoa; phylum Chordata; class Aves; order Charadriiformes; family Glareolidae; genus Rhinoptilus; species Rhinoptilus africanus. The sequence goes on along the minus strand of VXBO01012100.1, from coordinate 245,749 downwards.
CTTTGGTTCATCTAGAGTTCAGGAAGATAGAAAGATCTGTCATTTCAAAGAAATAGTTCTGCAGTCCAGAGGTGCATCGGGAGCACAGTGTACATCCTATGAAACGGGTAATCCCACATACTATTTTCTGTTTTTCTCAAGTGCTTTCAAATATATAATTGACTTTTGTAGCTGTTCCTAAAACTCATAGCTCTTCCTATTTTGTCTGTTTTTTTCTCTTGCGCAACTAAACCAGAGCACTGGGGGGACATAGGGCGACTAGTGACAGGTCAGGGCTAATCGATCAAGTGACTCCTTTAGGAGCTGGGAGAAAGATGTCAACAGCAAAACAACATCAAGGCAGGGGGTGATGCTTTTGAGTCTTATTTTCTCTTACACTTTCAGGTTTTTCCCAGCTCTAACAGAATGGAAAATTGATTCTAGAGAGCATTTTGGATGGCAATGATTTTTGGATAATTGTCTTTGCAGAGATTAGTGTTGGGAAATTCTTCACGTGTTGGAGTGTTCTCATCGTTAGTAGGAATTTGCACATTGTCAGAGATATGTAACTTTGCAGTACAATTGCACATGAGGAAATATTAGAGCAGCATTAAGAGCTTGGAATAGAACCACCACTACATGGAAAGTCAGAGATAAGTGTGAAGAATAGAGTTAGTAAAATCTTCACTCATACAGAAATGTCTGACTAATGAGGTGTTTTCAAATTAAGCCTTCAGTTTCTATTAGATGTGAGAATTCCATTGTCTGCTTTTAAGGTGTTATTTTCTGTCACTTCTTGGTTAGGGCACCCACATCCTCCTGCCAGCAAACAGAAACTAGAAACAGTTCAGTGTGGGTTTGGGATTTTGGTTTTTTCTTACAGAGAATTTCTCCCATTGTCTACTCCGCTGGCACAGCCAGCACATAACTAGTCAAGATTGAAAAGAAAAAAAAGAAAAAAGCTTATCTACTCTCTAAATCTTTATTTCATTGAAATGATACATAGCACAAGTTAAATTTCAGTAACATAGCTGCAGTTACACACAAATTTTTAATGGACTAGATTTTATTTTGTTCAGCAGAAGTGTGTGTCTTCCTCTAACAAAAGGCTGAAAGGATTTTACCAGGATTTAGTCATGTGAATAAATGTTGTTCTCTATTTAATACCTAAACAGTTCTCAGTTTCTTTTAGGTTTTGGTTTGTTCTTTTTTTCCCAATCTACATTTAGGTTGTGTAGTCTTGCCAAGCCAGAGGTTGCCACCAACCCAGACTGCCCAAATTTCAATTTAGTTGAAGTGCAAAATAGCTGTTAATAATGACTTCTGGATTTGAGCAATTTAGCAAATTGTTTTTACTGATCCTTGCTAATTTACTGAGTTTGCAACTTCATATGTTTAACTTTGCAAAACCCAAAAGACTGTAAAGTTAATTGGAACCTAGTTAGATTTTCCTGTGTACCCTTTTTTTTTTTTAAATGCACTGGAAATGAGAATGAACAGTTTTCTCATCATAAAAAATTGCTGTGATCTGGCATCCATCTTACCAACACAGCAGTATAAAGTATAGGATTGTGTGTGAGTTATGTCTGTAATATATATTTCACAAGTTTAGCAAAAAGGGGTTAAGATAATCATCGAAGCATTGAATGTTAATTAGGTTTTTATATAAAATAAACTTCAGTAGAATAAGATGAACTTACTTGAACTGCAATTTTTCCTAACTGTTACGTTATTAAAAAGATGTCTTTAGAATGCCTTCTGTTTCTTAGATAATTATGCTACTAAATATGCTACTTTGAAGGTAATACTGCATTATTAAATACTTGTATCTAGTACAATTTGATAGATTCAAGTGTCTTTAGCAACTGTGCTGCTTGTGAAAGTATTACACAGGCCATGTAAGTGATGCTTTTAAAAGCTTAATCCAGAGATGTATGTGAGATTTGCTGGAACATTGAGGGGACGTGCATAAGTGCTTTCTATCCATTGTTATGCTCAGAAGCAGCCAAGAACCAAATCAGCTCTTACACCAAGCTTCTGACTTGCTCTGATTTATTCGGGATGATGTAACAGTTAGGCTAGTTTCAAGTCCAAAAAGTAAAATATGAACTAGAAATTTCCCAACCAGTCATTAAGGCAAGTCATGGGAGAGAGGGGGGGAAAAAAAGTCTATAGTACAGTATTACAGCTAGAGTAACTTCTTTACCTTTCATTCTTTTTAAAATGATGAAGCAGAGGCAAAGAAAATGGCCATGGACTTTGAGGTGATATAAAGATTTTAATGTACTTTTTAATTTGATTCTCATCAGTGCTGATGCATGCAGTCCAATCCGCATTGTTACTGTTAAAAGCAATAAAAGCTTTTAACACAACAATCTATCATAAATCTTGGCGTTCATAATACATGCAGGATAGTTCTGTTAGATTCGTTTCAGCGTAGGTGCAAATTTTGTCCCTTCTCGGCTACCGAGCTTACTTGTCATTATTTAAGTGAATGAAATTCAAAGAAAAGCTTTTAAAACTCTTCTCAAAATGGCTATTTCTTTACTTCATGCATGTATATGGCATTCAATGTTTGAATCAGCTGTTACGAGTCAACAGGGACAAGGCTGGCATTTGGTGTCCACTAAAGTTGGCTCAAGTGTTCAACTCAAGACAAGAAAAAACAGATTCACTAGTCATTTGAGAAATATCCTGGGTAATTTTTCAGAATTACTGTTCATGGTGGTCTTCAGATACTGTCTTTCTAAATTTCAAATTGACACTGTATCAAGTGCAGAGCCTTCACAATTTATCTCAAAAAATCTCTTCCTTATGGCAAAGGCATAAAGTTGGCGTGATTTGTTGATTATAAAAGGCAATTGTCTACTTCCTTATGGTTTGAAAGGAAAAGTTCATTTACATTAGATTAATGCAGAAATCAACATACAAATTACTTTCCCAGTTGTAAAACTCATCCACTATTCTTCTCATGGAAATTCTCCTGGTGAAGCCCACATAAGGTCAGGTGTTTAATAATCCTAGTGAAATATATCTATAGTTTATTAACATAGAGATCTCTTCCAACTGATATTATTTCTAACTCAACTTGGGATTTAAGAGTCTAAATTGGATACTCTTCTGTATTTAATCATGAACAATAATTAGCCAACTGCTAACTATTTCCTAGCCATTTCCATCTTCTGTGGATATGATGGTTCTGGAGCGTCAATATGAGTTATTAACAATGTTAGTAACAGTACCAGTAGGTAATATTGCTTCTACAGTAAACAAGGGATAGATCTTCTGAGCGAGCAGGTTCTGCATTATTTCCTAATTGTGCAGTCTCAGTTTCTGCAGAGATAGATGGTGAACTTTAAGAACTCTGAATAATTCATTTGTCTCCAGTAACGTCATGTGAAGGCAAGGATACTCTGTGGTCTCAGCAGCACTGACGACTTCCAAGCAGTATTAATCTTGGGTTTCACAATACAGATATCCAGCTATGCTGAAGTCTGGTATTTTCTGCCTGTCACATGTTCCTGTGTTACCACAAAACTGTTTGTGCAGCTATGTGGTGAAAGAGATTGGAAAACTGATTAATCTTTTTTCTTGAGAAAAGTAAAAAAAAAAAAAAAAAGGAGGGGGGAAGAAAGGAGACTGCCAAGAGATTGACTAATGTTTTATATCATAAACTGTAGTTTAAATCTTTCTGTACACATCCAGAGAGGCTGCTTACTGGTTATAGCCTCTATTTGACAAAAGCTAAATACGTTACAAGATTTAAAGCATCATTCAGAAGCATTTTGCAGGGGGCTCTAGAATAGAGTATGTGAAGCTAAAAACTAGTTAAAAGCTGCAACTGCATTTCTCCTGATACAAAGATGTAACTGTCACATTGTGAATAATTCTGCTGCTGCCGTTTAATAGTAAAGTTGCTGTTAACCCAAATCGACAGAAAACTGGCTTCAGACGTGGAACAGTACCAGCAAAAGTGGAAGTGAATGATACCCTTCAAAGACTCGTAGTGCTTATAAAAAGGTTAATTCCTTACATACCAGTAATTATCACTTCCTTTTATAAAGAGAGGAAAAAAAATTAAAAATTCCAGGACAAGATGTTTCTAACTTCAACATCTCAGGCTGTACTTTCAGAGTCGTTAATAATCGATCTGTGATCACCAGGATTATGCACGTATAATCTGCACCAAGAGGAGGCAAAATTCTTTCGTTCTTTTCTGTTCAAACTTACCAACTCATGTGACAGAGATCTTCTACCACCTTCATCTTCCTATACATCGCAGTACATCAGAACAGTACAGCTGGTATGTAGGAGCAAAGAGAAACACAGAAGTGAAAGCAGAAGGTTAAACACTTTACCCTGTGACAGTTTTAGTTCAGAAGTGAGCATCTCACAATTTGTGGAGTTGGTTGCTTAGCAAAAGTCAACATCAAACACATAGCTCTGAGAGAGCCGAGTAAGAGTGCTGCGTGAAATGTAAAAGGGAACAACAGTTCATGACTGTTGCAGTGGAGTAAAGGCTGGGTGCTAAGGCGAGCTGTGTCGGTGCCATGTATTTCTCAGTTTGATTTCAATACTTTGCCATGATCTGTTATAGCTGGCACTTGCCTGCTGATCCCACTTCAAAAAGCAAGTTGGAATCATGCCTCTTTCCTGCAAAGCTCAAATGATACTGTTATTCTGTGAAAAATGGAGAAGCTGCTACGTGTAGTCGTGTTCTCCATTCTGGAGAACTGGAATAAGAGACCAAATGGTGCTCTCTGCCAGAATCTGTAACGGAGCAAGCATTTCACCTTTATACAATCTGTAAAAAGATAATACAGTATTTTCCTAACTTGCTCCTTGACATGCACAGTGCTGTGGAACACAGAGATTTAATATCACAGATATGAGCTAGTCAGACAGCAAAGGAATAAACCTTTTTTTCTACAATATTTGAAACAGATTGAAAAGCTGATGCTAGGAAATAAAAATCAGTCATAGCAACAGTATCAACTGAGACTATCAAGTGATCAGTAACATCATGTCAATTTTCAATAGAAACCAGTCATTTCACTGGTATCTTCTGGTTAAGTGCTTTAATCTGCTTTAAATGCAAAAAAATTAATTCCACTGATATCGGAAGGGGACTTGCTTGTGTCAAAACAAAATTTCTGACATAGACTTCTTGCATGCTTGAAGTCTATTAATTTACATTCATTTTGAAATTTCATAGTTTAAATGTTAGTTTTCTTCTGGAACGAGTGTTGGAGATAAATGTGAACAACAAACATTTTTGCACAGGATTTGCCTCACTGCTTACTCTAGGCATGGTTGGGAAGAGTTTTGTTTTGATTTTCTACAAGACATTTAATTGCATGTAATAGGAGAAAATGCACAAGAGTGATGAGAGTACTGACACTAATCTAGTTCAGATGCTAAAAGGTCTTTGGGGGGGACATTGTCAGAAAGTTCGTTCTGGCCTAACTCTGTTGATGACTTTTATTTTGCAGACATTAAAATATGGAACGTACTGCATTTAAGCTACCTGAAGGTATTCATCATCTAACCAGACCACTTAAAGCAGGAGGGAGCACCTGAATCTTAAGTAAAGTATGAAAAAAATGGATATAGGTAGTCGATTCTTCTCTAGGGGTTCTACTTGATAGTTACCAGATCCCAGTCAACTTTCTAATGGTGTGAAGCTTCTGGTTCTAATTTGCATCTCTCTATGAAGTAATGCTAAAGTTGCATGAACAATTATATGTTTTTAATCTTAATCTGTTTACAGAAAAAAAATATTTTCCTGTATGTTTGATTGACAGCAGTGCTGCCGTCCAAAAGGTTGGCAATAGTTAGGAAGAACTGGGTAGGGTTAACATACTTTTCCAGTTTTGTATATGGCCTAGTTCCTTAACTTCCCTGTGGTTGATACTGTAGTTACTGAAGATGTTCCTTTGCTGTCCACGTAAGCGCTGTTCCTATCAGCAGACATGCTCTTCAGGATGGAATTTGAGATGCTCTTCTGTATGTTATCCTCTATTTATGAACAGATTCTTCCATCTCTCTAGTCCAGTCAGGCTTCAAACAATTTTCCTTTCAGTAATGGTTTGTTTTCTGTGAGCTCATTGAAGTGTGTTAGCTTAAATTTCCCAAATTGCCTAACTCTAATAAGAATAATGAAGTAGGCACCTCCAAAACCATGGAGCTGGCTTTGAAAATGAGAAAACAAAAAATGGGGTGTGACATTATCTTTTTATGTGCTGGATTGGTGTTTGTCTACAGCTATGAGACTTATTTATTTTCGTGTTTGTGGAGAAAAAGAAAAAAAAGGAAATACTCAAGGGCATAACTGTATAAATCTGTGGCCTAAAACAAGAAGAGGAATGTCTGAAGACTCTCAGAAAAATTGTCAGCTAGGTGGTTGGCTAGTTCAGAGCTTTCTGCTATTTTCTGATTCTTCAGCAAGTTTTTTTCAGACCAATTCCTCTGATTTTTTAACTTCCTTTGGAAAGAAATCTTTTCAGGCATTTTAATGACACCTGGTAGTTCTTTCTGATCCACTTGAGTGTTTTGCTCTTGCTGAAGAGCCTTTATTTGCCGAGATATACTAATTCCTAGATTTCTGGTTTTTTCTGTGAATATATGAGAATTCTTGTCAAGTGAAATATCTTGTCAAGATTTATCATGTTATCATCTGAGGAAGCAGATATATTCCCTGTAACTTGGATTATATCCCCATGTTTTCATTAGTAATTTTCCAAGCGAGACTGGAAAAAAAAATAATGCCAGGAATGGAAAGTTTAGGTTATTTTTTTCTTTTTCTTTCTTTGTTGTTATTTTAACAGTTGTTTGAAAGCAAATAGCATACCTACTTTTCTATTTTAGTGTTATATTATAAAATGTTAGTAATCTGTAAATATCTATCCCTGAATTAATTTCACAATTCTTGGACTTAATTGTCTCATACTACCTCAAACCAGGACACCTGTGCTTATATCAGCACTGATTGCCCAGGGTTTTTCTTTACAGGCTTTCATAGTGCTAGTTCACAATTTACACCAGGTTCATTCCTTCCTTACCATACTGGAGAAATAACTCCAACCTGTACGTGGGAGAAGTAAATTAAAACAGAGGGAATGCAGTTCCTTATCACTCTCTCTCTCCATGGCAGTCTTAGGGCACCTTTTTGAAATAGGTGCAAATTCTAAGTGTCCTTTCTGCTCCCTACTCGAAGGTAAAGGAAAGCTCTGCTCTTCCTCCCTTGGACATGATGGTGGTGGGCATCCAAGTCATGACCAAGTTAGAGGCCACCTCTTGCCCTTCTGAGGGCACCTGGCAGTGGAATCTATCTGGAGATGAAAGCAATATGTTTGTTTTTTCTTGTTTTGAGATTGTTTGCAAACTGTTTCCAGCTCTTTTATGGTGTTTACTTGACTCTGCCTCCACCTTCGCTCTCCCCCAAAATCCCCATAAAAAGTCCCATTCAGAATACAAAAGTTTAAAGTACAAATCAACAAAATAGACTGTGACAAAAGAGTTCAAAACACACCATTTAAACATCTTAAACTTACAAACTACTGTGGCACTGATGGAGCAGTTTGGACATTACTTGCTGAGAAAAGATCAAGAGGGGTATCGAGAAATTGCTGAAAGAGAGAAATGTCTCAAAGAAATTACATGTTGTCAGAAGAAGGAAAAGGAGCTGGGAACATCTCTGTAACAGGGAGAGAAAGTGTGGGGAAGGGTATGAAAATGAGATTTTAGAGGCTGAAGGATGCTAGAGGCACCCACTAAAAAAGTGCTACAGCTCAAGAAAAAGGAAGTTAAAAGACTGAGATTGTGTTTATGGAAAAATGGATAAAAGGATGAAAGAAGGATGAAAGAAAACAGACTTCATTATTGCATTTTTATTACTATATTATAAACAAGTAGTTTTTTTCAAATGTAGCATGAAATTTGATATAGTGGGGTTCAGACTGCTGCTTGCTTTTCTTTTCAAAGTATTCTTGGAATATTGTATCCTACTTAAATTTGGGAGGGAAAGGGAAGTATTGTTGTCCTTTTCCATTTGCTCAAGTTGTTTAATGACTTCTTATCCTACTATAGGGGGAAAAAAAACCAACAGGAAAAAACACCCAACACCTGAACCAAAAAACAAACCCAAAACAACAACAAAAAACCCCACTCAAAGTTCTGTTTTAAAAAATATCTGTCATCGAGTAAAGTGCTCTGCATTTTATACTGCCATAACTCTTGAGCCTGGCTAGTAGCAGTATCCTTTCATCTTAACTTGCAAGAGCTGGAGTAAGATTTGATAAATGCATAGAGGCAGTCTTTAAGCTGCCAGGGTTTAATGATCATCCCAGTGATGCTTGGAACAGGAAAGATTCCCAGGAAATTGTCATCCTGTATAGGAAAATAGTTTGTAAATCATCCTGTATGCTACTTTTTATTAGATTAAGTGTATAATCAGAAAACTCTTCCAGATCCAAAACTTTGATTGCTTTGAAGTCACAATTCAAAGGGAAAGTTATCTGATTGTTTTAGAGAAAAGGAGTAAAATATTGATGGGAATGCTGGTTCAAGGAGAGTGCATGGGTTATGGACTGTCTCTTCCTTTGAGCTCTACGTATATCTCTGGGAACTTGTAACAAGACAAATTACCCAGGGCAAAGTGTGCTCAGGC
>VXBO01012100.1:193843-237067 GCA_013400135.1 Rhinoptilus africanus | reverse complement strand
TTTTTTTTTTTTTTTTAACTGCCTGTCTCAGTTTCTCCATTCATCTCTACTAGCTTTTGAGGCAACAGCTTCCCTTCGGTCTGGATCTGCTAGAACTAACACACAGCAGATACTGTGTAAAAGTAGCTAAGAGAGGATGCTTCTGCTCTAGCGATGATCCCAGGATAGCTAACATACTGTGCCGAGTTTCTCTGTGTTTACTGTGTCTCGCTTGATGATGTTCAGGGCAGTTACAGAGACAAGAGAAGGAGAACAGAGACTACAGATAGAATAGTGTTAAGATCTAGTGTTCCACAAAGGAGGCTGCAGAACAGGCTCCTGTACATGTTTATTTAGGTTTAATTTGTCCAGATTGGAAACTCACTTGGCAAAAAAATAGAAAATGTACAAGTTTCCATACAGGGTAGACAATGATTTGCCCGTTACTCTCTGGGATATTTTATTACTCCAACCTTTGCTTTCTGTAGTAGATATTCCTGACAGGAATGTGAATGAATTAGGTTCTTATATAGTTGATCAACTTAAAGTAATTTTATATAAACTGCTTGGTTTGGATCTATGAACTGTAAAATTCAGAAGCAGTTCCCTAGAAATATATACTTTTATTAGGTTTCAACAAATCTTATGAAGTACGCAAAGAAAGCTAAAAAGAGCATAGTTTAAGAAGTGACTTTCAAAATATATCTGCACTTATAGGTGCAGTTACACTTATAGGTATTATTTCTGATAGTTGAACAAAAACTTGTCTTGAATTTTTAAAATATGCTGTTAATTTGTCTATTTCACTATTTATTTTTTACCTGCTTGTAAACCAGGCAAGGGATCTTGTGAACGGTACAGATACGTATCCCCAGGGACAAGTGAAAGAAAAAAAAAACCTGTTAATTTTATAAAATAAAACACAAGATTAATGCAAAGGAAAAGTAAAAATTACTCCCATCACATTTAGCATCACAGATATTCATCATGGCCCAGAACTTAGCTACACGTACCTTGCTGTGATAACAAGCAAGTTATGTTTACATTATTGGAAAAACATGTAACTAATTGGCAAGATTAAAAAAAATAAATCCATATTTTCCTTGCTAAAATACATTTAGGTTTTGTTAGCAAACATTCTGTCATCATTAGTTACCCGTTAATATTCATCTCTTATTTCAAACAGTCTTGTAAATCATTTGATCAGAATACAACTCTGCAGGGATTGCCAGCGATTCTGTCATATCAGATGGTTTCTCCATCTTTTTTCCTTCTTGGATGGCAATCCAGGATGCAAATGGCAAGCTCTTGAGAGATGTTTCTAACATCTGGTTCTCGGTGAGCTCCTCAGGCATCTGGGCTAGATGTGCTGGAAGAACTCCTTAGCTAGTCTCATAATGAAGTGGCTTCTTGGCCTCTTAAATGCAGTGCCCCCTCCACATGCCCTTCAGATGTGAAATGATCTGCATGTTATTTATTGCCACAGAGTCCAAAGATGCAGATTATTATACAGCCAGAAACTGCAAGTGTATGGTGTAAATTGAATGTGTTGCACAACCGTAAGGCATGTGGACAGCCTGTTGTGATGGCTGTTGGGTTTCACGTCAGTGTGTGAAAAGCCGAAACACACAAGTTGTAGCAAAGAATTTTGCAAATTTTTGGAGTAACAAGGCTCAAAGTAGAGCTAAAAGGAAAGAAAGTTTAGATATTTTGATTTTAAATTGGAAACGAAAATTTGCTTCATGTGACTTTTGTCTGTATGCTAATTTTTTTTTTTTTTTTGGTAGGTATTGTGAGTCTGTAGTTCTGTATCACCAATAGGTAACTAGGGGCTCTTTATAGCCTGGTGGGCTTTTGGGGACCCCAAAGGAGAATGTTTACCTGTAAGTACAACTCAACTGTATTTTTTAATGGTACGGAGTTTCAACTTCAGGTGAATGTGATGCTTAATATTCAAGATTGCAAAACGTGTACCAGCCTAGTATGTTAACAATGGTAACAGGAAATCTAAAAATAGACATCATATCATTTTGTCAGATCAAATTAAATTGTTACTATCTAACCAGTAAGTGGACTTGACAGTTATTTGTAAAATACCTGCTTTCTGGGTTTTGTCATTGATTATTGTCTTAGATAATCAAGATTGCTGTCTTGATGACTACTTGCCAGGAAAAAAAGAAGGCAAACAAAAGATAACACTTGAGGAAGTTTAGGTATCACATTAAAAAAAGAAAAAAGTTGAAAAAATATGGTAATAAAACCAAAAGCACATCGCACTTGGACAACTATTTTCCAAAAGGCTTTTGGTTTTTTTGAAATGCAGGTTTTCTGCATAAGTTGATACCTGGTTATAACTAAAACTCTGAAAGCTCAAGTAATCATTTCAATTTGAATTAGCTTATAAAACTGGAATACTTTTGATTTCTTCTTGGACTCTATTTGAAGAAATAACCTGAACTGAAAAAACTGCCTCTGACTGGATTCTTTGAATTCCTTTGACAATAAAAGGAACTTGAATTAATCTTCAAAACGTCAATTAACAGAATAATGATGTAAGAATACCTTCTTGTAAAGAGGAACTTGGTTTTTAATTATAGGAGTGCAAAAGATTAAACCAGAGATGTTACAGATAATACATTAGGAAGAGCTGGACCATTTTCTAATTGACCTTTTTTTTTTTCCCCTGCTATAATGTTAGTATTTAAAGATATGTCAACCTGAGGTAGGAATTTGCTATTTTTTCATTTCTGAAGAAATAAAAATACTTTTATATAATACTAAATAAGGTTTTTCATTATTAAAATTCTTTCAAGATTTCAGTTAGACTTTTCTCTGGTCAGGTGGAAAAATCCCTCCTCAGCATTAGTTGTAGTATCATGACAATGCAGAGTTTGAATTTCTTTTTGTGTGTGTGTGTTTTGTTTTATTACTTGATCCATATCTATTTTTTACTCTTGATGTTATGTATGCTAAAAGGTTTTTCAGACCTTTTTATTTTTTCACTTAAATTCTTACAGGTACAGAATTCCTAAGTACCTGATCTTCTGATCCTGTGGATGGAAAATTAAAGTTAGTAGATACAATTAATCTGGACATAAGAAACTTTAGTGATTCCTTTGCAGAAGAAAAGCTTAATTTTCTTTTGGTGAACGAGCTACGGCTCAATATATTTTTATGATATGGTTTGCAGTCTAGAATGTGCCACCATGGAGAGTGTAGTAATCTTGCCATTTTACTACATAGGAAAATTTATCAAACTAGTTTCTTAAATGAAGAGATTGAGGTAGATTGGAGAGTGTATACGTCATCCAGTGTAATTTAGGGGAAAGATGTTCCTATATGTGAGAGAGGCAAGGAAAGGGAAATAAAGAAAAGTGTAGCTGGAAATTTCTCTGTGAGGCTTTGTTTTGGAGCACCTGTGTGGTTCCTCTGTTACTCCAGGACTAATCCTGGCTTGAGACTCGCTGGTGTGTGTGAGGAGCCCAGGAGAACTGCTGTGCTGTGCAAAGTGGTTGGCACCGAGGCTTGCAGGGTACTTAGTGCAGCAGCATTATTTCAGCAAGGCCTCCAACTTCCTTCCAACAGTACAATGCAAATTCAGAATCACCCTAAACTCTCTGCTCCTGGCACTATTTGATTGGCTTTTGGTTGAGTTGTTGTTTAGGATTTTTTACTTCCCCTAAAAGCTTTAGTGTCTAAAAGTGAATAAGTATAAATGCTATGCATAGATTTATTGCAAAATATATCAACATCGTCTTTTAAGAAACAGTGATCTTGACTCCTCATCTTGAGTGAGGGGCATTCTTTCCTTGCACCTCTTCCTTCTCAGTTGAGCTTTGAGTTGAGTAGAGTAGCTGGGTTCAAGCAGCTTTAATTGATAATTGGGATTACTGGCAGGCAAGGATATCAGCAATAACCTTTAACTCCAGAGCAACAGAGTATGTTGACGGTGAGCTATTTTTCTAGTAACCTCATGTGAATTTAAGAGTATTTTAATAATCTCATACTTATGAGAAGAAACTAGGGTAAAGCCCAGCAAATCTGCCCTATCATTTATTAAGTACTGTTTCACTGTTAGAAGGACCAGAAACAAACTATGAAAGATACTTGTACAGAGCAAAGTTTCCCCCTTTCCCCCAAATAAGGTACCTGTTTCTTCATTAAAGTATAACATCTTAGTGAAAGGTCTTGTCTAAACTGAACAGCAATGGATTGTTTGTGCATTGATTTCCTGGAGAGGGTATCATGAGTTTACCAAGTCATTTGAATGGTAGACAGTTTTGGAAATATAGGCTTCTTTTAAGTAAAAGCAATTGTCAAAGTCATGCATATTATAAAATTCTATTCTCTGCACCAGGGCAAATATCTGTCTCAGCTAACACTGCTTTGAAATACATCTCATTTAAATTTGAAAGTAAACAACCAACAGGCTCTGCCTCTGCCTGAAATAAGATGATGATTCCACCTGGTTGAAGTTACTTACTCTTACCCATTGCGTGTCCCCTTACTCTGCTTTTTTGTCTTTCGGAGCACAGTGGTATGCTTTTAAATAGGTGACATTTTTACATCTAATGCATATATAACAGTGTTTGTGACATCAACACACTTCTTAAAATTTCACGCTGCTTTTTGAATTTACAGGCTTATTAAAACGTTTCCAGACATTCTTTTTATTTGCTGGTCTGAGAAAGAGCTAATCTTATACTGTGTAACCATACAAATAGCAGGGCCTTGAAAAGTTCGCTTGTTTGAAGTTATGTGGTAGGGAGAAAGTTTTGCAAATGGAATTTGTTTATCATCTGCAAGGTAGAAAGACTGTCCTTGAAAATGACTAGCTATTAAAATATAACCAAAATACAACCCTGTTGTTTGAACTGATATTCCCATTAAATTAGCTCTCCATGAGGTAACTGTGCTACTCAAAGGAATAGATGACATGAGAAGCAGTTTCATCAGTCCTTTGCCAAGTTTTCTTCCTGAATAGGACCGATATTGAGCAGTTAGGAATGCTTGCTTCTCTTTTTACCTTTTTTTTGCTTCATGGGGGTTGATGCCGGATTTCTTTGATTGACTTAATGTAGAGTGAGATTAGGACCTGAATCCTAAACTAGAAAAAAACACATACAGACAATTTCTTTTTTGAAGAGATAAAAAACTGTGGGAATATGACAACATTCAGAGTTGAAGCCATGCATTTTCCTGTCTGTAGGCAATATATTTATTTAGCTGGCATCACTGTTTAAAGAAATAGGAGGGCATGAAGTACTGCCTTAATGCCTGTTGGAGGTGAGCTATGCTGCACCAAGGTTTACAGAGGAGGAGGAGATGTTTGCAGGACCACTGAGACCCCGTACACTGAAAGAAAGGTGACATGAGTGTTGCTGAATGGGTGGTATTGTAGCTTTGTGCTCTCAGAATAATTCAGTCATTGCAAGGACATTATCTTTCCCGTGCATAACGATGGTTAAGGTATGCATTACCTTTGGAACAAGGAGGGAATTTGGAGCAGATGTGCAAAGTAACACCTTGCTCTTCACTCTGCTTCAGTACCCAGTTCAACAACATACCGTCCTTGGTAGAGTTCATGGCATAGCCAAAATTTAGCTATAAATCATGAAACCAACTGATTTCTCCATTGACAAACCTTTGTAAAGGCTGGGCTTTGTAAAGGCTATTCCTCTTTGTGACATCAAACTCATTTTCTCATACATTCTTAATGCTTAGATTTCTGTTCAGAAATCTTGCCAACTAAACAACGGCCAAACAAATCAGATAGAAATGTAGGAATTACTGAGTAATCTCTGTATCTTTGGCAGACTTGACATAAGCTTTAGTAGTTTAGTTCAGCAACCAACAGATTTCAGACCATTTTCAGATGGCTGTGAAAAGGGTGATATTTGTTGGCTTGGAAAATCTTCAGATCTTGACTGTATCACTGCTTTATAGGAAGGAAAAGGCCAGATTTTTTTTCAGGCTCTTGACTTAGTTTTGTGTGGAATCCAACTTGCCTAAAGTTATCTGTCTAGATGTTGGATGTTTAGTCTAAATGAGCCATTGGGCTTTTTCCTATGGTCATGGAGAGAGGCTGCTGCAAGGGGTGATTCAAATCAGACTGAAATAAGTAGTTAAGTTACGTGTTATCAACAGCCCTTTTCAGGGCATTTCCTACGTCTCTGCAAAATTGAGCCATAGGGATATTGCTGAAGGAAAAGATGCAGTGTTTTTTAGAATTGATGCAGTTATCATTTTCATAACACTGGAGTGGTACTATTCCTCCTGAAGTCTGTTAATTTGAAAGTTGCCAGTACTGGTCCATTTTCTGCAAGAAAAAAAACAACACAATAAGTTCTGTTGGGAATTCTGCATTGGTATTTTATTATACTAATGCAAGACTGCTATCTGAGCTCAGCCTGGAGGGTTTTAGCTCCAACTTTGACATTATTCCTCTTACTGCATTTAGAAAAATAGCTGAGCTTTCTGTCTCATTTTCTGTAATGTCAGCAAGATACATAATTTCTGTAATTTCATTGTTAGCTT
Organism: Rhinoptilus africanus; assembly: GCA_013400135.1. Classification (NCBI taxonomy): domain Eukaryota; kingdom Metazoa; phylum Chordata; class Aves; order Charadriiformes; family Glareolidae; genus Rhinoptilus; species Rhinoptilus africanus. The sequence continues at coordinate 230,551 of VXBO01012100.1, read as the reverse complement.
GTAGTAAATTGGGACCTTACTTGAGTCATGAACCCCATGAAGATGATCACAGAATTTTTGCCTGTACAGTCTTTATTAAGTAATTTAAAATCTTATCCCAGTGAGGGCCCTTGGTTGGGCTGATTGTATGCTAATGCTTTGTTGCTTTCCAGAGGCAGCAACTGTCATAAGGCAATGTTGCTAAAGATCTTAATTGTCTCAATATATCTTGGTGTGCTTTAATGCCTCTAAATTAATTATGCAATTTAATACTGTTAATAAGTCTTGAATTGCATTACTTCAGCAGAAACATAAAGCTAATGTGATTGTGTGCCATAGGAATGGAAGCACCTGTGTTTTTAAGGATTATCCCCCAACATTGCAATTGTTCAGTAAATGTCTAGTTCAGACAGTTCACAAAACAGTTTGCTCTTACGCTCCTGGGGGCCACTGAAGACCTTACGTGTAACTTATGACTTACAACAAAAGGTCAAAAGCCACAATTTCAAGATGTCTTAGAAAGAGAATAAGAAATGAAGGCCATTGCCAATAACTTAAGTGCCTGTAGAAGCAGAAAATATGTTAAATAAAACAAATTTGTAGGGAATACACTGTACCCCATATTCCAGGGAAAGGCAATAATAAACATAATCGAAACCAACAGTCTCTGCCAATCTAACCCGGGGGCTTTTCTTACCTTCAAATTTGGTTATTGGCTTAAAGATTTTTTTGTTTGTTTGGGGTTTTTTACTGTGGGGGTATTTTTTGTGGGTTTTTTTTTTTCTTTTACGGAGCCTAGCTAGGTACCTGAAAATTTTAGTATTGCTGGCATCATTGACTCACATCACTTTGAGACTAGTCTGGTATGATTAAGCTTTCCTCGAAGAGGAAAATGGCCTTTCACTATACTTTCACCTCTGCATGTTAAGGGAAAGAAAACAGATGCGAGTCCTCTCCCGAGTTTCCGAGGCATCTTATTTTTCTTAAATATTTAAAAATCTAAGTAACCTCCACTCATATCGTCTATAAAAAAACCACATCATTTTCTTTGCTTCCCAAAACATCACTGTGAAAACTGTATAAACTGGAGAACCAGAATCATTATGCTTTAGGACATATCACTTCTACTGTGAAGGTACAGATACAATACTGCTGCTCTTTGATGTAAATTGAAATAGAGAAGGAAATGTGTATTGGCAAAAAACATGGTTATCCCAGCTAGAAAATATGACTGGGGTTGCTATCAGTTCTCAAGGGAAATGTGTACTTTTACATTTTGTCTAGATGACAGCACTGCCATTATTATAATGACCTGTAAAATCATGGAATAGCAAAGCATCACTGCAACGCAGGGGTGATTACAGTGAATCAGCCAGAAGTGCCTGTTCTTATGATGTTGCCTGTGGAAGTCAAAGCCTTATATACAGCTTCTGGTCTGCAGCGATTCTCTGTCCTGGTAGGGTATAGGTCATTCTGTTCCTTTCACAGATCCATCTCATTAGAGTTTAATCTCATATGTCACCAAAAGTGTTTATATACTTCTGGAGTTATTTACAGTATTTTTCTCATATTAACTCATCTGAGAAAATATACATCAACAACAGATGTTGATTACTGCTGCCCTCGGTAGTAATCAGTTGTAAGCTTTTACCAGTACTCAGAATTAAATCCTGTGCAAAGCCAAACCTCTATTATCTAAGAAGAAGACTTAAACAGTGATAGGAAAGCCATTGGCTTATTTCCCCTGGGCTGTCTGTCTAGTTTTAGTAAAGTGTTTGCATTGTGATGACATAGCATACTTAGTAATTTTGGGAATCTGATTTGTTGATTAAATTGTGAATTTAATGACAGAACATGGCATGACAGAAGGGTTTCATGTCAAGGTTGTTATCTTGCCACATATTCCTTTCTTTTTTTTTCCTTCCTCCTCCCTTCTCCCCACCAGCTGAAGGCTGTTCAGCTTTTTAGTTTGTATAAACATTCAAACAAAATTCAAGATATTGATAGGGAAAGAAATGGCTGAGCTGCTTTTCCAATACTGAAGTTCTGTATACTAATTAATTAATAATAAATTAATAACAGGTCTTTAACTTAGCGGCACAGAAGGCCACGCTGCAGATGATCTACAGAGTTTAACAGGTTGTCAGAGGTGAGGGAAGGCACCTTACAGTCCCAAGGCTCGTTTGTGGTGTTACCCCACAGGGGGTCGAAGTGTGTCCCCTTTCTTTTTGCTTCTCTCAGCTCTCGCTCCTCAGCCCTGATGCCTGGGTGGTCACAGCAGCACAGGACGGTAGCGAGCAGTAACCTTGCATTCTTAGCAATGAGGAATTTAGTTAGAAGACAGAATCAGCACCTTTGCCAACACTGGTTTGTGTTATGTTAGGTGTTATACCTGTAAATGGTATATAATTGTATGTATTTAGTCCTGGGGCTTAAATGCAGTTAGGTATTGATATAAAGAAGCGCAGATCTCCCTGTCGTGCTCTGAGGTCTGACATGAGACCTGAGACCTTTGAGCTCCAGCCCCAGAGAGCAGCAGCAGCAGCAGCAGCCCGACCCCGCACACCTGCCTTTGCTGGCTGGCAGCGGCGCCCCCTTAAAGTCTGGGGTTGTGATCCACGACAGTTTTTTGGGCATTTCGTACTGTAGCCTGTGGGAGTTAGTTCTGATCCTAGTCCACCCAAAGAGCAGCACTTTGGGGCACCGCTCGGTGGACCAGAGCAGCGGAGCTGCTGCTGAGCCACATCCCCGGCGGCGCAGGGGGCCGGGGACCGGGGCTGCCGTCAGGCCATGGCGGCTCCTCTCTGCCGCTCCCTCCTCCTCACGCTGCTCCAGCCTGGAGTCTCCACGGGCTGCCCTCCGTCAGGATGAACCTGCCCCGACCTGCACTCTCTGTGGGATGCAGATCCTTCAGGACATGTCCACCGGCTCCTGCGTGGGCTGCCAGGACGTGCTTTGCCCTTTTTTGAAATGCCCATTCCCTGAGGTGCCCAGCGGTTGCTGCGGGGCACGGCTGCGCCCTGCGGTGGGTCCCTTGGAGTTCCTCACAGAGGCTGCCCTGCACCCCCCGCCCCAGCACCTGGGGACAGACACCCAAAGTAGAGGTAAATCCAAGGCCTTTTAGCTGATTTTATTTCATGGTTTAAAGTGACATTTGCAGTGGTCATGTGCTGCCATGTTTGCTGGTGTCCCCAGGGCCTGCAGGAGCGTCTCCCTCCCCTTCCCAGCGACGCCGTTTGCCATGCTCCCTCTGGGTGCCGGAGGGTAGCTGCCGCCAGAGGAGGGGGCACCAACACATCTGCCACAGTGTCCCAGGGTCCTGCCCCTGGACCCAGGAAGCTGCCTGCTCCACAAGCAGCCGAAATCCAGGCTGAAGCCCGGCTGGTGCCCATCGGGCCGCTGTGGGGGCTGGCGGGTTTGGTGCTGGTGTTTCTATGGTCAGGGTGGCCCTGCTCACGCCTTCACTGCCTGGCAGTTTGACAAAGATCCATTGCTTTCTGAGCTGTCAGGATTTAAATCTACTCTTTGATCTAAAAGAAGGAAAAAAAAAAAAAAATAAAAGGAAGGTGAGTGATTTCTTCAGGTCCACAAATAGATATAGTGAAACTTCTTGGATAAAGAGCTTTAATTCCAGTAGATGCAATTAGAGGTGTTGTTGTAAGTCTTTAACTCTTGAGTGTGAAAGGAGTTGAACATTTAGTATTTCACCACCTTTTTTCTTTGCCCAGAGACATAGTTTTATATGTTTGACTGTAAATGCTCCATTGGAGCCCCTGTCTGGGTTCATTTATGGCATTGTTTAAGGTTTGCATATACATACTGTTAACTTTCTTTTGATGTAGAAGAGTGAATTTTGGTAGATGAGTGTGGGAAATTATTGCACCTCTTGCCAACAGCTAATCTCTTCTCTATGTTTATAAATATCTCCATTAACCCCATAATTTCTCATCAGAAGTTTCATCAAGACAATTTTTGGGTAATGTTGCGTATACTTGATAGAAAATGAAGTTTAGAAAGAAATTAATGATTACTGAGGTTTTCCTCTATTGCCTAGCAGGCATATTTAGGAAAGACCAGATTATAGGACATTTCCTACCAGATTACCCCAATGAACAGGCAGCACAATCCATTAACAGACTTACCATCCCTTTTCAGGAAAATCCATCTGCTTCCAACTGATAAAACAGCATATTACTCATAGTGCATTCAGCTGCCTCATATGATAATTCAAAACTTTACTTATGCTTTCCCACTCTCTCAGATTTAACACACCACACATGTATCTTGTCACAAACCAAATATTTCCTGAAATATTGAAATTTCTAATGTTTTGAGAGATTTTAAAATACTTTTTTTCCTGTTTAGAGTAACCAGTAACATTGAAAACCACAGGAGGGGGAAACATCTTTCTCAGTTGCAGTGATAGGTGGAGAAAAGTCTAGTCAGTAAGGGGGTCATTAATATCTTAAAACTTTTGAGTAACTGTTAATAGTGAAATTCTGTATGGAAGAAATGGGGTACTACGTTTTCTCAGGACATGTTTTCCAGATAAGGTTATCTTCTATGAGAAGAGGTATGTGGTTTTATATATATACATATAGTAGAGCCCAATATCACTCTAAATGGCTGGATGGATCAGAGTATTTATAGACTAAGCAGTGGTTGGAAGGGATTTGTAAAAACAGTTATTATGGATACCAATTTGCGATAAAGAGAAGTGAACACTCAGGATGGGATTCATCAAACCAGATTGATATGTGCTGTGTAATGGATGGAGTAAACTAGCTACTCCAAAGGCTTACTTCATCTCATCCTAGGGCCAACAACTAAAATACATCTCTGTTGAATGATCCTTTGATGTGGCAGCTTTTCCTGCATTGTCTGTTCAAAGTCTGCACAGGTCAGGGTAGATGCCTATAAGAGTAAAGATATCTAAAGTTAAATGGGACCAGTTCCTAAATTATTAATGCTGATAGTTGTATACCAAGTAGTGAGCATCTTTTTATCCATGATTATCTTGTAGTGTTGTGTAAAATTATACGTGACATTTAACAAACTTTGGTTTAAAAAAAGTAATCTTTTTTTATCTTAAAAACAGAAATGCTAGAAATCAGACATTAGTAAGCACTTGAAGGAATCAAAATCTAAGAGAGATTCTAATCACGTCTCAAATTTTAAAATGCTTTTGTGATTTTATACCAGATCTGTAGAAACTATGAGTAATAAAGAACAGTTAAACTGAAGTAGTCTCCTACTTGTTTTTTTCCTGATGTTTTCCTTTTTCCAAACTGCTTGCGCTACTTACTATGCTCAGACACTGTAGTGCACTTATGAGATGCTTTGTACATGAACTGAACTGAGTTGAACGCTTTTATGCTGAGGAGCTCTAACTGACTGTTTCCAAAATAGCCACTCAACTTTGCCAATAAAGCACCGAAGTCACTACTCCAGAGTGAAACAAATGTGAAATGTCTAGACTGAACAAGTTCTGAGCTATGATGCTACCAAATTAAAATCGTACCTGAAATGTCTGGATTTTGTTTGACTGTATTCCTCAGAACTTCGAAAGAAAATTAAGCCTTCTAACATAGTTATTCAGCAGCTGAAACAGATTTGGCTGAGTCAATATGTGAATTGAAATCTCTTCATTGAGAAGATTGTCTAAATTCAGAATGCTAATCGTTACTTTTTTTCTCGGTTAAACTGGATGAAAGATGCATAAAATTATTGTTTTCAGTCATCCTCAAAAAGTAGAAGTTGAGCAGGTTGAATCAACTGTTGTGTAACATTAAATTTGTCATTTTATTTTGGCCTTATGAAATTTCTGCTACAACCTCAGAAATGCAGAAATTGATTCAGCTCAGTGGGAACTTAGTTGACATTTGCACAATATAGGAAGATTTTATCTTTATAGCTGGTGTTTAGAACAGACACAGGACATCAATTTATCTTTCAAGTCAAAGTTAGTAGAATGAACCTGTGGTTCCTTCTTCTATCTAATTATAGGATATTCTAGAACTGTTCTTCCTTAAGTACCCTTTTGAAGAAGTTCAACTTGAAATACAATATTAACATGTTTATTGGCTAGGTTTTGAGAGAAGATGATCCCGTCATTTTGGATTTAGTGTGATGGGACCACAGGTAGCCAGTGACTGCAATGAGATCTCCGAGCACATCAAGCGATTCAGCATTTTAGAGACAACTACTATAACAAAAATGGACATAAAATGAATCTTGTCCTTCTTTTAAAGTCCATTTGGCAGGCCTGGTCTCCAAACTTCAAGCAGTGAGTTCAGGCCAAAGACACTGGCAACACAAATTTTTGCATAAGTAATTAAAAGTTCTGAAAGTATCTCTCTAGTGCATTGCCAGAAAATTTTAAACAATTTTGTTTCACTTTTGATGTCTAAAAAAAAAATTATTTTAATTTTAATGCAGTTTCTTGACTCTCCCATATATTCTTCTGAATTCATGACCCACATTTACTTTATTTATTGATGATGCTCATTTTTGAGATATCTAATTAAAAAGTTGTCTATTTCTGTAGTACCTCAAACTTTCAACATTCTTAACTACTTCTGACCTGTGCTGACTGGAAGTCAAGTTAGCAGCTTTCTGCTTGGAAACTGGCTTAATTCCTTTTGTCAACAGTACAAGAAAATTCTCTTTTTATAAACAGACTCTTTCCTTAAGGTAAAAAACAAACCCTAAGAATGTGAAAATAAATCAACAACAAAACTGTTCCCATCAAGAAATTCTGCCTTGGACTAGGTGTAGCATGTTTTCCTCTCATAGCAGTGCAGAGGTGCTTTTCAAGTGTATAAACATTGAAGTTGGAATCTCTTACCATCCAGCTTTGATCTTGTCTTATTCCAGAATGATTCTAACCTCTTTCTAATGAGATCCAGTGAAAGGAGTGCAAGGCAGAGACACCTCTTTCAGCTTGCCGACTTTTTTTTATACCTGAAGCTCAAGAATCTAAAGATTTTTCTGCCCTTTAAAGTCCACTGGAAATAGAAGCTGCAGGAATGATATTGTAATATGCCTTTTTTCTGGTTTTTTGAAGTCATTGGGATCATATTCATAAAACTAGTAAAATGCCTTTTATCTGTATAGGTACTCCTATACAGATAGGCGATATGTATAATAGTATTGATTTGTTTATTTTTAGTAGATTATTTAGGCAAGAGAATAAAAATATGTATCTAAGTCTATGCAATTTTTGAGACACTTTTTTTTCCTCACAGCAAGGCAGAAATTATCCAAAGTTCATTAAAAAACCAAGCAAAACAAAAACCAAAAGGATCCATGAGATCACCTTCATCCGTTGATAAACACTCAGGTGAATTACTCACCTTATTATGTATGAATAATTTTACCAGTCTGTGAAATTTATTTCTGATAGTGAGAAATGACTTTGTGATACACCTCTGTATAAACACAGGAATTCAATATTCATCTTATCAAGTAAACAAAGCAGAAATTACTGTATCCAGATTTTTTTTTTTTCCACAGAGGTAGTTCTCTTATTTAAAGGCCTCTCTTAAGTGAGGCTTTGTCAAAAATAAATAAAAAAAAAAGTTAAAGGCAGTGCGCAGGTGCACTTCTTGTTTTAAATAGCAATTCTCATGAATATAGGAAAGGAACCATACATGCCATAAAATATGATGTTTAGTTCTGTACCTGGAACACAGAGCACCTGCCTGTCCAGATAGCAGCATCTTTTAAGGTATTGGAATTATGGATATATTTGTCATACCACAAATCTCAGTCCCCTCTTCTCTGTAGTGTGACTACGTGTGCAGAACCTAACTCAGGTTCCTTCATCCTGCTGCCTCACAAACCATGTCCAAGCTAAAATCCGGCTGGGAGCGGTCTCCCAGTTAATAGCACAGATCGAGTGCCAATGCCTAGAAGCAACCCACAAGATAAATTTTCTAGCATAGACATAGCAGTTGAGGTCAGAGGTAGCTGATGTTGGCTTAAATAGGTCTAGGATTCATGCTGATAACTGGGATGGGGTTTTGTGGGGCTTGTTGGGTTTGGGGTTTTTTATTTTTGGACTAGTCTGACGGAAAGAATAAAGGAGGACTAATGAACTGTATCAGCACAGAATAATGGTTCAAACCATTGTTTCTCAGTTGTAAAATACAAGTCAACCAGGTTTCCATCTTTCCTGATTTTATCCCTGTTATTTCAGGGGTTTTAGCAACTGCATTTTGTCTGTTACATGTCGACTCTTACATTAACTATAGGCATCTGCCTCCAAATTCTTTTCTCCCTTTTCTGAAAGAACCAAAGTGAACCAAGGTGGAAAGATGTGTGCAGATAAAAGTTTGATGTGGTTGCTTCAAATGGACCTTGATGTTCTGCACAAGCTGAACTGTCAACTGGTTTTGATTGCTTTTTATAAAGAGTAGAGTTTATTATTTTTGTAGCTGAATATACAAACAGCACAAGCTTATTTGAGGAGTCTTAGTTTATTGTAAATTAGGGCAATGAATTCCAAAGCTTTGAGTCACAACCTGCGTTGTAGGGGGAGTAAAACTGGATTCTTAATAGTAATGGCATAAACTTAAAATATAGTAGAAAATTACTGGGAAGGAATTTCTTTATTGAGAATAGCTTGAAAAGCTAATTTAATAATGAATTAGTTTATTGCTAACTAAAACCATAATAATTTGATAAGAGGGAAATTATTAAGCATTATTAAAATTCCAGTTTTAATTGTCAGAAACTGTAATTCTTCAACTAAAAGGAGGCTCAACTAACTAAAAAGAAGCTTCCTCTTTCAGTGCTTTGCAGTATTAAAAGTGACTTAAAACTGGCTTTGGTCAAGAATTATTTTTCTGCATTGATAGTGTAAATGAGAAATGCTTTTCATGCTTTAAACTTTGTGTATTAAAAAAAATGGAACAATTAATTTTTTAAGTGTAATTCTCATTGCTATTTCATGGGTGACAGTATGTAAGAGTTCCACCAAGGACCTTTAGGAACCTCAATGAAACAATAATTCATACATGCTGTGCAAACTGTAGTTTAGTAGATGACTGAATTACTAAGTGCTGCGTTACTGGAGTGAAATACTGAAACCAGGGCTGCTGTTTTGAAAAGTCTGGAACCATCCTTCTTGAGCCAAAAGATCGAGCTCTGCCGCCAAAGGCTCCACGATGTCCTTACATCTGTGTCACTCTACAAAGTGAAAGCCCCTTCCTGGCGGGAGGCAGTTAAATGATGTGAGTGAGCTCCTTGGCTGCTCCTTGCCTCTTTCTGAGTGTTTTGCTTTCTTTTCTCAGTGACCTTCAGTGCAGACGCATTTCCTTGTGCTGCGCTTCCCATGTGTTCTCTGTCTGGGAGCAGTGGCAGGAACAGGGCATTTGAGTAGCGGTGTAATGGCTCCGCAAAGAAACACCTGGGAAAAGAAGTGGGTTTGGAGTGCTGTCTCTCATCTAAACGTTGATCTGGACTGAGAGGGTATCAAAGCCTGCTCTTCTGAGAGGGTTTGCCACACTGGTATGTCCAGGCTCTTTACAGTGAAGAGTTGCATGACGCTACTTGTAAGACAAATGATGCGTATTCTTTCTTTCCTGGCTGTATTTCATCTGACCTGTTTCCTTTCCACTCATTTTCGCAAATACAGCCTCTTTTGTCTTCATTTGGTGTAAGGGTGTGTTCAGATTCGCTTCCACCCTAATGCATTGTGCATCTTGGCTGTGCAGGGTTAGTGGAGGGAATGGCTGTCTTTGAGGAGATTGTTTTACCAGATGAGGGATAGACCATCGTGATTAATGGTGTGTCAGAGTTGTGTTAGAAGTTCTGTGTTGGCATGCAGCGATGTACATGGTTAGTAAATGTGTGTTTTCCTTCATTCTGAAAATGAACTGGAATATAATCAGTCTTGTTTGTTAATAATCTCAGCCTTGTTATTGTTGGTTTGGGTTTGTTTGGCTTTTTTTTCCCGAGAAATTGAGCATCCAGCATAGCCAGTGTGTTCTCTCTCTGGTCTGCTACCTCCTTTTTATAACACCTGGGAGTGAAATCCCTTGGCATGCTGGTAAAGGCTGAGACACTGAGCAAACGTGTGGAGCATCTGTTGATTCAGAATCACTCTTCTGTGTTTAAGTTATTCAAAGGGGTCTTGAAGCCTAAGGCTGCAATGGCATGCAATAAATGGGATAATAATGACACATGGTTCCATTTGGCACCAATTATAATGAAATGGAGCATAATAGTTAGTGGCTCATCCTTCTCCTACACTTCTGACTTCAGGAATTTCCAACTTTTGCAGAGGAAAGTGTGTTGTTTTGGTTTTAATTACTGATATTTTTGCTTCCTCAGTAATTACGTCAACATTCAGTATATTAAATGAAGCTGAAAATATAATGTATGGAATATATTGAGTATTATTTTTCTAGCTTTTTATATGAAAATTAATATTCCAAACCAGCTTTCTAAATTGGTTAGCTTGAGGGACTGCATAATTTGAGGTAGAAAAGGAGAGCCCAGTTCTTTGTTCTGCCCCTGTGTTGAGCTGCTCCTGGATGGGCTCAGCATCCCATTTCTCAGTGGAGGTGCCAATTTCCAGGCACAAGCCAGCCAAGCTCCCTTGCTGACTCAGCTGCATACTTCTTCATGCTGGCTTGGAGGAACTGTTGGCCTCACTCTAACTGGGTTGGTCACTGGGTTTTAAAATCATCTGAAAGTACTGTGGTCATACGCAGCCATTTGGGGGGTGGTAGGTCTGAGCAGCCCAAAGGTTTGTCTGTACCATCTTATTACCACTGCTCCAGATCTGTGCGATACATGCATGTTTGAGTTTATTTTCAACTAGGTCTCTTAACAAAAGATGATAAAAAATTATCCAGTAATAGAATTCATACTATTAATAGCTTTTCTCTTCTCTTGGTCCAAAGGAGGCCTTTTGGTTTATATGTCTGTATCTCCCCCACATGTTGATAATTTATTTTAATAATTATTCTTTCTCTGGTTTTGTTCACAGCCTACATGCTGACACACTACCAGTTTTGTTTCCGAAAGAGGAGTTCACAGAACTACACAGTGCCTGATCCAACTAGCCACTTTGATGTTCCTCACTGGACCATGTAGGTAAAATTAAATGAAACATCTATTTCACATTATATCTTTCCAAATATTGAACATATTGGGAAACAGCTGATTTTTGGCAACAGTGTCTGCTTTGCAAAGTCGGGGTCTTTTTGAATTTGTGGACTGAAAAATCACTTATTAAGCCCTCTACCTTTGCAATGTGTTTTATCATCAACAGATACACAACTGTAGACTGTCACATGTCACAATGTGTTTGGTCTCCTTGCCACACCTATTTTAAGTTGTGGATGCTAGGAACACTGTGATGCCTCTCATTCCTGTAGGTGTACCTGAGCTAACTTTAATAGCAGCTGCAGTGGTGCAAATTTCACCTTAGGCACAAAACCCCGCAGAGAAATTGAATAAATTCTCAAGCAGTTGGCAAACCTTGAGCTTCTTGTTATTACAGCTGCACAGATAGCAGAATAAGAGCGAGCCAGGATAAGAGCTAGGCTGGAATGGTTTACATGAATGGACATTTATGCTTGTCTTAAGGAGAGTAGAGCAGTGTCACAGTATTGGTAATCAGAAAAAAAGATGCCTTCAGGTTATTCCTGTTGATCGTCTTGAGCTTCTGCCCAAACCTTCAAGTTTTCTATGCATTTCAGACAAAATAAAAAAAATGGAGCTGGTATTCTACCTCCAGGATTTCCCTGCAGAATAATTCAGTCTTGCTATAGTAGAGGTGAGAATCCAATAAGTTAAATTAAATTTCTTGAAAAGTGTGTTTTCCCTTCTGGTTTTGGTATGCTAGCTGGGTTTAGTTTCAACAAGTCATTTCCCTCTGCGAGAGTAAACCTAAGCAAAAAACTAAATTGTTCTGATTAAATTGCCAGCATTCATTATCACTTGACTGCTTTCTCCCTTGTATGTTATGTTGTTTTATGTTTCAGTTGCATTGGCATTTAAAATAATGTACATAAATTAGTAGGCTGCAGCATTTATGTCTACGTTGTAGTTGGTGTTTCTTTTTCATTTCTTACACATTTCTGTAAAACTTCCACCTTGGTTTGCATTTCTAATTTTGTAGAAATAAACTGTAAAAATGGATATTTAGCAGCAATTTAGATGGCCTGAATTTATACATGCTGGCACACTCTCCTTACACAGAAGACAGCTCTCCTCACATACTTGCTTTTGGGACTGGTAGTGGCACTGGTAGTTTATTGTGATTGTTTCTGAAGTGCCTTGAGGTTTCAGTCACTCAATTCCATCTGGAGAAAGCTTCTAACCAACTCATCTCAGGAAAGCATTTTCATAGCATACTGGCTGAATCTGTATGGCTTCAATACTAACAGTAAGTGTCTCAGATGAACCCTGAAATGATGCTTACTCCTGCTTTTTCATATCCTGAAATTAGGACATGGTATCTTGCAAACTGTTACACAGCTGGCCACATTCAGCTACAGTTGATTTTGCCATTCATGTTGTATTGACCATATTCCAGCTTTACTTAGTTATTTCTTCAGGTATTTTTCGTAAGGTGAAAGGTTGTGGTATTGTTGCAGATGACAGATTTTTTTATTAATAAAATACTGAAAACACATCCTGGTTTAGTAGTTAGTTTTGGATTGCCACAATTTATAAGTGGTTGCTAGTTCTAGATTGGAGAAGAGATATGTATTCCCTGTTGTGTGTATCCATAATCTTCCCCATCTGTAACTCATGGGCAGGAAAGCAATCCCAAGACATTTATTATGCTGGAGAGGATATAGAGTCTGAGAAGAATACCTTTTCTGCAGGTATCAGTGGCACAACTGTTCCTTGGCAGGGAATTTTTTCATTGGTGCCAGATTTCAGAATACCCCAAAGGAACTGGAATTGAACTGTATTCAGTTTTAGCCTAAAAGGAAAGAAACAAAGAAAATACCTGAATTCATATAATTAACTTCTGCAAATTTTGTTACAGTACACATCTCTCTCTCTACCTGTAGAAACATGCATTATTTGTCACATAGACTCTGATGTGGCAGTGCAGAAACAGTGATCAGAAAATAAAAGGTTAAAGCATCAAACCGTATAATCCACCTACAAGAAATATAGTAGCAAAGTTTTCAGAAATTTCTATAAATTTTTTTCCTTATACTAAATTAACAACAACAAAGCCATTCATGCAAATAACTCTAATGGATTGCTTTAGATTTACACTACACTGTCATGTTACCTCTTAAGAGATTACGTGTATAAAGAAATAATAAAATAATGTGCTTTACTACCCACAAATGTGCAGTGCATTAAACAGAATTTGTCGGTTCATCTGAACACATTACATTAGACAAGAGAAGCATCTTTATTTTGCTCAGCAGAGGTGCATTAGCTCGGCTGTTTAGTCTGTCAGAATCATAAAATCTTGACTCAAATGCAAGGGTAATGGTCACTATGATATGCATTTGCCATTTAACACAAGGAATGCTTGTCCTTCACTAGCTTTGAGCAAAATATAGATGGTCGGCTCCAATACAAACTGCAAATTCTAACACAATTGGTGTAACTTTCAAGTTTGAACTAGATCTAAGAAGTGCCAGAGGCAATGTCTTTTCTTAGAAGGTTTGTACAGCAATATACTCACGTTGATTATTTTTAAAAAATATTAATGTGTTAAAATTCATTCATATTTGTTCCATATAGTCCTAATGTGATTAAAAATATTTTTTCGGCATTTAAATATCTACCTGAAACTTTGTGATAGTGATAAAATCTACTAACCCAATCAGAAGTTTAACTCCAGAGCATTGATGTTTTATATAGTGACAGAGAAATATTTGCTTCTATACATTATCTCTTGAAAAATTATTCAAGCTCTTAATCCAAAGCTAATGAGAACTTGTATTTTTATTTATTTATCTATTTAGTAGGTGAGAGCAGAAGAGTAGCTTTGACAAAAAGAGTAAGCAATTCAAAGCATGTGTAATTTGTGACTACAGCTTGTCATGAGTTCATGCTGTAAGCAGTTGCAAAATCATTCTAATTTTACAGTGCTTACTTGCTTAGTCCCTTCGAAGTGACTTCACTTGACGTTATTTCAGGAGAAGCATCACAGCTTAGATCATTGTACATCTATAGCTACTGTCCTAATGGTTCATCCATGAGGGTAGGGTACTATTATGCTTTAAAAAGATGATTAATGTCCAAAATTTACTAGAGACAATTCCTTCTTTGTCTCTAGTTATTTAACTGAGTCTATGCAGTCGCTATTAATGGTGAGGAGAGCACATAGACTGGGGTTCAATTTATTCATTCACGTTTCTTATTTGTTCATAAATATATTATTTTAATTACTTGAAGCAAAAAAGTGACATAAACTGGTCATTCGTAATTTGCATCCAGAAAGAAACTGTATTTTTTACATTAGAATTAAATTTTTTAAAGATTTGTGATTTAAATGAAAGATGGAAATATTTACGTATTTAAATTTAAGTATACAAAATGTAATTACTCTCAGCTGAATCTCCCTCTAGGGTATAGTGTAAACAATTCTTCTTTCTTTACATGCATTAAAAACTCAAGTGAAATGATTATGGCTAAGTTCCATTCCGTCTGAAAAAACATAACTTTTATCAGCAAAGGTCTTTCAGTACCTTTTTTCAGAGGGAAGACTATTAGTTTTTGGAATTACAAATTTCTATTTCCCCTGGCATTTAAAAAAAAAAAAACCAAAAACTTGGGTTTTCTTGTCACGTGCTTCACCAGACTGATCATGTTTAACTTGTGAGGACTGACTAGTTTGCAGCAGTAGGTGGTATGTGAGATACAGACTTCAGGAAGGGCATGATTTCCATACCCGCTTCAAAGGAATACATTATAAATAAAATACATTTCTCTGGGGGCTTACAGACCATTCTGTTTATAATCTAAATTACATTAAGCTAAATAAAATAGTACAGTAAAATCCTCAAGGGAAAAATACTTCATTTAAGTTTGAACATTACATTACTTCCATTAATTGGAAGTATTTTACTCTCTCTCTAATAGTTTATTTCTCATTGACTATATATAATTAAAAGTATTGTCATTATAATAGGAGTCATTCTTTCCCATTTTGTGTTCCTAAGCCCTTCTGTTCAGTAGATTACTGTAGTTTTATTTGCCTACCTTCCTTCATTTCTCACTGCTTTATTCCTGGTGACTAACCCTCTGAGCATCAGTGTATGACAGAAGCTTACCATTGCCGCATCGCGCATGTTCAATTTAATCATACTCATACTGGAGCTGAGATTTTGTGTTGTTTTGATATGGCCTGAAGATTTGTATCAAAACCAGAGAGTGTGAGGCTTTCTTCTGTTGCAGTATTTTAGAGTCTGTTGGTCCAAACCATGCACCTTGCTTCTTCCAGGGCGCACACAGAGGTAATTGTTGAGCAGGGGCTGCAACACAAGCAAGAGAATCCATTAGTTTCTCATACATTATATATAACTTTATAAATGTAACTTGGAGACAGAGAGGAGATGCTGCATATGCATATATGCATGTGTGTGTGTGTTTTACCTATCTACAGATTTAAGGTCATGCATGTTTGTGCATGTGTGTGTGTGTGATTTGCTGGTATTCATATGGTTTCCTGTCTTTTCTTGCTATAAATTTATGCCTATTCAGTTTCATACGGGAACCTGATAGGTGATTAGATTCTAGGACGTATGAAGACAATATGACTTCCAGGAGAGGGTGACTAGGAAAATACTGGAAAACCTCAGTGTACTATTAATTGTAAGAATGATTTATTCCACCTTCCTTTTTCACCCCGTGATGAGAGACGTACAGGCTGAACTAAATCAGGTTATCGTTCTTAATGACATGGAAGGCAGTAAATCTGTAGTGCTGAGCTCCTTTAATATTGACAGCTTTGCAATATGGGTGTCTGTGGAAATAGTGTAAGCACATATAAGCTAACAGAAGCTGACACAGGTTGTATAATAGAAACAAGCCAGTCCCATATGCAATACTTATTCCCACTTTAGCTAGCTTTAAATTAGACACTAACTTCAAGTTAGTCCCCATTTAAGGTCTAAAACAAGCTTTGAGTTTCATATAAATTAATTTCAAGTGATTAAAAATATTTTTTCTTTGGGAAAATAAATCGTTACAAATATTAACAATATTGAAATACAAAAAAAAAGAAAGAAGCCATGCACACATTTCCTCCTAATTTAGAAAATGCTTGCTGGTTGTTTTTTTTAAAAAGAGCACTTTCAAAAGGCAATAGTAATTAAAACTACCACTGGATTGAACAAAAACTTTGTTGACCTGAGAGTTTCATGTTAGACTGAGTAAACCTTGAGGGGGGGAAATGTAGTACAAAATATCAAAGCTTAGATGTAGTTTCTATTGACTCAGAACCTAAAAGTTTTATGAAAACAGTAAGAAGACTTGTTCACAAAAGTCTAAAGAAATTACTTCTTCACTACATTTTTCAAGATTTTCAATAAGGCTTAATTAAATTTACAATTTCATTATATATCCTTAGGAAACATTTAGTTTTCCTTTCTGCTTTAAAAGATTCTTCTTTTTTACTCCAGTATTATTTGTCTGCATTTTAAAACTAGCTTCTGTTCCTATTATAAATTGTCACCATGTGATTAAAAAATAGAGGTAATGAACTCTGTAATGAAATACCAAATTTGCTATACTGTAGCAAGTAGGAATTGATCTGAGTTTTTCTGTATTGTTTTTAACTTTCTTAGAACTGGGGGTACTGGTAGGTGTAAAGCTGGATAGGAGCCAGCAATGTGTGCTCACAGCCCAAAAAGCCAACTGTATGCTGGGCTGCATCAAAAGAAGAGTGGACAGCAGGTCATGGGAGGCGATCCTCTCCCTCTGCTCTGCTCTGGTGAGACCCAGCCTGGAGTACTGTGTCCAGCTCTGGAGTTGTCAGCCCAGGAAAGACATGGAGCTGTTGAATTGGGTCCAGGGGGTTGCCACAAAAATCATCAGAGGGATGGAACACCTGTGAGGAAAGTCTGGGAGAGTTGTGATTGTTCAGCCCGGAGACAAGAAGGTTCCAGGGAGGCCTTACTGTGGCTTTTCAGTTCTTAAAGGGGGCTTTTAACAAAGATGGGGCCTACTTTTTAGTAGGGTCTGTAGCAGTAGAACAAGGGGTAATGTTTTTAAACTAAAAGAGGGTAGGCTTAGCCTAGATATAAGGAAGAAATTTTTTATGATGAGGGTGGTGAAACACTGGATCAAGTTGCCCAGAGAGGTGGTAGATGCCCCATCCCTGGAAACATTCAAGGTCAGGTTGGCAGGGCTCTGAGCAACCTGATCTAGTTGAAGATGTCCTTGCTCGTTGCAGGGGGTGTTGGACTAGATGGCATTTAGAGGTCCCTTCCAACCCAAACTATTCTATGATTCTATGAATTTTATTCAAATATAGTTTTCATCATGCATTTAAATTACACCATGATTATTTTTTTTTCCCCTTTCTTGGTTTCTATCCCTTTGCACCAACTTTAAAGTTATTAGAGAATGATTTTATGACTTAATAAATGTATATGCATGCATCAACACATGTTTAGGATGGTTTGGAGTAGGCTGAACAAGAAGGTAGATCCTCATTACAAATCTGAAACTGTTGTGCAACAGAAGCCCATCTTTCTGCAAGAAAATGTATGCTTGTATCACCAACTAAAAATTAACATGCTAAAGTAGTTCAGGTCCTACTCTCAGGGCTGACTGCTTGATCATAACAAATAAAAGCCCTTAGAATCATAGAATTATTTAGGTCAGAAAAGACCTTTAAAATCAAGTCCAACCATTAACCTAGCATTGCCAAGTTCACCACTAAACTGTGTTCCTAAGCACCACAACTACAAATCTTTTAAATACCTCCAGGGATGGTGACTCAACCACTTCCCTGGGTAGCCTGTTCCAATGCTCGATAACCCTTTCAGTGGAGCATTTTTTCCTAATATCCAATCTAAACCTCCCCTGGTGCAACTTGAGGCCGTTTGCTCTTGGCCTATTGCCTGTTGCTTGGGAGAAGAGACAGACTCCCACTGTGCTACAACCTCCTTTCAGGGAGTTGCAGAGAATGATAAGATCTCCCCTCAGCCTCCTTATCTCCAGACTAAACAACCTCAGCTGCTCCTCAGAAGACTTGTTCTCCAGACCCCTCAGCAGCTTCATTGCGCCTCTCTGGACACCGTCCAGCACCTCAATGTCTTTCTTGTAGTGAGGGGCCCAAAACTGAACACAATGTTTGTGGTGGGACCTCACCAGCGGCAAGGGGGAAGATCACTTCCCTGGTCCTGCTGGCCACGCTAATTCTGATACAGGCCAGGATTCTGTTGGCTTTCTTGGCCACCTGGGCACACTGCTGGCTCATATTCAGCCGGCTGTCAACCAATACCCCAAGGTCCTTTTCCACTACGCAGCTTTCCAGCCACTCTTCCCCAAGCCTGTAGCATTGCATGGAGTAGTTGTGACCCAAGGGCAGGAACTGGCACTTGGCCTTGTTGAATCTAATACAGTTGGCTTTGGCCAGCCTGTCCAGATCCCTTTGTAGAGCTTTCCTACCCTCAAGCAGGTCAACACTCCTGCCTAACTTGGTGCCATCTGCAAACTTACTGAGGGTGCACTCAATCTCCCCATCCAGATCACTGACAAAGATATTAAAGAGAACTGGCCCCAATACTGAGCCCAAGGGAACACCACTTGTGACCTTGGAGAAATTCAGGTTGGTAGCAAACACTGGAGAGGTGGGGTGGAAAGACAGCAGTCCCTCCGTCCCCTTCTCTGGCTCTCACTGTAGCTGCATCCCCCTCACATTGCCTGCTCCTCTCCAGATCCACGGTACACAAGGTGATGGTCACGTTCTCCTTAAGTCCCACAAGGACTTAAGGAGAAACTTTGTCATTGTCACGGTGATACAATTTTAGGATTTTGCTGAAATGTCTATGTATTTACATCTATCTCTATATACATATGTATGTGTATATCTATGTATATGTAGTTGTCATAGAGTTGCATAGCTAAATGTGTGAGTTTAAAGGAAACTGGAGTTTCCTTTAATAAGGAACTGCAAGGCTTTAAAATGAGGCTTTCTTCTGAATTTGCAAATTAGTCCATTTGAACAGTTGTTCGCTTTATCATTTGCTCTGTCCCCATGTGCACACAGCAGCCACCCAGCCATGCTCTGACAGCAAGGCACTAGATTCACATGTTGTATTCAGAGTACAAGTCATAGGAGAGCATAGTTGCAAGTCCACCAAATATGTTGTTTTAGTGTAATTTATAAGTAAAATCAACTTTCAAATGGACAGTTAATGTAGAAAGGAAAATGTTTTAATTCCCAAATGTCTTAAAGTTTCATTACAAAATATCTTCAACCTTCTGTACATATGATAACACCTTGCCTGATCTGTTTTTCTAGTTATGTTGCTCTGCAAGACAAGCTCATCTCACATTTGTGCCTTTCATATTGTCTCTCATGATGCTATAGTACTCTCTTGAAATATCCCCTCAACATCATACCTTTTTTTACTATTATTTATTTACATATGGTGAGTGAGTGAAAATGAAAAATTGCAGTACTAAAGTCAGGTATACTTCAGGATGTGTTAAGTTACTTAAATGCATGAAAATGTTTTTAACACAGAGATGAAATGTAAAACATACTGCATTTGTATAGATGTTAGCCATCTCTTTCTTGTTTTCTTATTTAGCCTAGGAGTTTTCTGGGAAATGTATTGTAGCTGTTGTGTTGGTGTCTGCTATCAAAAATAGAAATCATAAAAGATAACATAGTGGAGGTGTCAGTCCCGCTGCAGTTAGTAATCAATGTTGCTTTGAAGCAGAAAATGGAGGAGGAAAGGAGATGGTCCAAACAAAGAAGCTGCTTTTGTACTTTTTCCCTGAGATTTTTCAGCCTTTTTCTATTTTAGACATCAGAAGAATAAGTGGTTATACAACTGAGCTTTATATTCAGTTCTTGGGCACGGTGTATCACTTGTGGATGAAAGTTAGCAAGGTTCACAGTCAGCTCTAGCAAGCTGGTCACTGCTGATTTGCCTGGTGCTGGGTGAATTAGAAACCTTATGCTTTCAGGCCAGTGCATATCTTCTGAAAAATGCCTGCGTTTTATTGGGATACTAGATATTAAAGAATCCTACCAGCTAATGTGCCAAGGGCTGATTCCCTAAGGTGCAGCGACTCTCAGTGTCAGCCCCTGTATTGATTTAAGTCTAACTTAATACAGTTGCTTGCGTGTGAAAGTGAAAAAAAAAAAAAAAAAAAGATTCCTCAATGTTCAAAGCATTTTAAAATCTCTGTTCATTGGGGATTTTGAATAGATGACTTTGGCTGAAACTTGTTGTTTCTGAATAAATTTAGCAGGTCCTAACTTAGGCTTGCAGCATCCACTGATGCAGCGTGCATGTGAGAAGAGTTAGAATCACGTTCACTGCAACCTGCGATTACTTTGTTGGTGAGTTTGTAAAACTAATCCTACTGATTAACAGAAAAGAATAAATTAATAGTGTTATGTTTTTCTGTGGCAGACATTCCATCCCTTATGTTAATTTATATTAAGAGATTGACTGTGTCGATAGACTGACACTAAGGAATGGAGCTTTTGAATGATTGCGTCCTATGTGTATGATTCTTCAATTTCTAACTTTTCTCAAAAATAATTAATTAAAGCATTCATTTAATTAATTAAAAGCATTGTTGCTGTTGCTTTGATGCTTACCTTAAAGTGAAGTGAAAAGTATTTTCAACAAGAGCACAACAAATCTGCAGTGTCATACTGTGGTCCTAGGGATGCCCAAGGCGAGGTATTGCAGCACTTGGGAAAGATCGATGAAGCAGTTGTACAACTGAGAGCAGAGCTTTCTGCAGCACGGTGACAAGGACTTGGACTCAGTAACCCAGATACCCTCTGCTGCTTTTTGTAACTGGCACACTGCCCAAGCATTTTCAAGATTTTTTTCAGCTTCTGCTCACATTTTAGCATTTGCCTCATAGATTTTTCCACTGTTCTGCAATATCTGCAGAGTCTGATGACCAGGGTCTCAAATTCTTGTGCGTAATCGTTGACCGTTTCCTATGTAATTGCTAGGTGACAGAGTTGCATTCAACACAGCTTACAAGAGAGGATTTTTCAGCCTGATTTCTAATTTTCAGGTGAACTCTAGGCACCACTCCTGTACCACTTCATCTAAGGTTATTGTAGCCTGGCATGACTATGGAAAGGGCTTTGAACAGCTGGAGGCTCAAGTGAAAACATGTACTGAGCTGCTCATCAGCTGGCGCTTACCACCTTGACTGACCTGTAAAAGGAAACTTGAGAAGAAAGCTTTGACACACGATTTGTCAGTGACATTTTTATTCAATGGATATAATGTCTGTCTTCAAAAGTACTGAGCCAGTTCTGAGCTGTGTTACTCCAGATAATTTTTTAAAGTGTACCTTCCCTTCTGAAACATTAGTGGACATTGCATGGTTAATAAGAATTAGGTGTACTTGAAAGTCTCTGAGGAAAGAAACTATAGGTGTTTTGTGTCAGTTTTCTTTTTTTGTGTGAGGAACATCAAGTTAAAGATAGGCTGCAATATATTGTATTGTTTTATTTCCCTCTGCACGGAAAATAAGTTGCATTGAATACCCAGGAATTACCTAGTGTGTCTCAGGGAGAGGATGTGGACTCCTCAGTTTCTGGTCTTTTGTTTGCCCAAGCCAGTGCCTCTTTGATGCACTGCATTCCTTCATCTTCACACTGCATGCATTCCTAGTGATACCTTTTCCTCTATATAGCACTAATTATTATTATCCATTATCTTTATGCATATTTCTTTTGGGGACTGCTTGGATTATATGCCTAAAACCCAGTCAGGATTAAGATTTAAAGTATGGATAAATCCATTTTCTTATTAGTCTTCTTTTTAGTTGGGGGAAACTAGAAACCTAAGAACTACCAAACCATACATCCCTTTTGCTCTCTAGCCAACATGTTTTGCATTAACAAGGGGTTTATTAGCAATTTTCTGGTTATCTGTAATTGCTGAAGAGGCTGTTAGGACAAAATGTACGAAGTAGCTACCAAAAATATATAGGGTTTTGTAATGCATTAGATGTCATTAAATGCTTAAATTAGATCCCTAGTGCACACATGTACAATTATTACTACTTGTAATATGTAACAACAGTTTTAGCTCAAAAAATTTAAGATCAAGCTCTCTAGCAGCCACTGTCATTAATTTGCTCAGACTGTTTCTGAGTACATATAGGGATTTGTTGGAGAGGGGGTCAATAATTAGTGGGATGTTTGCTGCGGTTTCTTCCTCTTTTTAAAGATAGTTTTAAATTTTATTTCAGTGGTTTCAGTGAATGTGATTAGCTTTTGGCAATTTAAAGAAACGAAAAGAGCAAATCTTGAACTGTGAAGAAATGCCTGTATTCTTCTGGGCCCTAATTTCTGTTCTACGGGACAGTGTTTATCACTTATACTAAAATACAGAATCAGGGAAATAAAACTTCAAAACCTTCAAGGCAAGAAGGTAGGGAGCTGTCTGGAAAAGAGAAATATCTTTCAAAAAATTATTGCAATTTGCCAGGACATCTTTCTAAGGGAAAAAAAAAAAGAAAGATGTTATATTAAATAACACTTAGAGGAGATAGGACTTCATCTTTTAAAAGTCCTGTGGAGGACCCCTATATGCTAAGCAACACAGAATTTAATCTACCTCTGAAAGATGAAAGGATGAGGTGAGCCTGCCAGAATTTAAGCCTCTGCTTCCAGGGAGTCTAGGTTTTTCTACCTTAGTGATTAGAACTCAAAGCTACTTTCTCTGGCTATAAATCCCTCAAAATCATTGCTGTAAAGAACTGTATACAAACTGACTGTATCTCCATGAGGTAATGAGAAACCTCTGTTCTTTCAGTGCAGAGACTAAGAGGATTGTGACTCAGGTATTTGAGAAAAACACAAATTATCTTGATTTCTTCTTGCTCAGTCCTTTTTCCATTGAGGATACTTGCGACATGAATAATAATACAGCTTTGATTTTCCAATTCAGTTCCCAGTGTAAAGATCCCAAACTACAGGGATCTATATTTCTTACATATCAGATTTAGAAAGTTTCCTGAAGATTAAGCCAAATGGATTCCTTTCCTTATCTATGTATGTATGCATTTGGTTCTTTTATTTGTTACATTTGTGCTTATGACTACAAAGTTTAAAAACAGTGGAAATCTGTTGTGAGGCTTAAATAAGCATATGACAATGGAAATACAGAAAAACAGGTGACTGCACTTGGTCTCCTGTTAACTTAATAGTTAAAAAAGGCTCGACTTCGTATTCAGAGGTTTTTATAAAAGCTCTATGTTTTTTTAGAAAAATATAATAGTATTCTATATAGTGAATATGAAAGAAAACATCATTTTTCTTGACATTTATGATGAACTGTAACTCTGAATTTTTCATACAGCGTAATATAATTAAACTAAATAGTGACTTGTTGCATCTAGGAATTAATTGTTTCTGTGAGTTATCTAGTTACATCAATTTTCAGAAGAACATCAATGATTTTCCCACGTAAAACCACAGAGAATAAGTGAGAACTCAATGTTTTGATTTCACTACTGCTTCCTTTCCAGCTTGTTTCAGCGGTCTTTCTCTTAGTGAACTATACGTGTAGATTTTTACGTTTGCAACCTTAATGTGATTGTTATAATAGATGGGAAGCACATGTCAAATAATAGCCAGATCTTTGTTTAATTTTCATTAATTAAATATAAAAATGTATATAAGAAAATAAAGGAGAGTACAAATTGATTAATGTCTTGTTTTCATGAGACAGATGTAATAGTACTATCTTCATGAAAATTGTGTGAAGCAGTAATTAGTTTGTGGATTTCTGGAAGTGTCTAAAGGAGATTAAACTTTCTACAAGAAATTTTTGATTTTTTTTTAGGATAAAATAACATATTTCTGAGAGTTTCCTGACCCAGAATACCAAACTTACTAGGTGCTGGGTAATGGCTGTAAACTCAGTTGTAAGTGAGGATTGGATCAGAGAGGAGAAGCACACGATTTCTGAGCTTTGTGCCAGTGGGAGGGACACGAACCCAGGATTTTTCTGCCCCATTTACGGGGAGCTGAGTAGCAGCAGCAACAGTATTGCACTGGGAAAAGCTGTGCATTCCTTCATTTCTCACCTTTTGTTCAGATTTATGAAAAGCAGGGTGGTGGGAATATTCCGTCTTATCTATTTTTCATCAGAAAAAAACCTCAAGCAACATCAGCCCTTTTATGTGTGCAAGCACATCTCAGAAAAACATGGGCATCTGGCTGACAGTGACTGAATGGGCTTATACGCGTGTTTCACAAATGTAATAGACCAAGGAAGAAGGGCATTTATATGATACTGTTAATCTCAGAGTAGTACAGTTGACTTTTATCTGCAACGTCAGATAATGACTGGATAGAAAGCATGGATAAACCGTGGAAGACTGCCAGCCCAGATCAGATCTCAGTAGGGAAGGACTTGAGAGCACCGCTGTCTGAAGGCAAGCACGGCACTCTCCTATCCACAGGTGCAGATGCCTGTATCAAGGTATCTGTCGCTATGCGCAGCCCTTCACAGAGGTGTATATGTGAGCAGGAGTGGATATGGTCTAAGCTTCAATATGAATTTAAAGGAGGTTAACTAAATGTCATAGATCAGTATTGCAAGGAAGAAATTCTACAAAATCAATACAATGGGCATGTGATCTGTTCAAAGTATGACTTCTAGAGCAGACTGTGTTAGAGCAAAGTGGCAGGTAATACAAGGGATAAGGTTGCTGTACCACAAAAATTGCATGACATGAAAGTACAGCTGTCTAATGCCCATATGATTTCATTATTCCATTTTAATAGTTGAAAAATAAATTCCGGTATAATGTTCTTCAAAAATCACTAGAAAAAACCCCACTTTAGTAACAATGCTATGCTCAGGGTCCTTCCTGGTCTCTACAGTCAGGATTGGTCATTCTAAATTTATGATTTATTTATTCTTTTAGTAAACTATTTCCTATTGCAAGGGCTGAAACAGGAAAACAGTAGAACATACAGTGAAATTCTTAATCAGGGGTTGTTTAGAGACTTTTCTAAATTTGGATTATAATACACACTCTTATCTCGTAAGCAAACACAAAGCACTTCTTGTTTTATAGTGGACATGTTGATAGCTTGCTAGGTGCTGTTTATCAATTTTAATGCTGTCCTTCCCATAACAACATTGTAATATCTTTTGCGTATGAATTGATCACTTATGCAAAAGATATCACCTATGCAGACACATATCCAGTATTATGTTCTGTTGTGGAAGGGATTTCCTGAAGCATTCACACTCCTAAGGAAGGATAAAAGTGTTGAGGTGAGGTTGTGCTGGTTCTTTTTTTCTGTGGGAATTTATTCCTTGTGTTCTGGCTAATTTCTAGGAAAATTTTCTCTACTTCCCATAGAATGAGTATCCCCATAGAAATTTCTATTATGCCAAAGAGGTAAAGTCATATGTTTGTAAAAAGACCAGGTCCCTAGAGGATAACTTGAAATATTATTCCCAGACGGATCAGCCTGAACAATGCATTCCCAAATTGTAATCATGTTTAGGGACCTGCCCATTAAGCATTATTGCCGTTAGTCTTTATGACTTTTTTGTTGTGCAACTGAAAATATCGTGTTGTATTTTTTTCTATTCACTACTGCATGCCGAGTAACAATGAAGTCCTCTCTTTTGTTCTGCATGAAGTTTCCTCTGTAAGTTGCTTTCTGTCAAAAACAAAGCTTCTGTCGTCCTGCCTTTCCTAGTCAGTCCAAACAGGCACAAGGTAAGGGAATTTGTCACAGTGGAAGCAGTGGAAGAGCATTCAGGAAAGTGGTAAGCAAATAGGTTAACTCTCACTGAGCTCAGTTGCTGCTCATGAGCATGCAGGAGGGAGATACTTTGAATGAAGGAGAAAATTGTTTGTGTTTCACACATCGAGAGACATCAGAAACCTCCATCCTTCTCAAGATTTCTTATATGTCTAGGCAAAATCTGATACACTACAAATGCTGCTGCCACTCTCTCAGCCATTAGGAAGACTTCTTCCACTAGATTTTAACCTTTGATGAGGTGGAGAAGAAATATAATAGTTGTAAAAACAAAGAATTAACCAAGGGATAGAGGGATATTTGACATTTATATAATTTCTGTTTATTGCTCTTTCTGTTGGAACGAGATCATCTTTTAAATAAGCAAAATACTAACTCTGGCTTCCCATCCCTTGAAATTGAAACAATATCTAAAAAGTACCTTCATAAAAGTATCATCAACATGATATCATAGTTGTTGTATCTTGTGAATCTCCAGAACACATTTATTCAGTCCGCAGGCCAGAAGACTGCTGCTATGTCTTAGTCCACTAACTTTGAGGATTCTGGTAATCAAAATAAGCTCCTTCCATCTTCCATGCTTTCATCTTCCATGCTTTATCACCTATAGTTGAGGCTCTTTGAACTTACTGTCGATCCATTATTATTCATTGCCTACTTATGAGGCCTCCAATAATACCTATGTTTTTCACAGGTGCTACCAAAGAAATTTTAATATAACGTGTTTCAGAGCTAGTCTACATACCTTCAAATCCTAGAAATTTTTTATGAAAATTCAGAACCTTATTCAACCTAAATATGTGTACAGGTTTATATTTTTTAAGTAAAGAAGGAAATAAATCTGAACAATTTTAATTCTATGTAGGCAGTGTAGCAAAGAATAGAGCTTAAAAAAATAGGAACAACCTGGTTTCAATGAAATTTTCTTGGGGGAAGCAGGGGAAGGGTGGGAGAGCACAGATTCAGAAAGCACCAACGGGAGTAAGAAAAAGTTGTCACACCTCAGAAAAATGTGAGTGCTTAATGCACTCTCACTGGGGTGGTTTAGTCTGAAGAAGAGAAGACTTCAGGGAGACTTCATTGTGACATTTCTATACTTAAAGGGAGATAGAGAAATAATTTTTACCAGGGCCTGCAGTGATAGGACAAGGGGTAAAGATTTTAAGTGAAAAGAAGGTAGATTTAGGTTAGACATAAGGAATAAATTCTTTACTATAAGGGATGGTGAGACACTGGAACAGGATTCCCAGAGAAACTGTGTGGATGCCCCATCCTTAAAAGTGTCCAAGGTCAGATTTCACGGGGCTTTGAACAACATGACTGAGAAAAAGATGTCCCTGCCCATGGACTATATGACCTTTAAAGGTCCCTTCCAACCAAAACCATTCTATGATTCATGTTATGATGCTGTGTAGGAGACAGTCTTTCCTTTAAACCAGTCAAGTGAAATGTTGAAACTGATACCTCTGTGTTCTCATGTAAAAGCCACAGACCCCGTTTTAGTAGATATTATGGAAAATATAAATCTGTGTATCCTATTTGTACTTTTAAAAAATTAAATTCCTCTTCTTTTCTAATGAAGAATGGAAGAATGCAACCATGATCTCTCAAATGTTTTTGGGTGTGTGAGGATGTTTTCTAATAAGATCTACTTGGGTATGTATTTTAGTTTTCAAAGGTGGTCTCAGCATAGGAAAAGATCACTTTCTTTTCTCACAGTTTTCTAATTTAAAGAGTGGACAAATAGTAGCTTTTTATGAACTCAGAGAACTCCAGAGAATGCTGAGTCATATACTACTACATTTGCTTGTATTATTCTAATTCTGGGTAAGAAATGTATTCTTATATCTATATAATGACTTTTACCTGCATCCTGTTTTACCTTTTGAGTGAATTGCTATAAACACCAGTCTCCTTTACCCAGAATTTAAGATAATTTCATAGACCCTTTGTGAGGGCTTAATAGGAAAATGGTGTCTCCATTTCTGTATGAGCCATTTTCACGCTTTCCTCACAGACCAAGGGAGTTGCACTTATGTATTGGGGAAAACCCTTCAAATCTGCAAATTTTTTAAGACCAAATCCTTCAGTTTCTCCAGAGATTTTCAGTGATGGGCTCAAGATAAAGTTTTAGATCTGTATTGTTGTACCCATTTAAAGCACAGCTCTTCCTGTTACAACTAGGGAAAAAATCTGTCTGCATTTCAAAGTTGAAAATGTATATTAGCATTTCTTAGTTTTTCCATTCCTGATCCTACTTTTCTCTTTCATCATTTTAGTATAGATATGCTAAATGGAGTAAGATGTGCTCACTACAAATCAAAACCTTCACAAAGGGGACACCGCATTTGTGAACTTCTGTGAGGAATCTTGATATCCTGCTGCAGCTCATGTTTTCAGCCTTATTTTCCATCTTTTCACTTCTGTCAGTCACAGAGATGACTGGGAAATATAGTTAACACAGTCATTGCTATCTTATTCCAAAGTCACCACCTGCTTTGTTTTTTTTTAAATCTTATATACAATCACCTATCCTAACTTGAATATTCTCTGTGAGATAAGGACAAAAAAGAAGTAAGAATAGCAGATGGGTTTAAAAAAAAAAAAAAAAAAGAGGAATAAGAGGAAATTTTGCTTTATTTTTTTTTCCTTTCATAGGTGAAATAGGTGTATTTTTTCAAATATCATTTTCTTAATGTCCTAATCCCTGTGACTGTGAAGATGTTTGCCTCTGATTCTTGTTCTTTCAGATATATTTTTTTAAATATAAATACAGTTGTTTGAAAGGTGGTGTCAGATTCTACCTATGCTTGCAGAGATATTCCAGGAACAAGAAGACAGTTCACAAAAGACTGTATCTCTTTTTAACCAGAGTTAAGGCTAATTATACCAGTGATTAGATTAGCCTATCACACATACTTCTCTTTCCAGATTAATTTCTTCCGTGATTTTCATCTGGTTTGGATAACAGTTAAAATATGTTTGTAGACTTTCTGATCCATGCTGATTTTTTTTTCCTAAATAATACAGTATACCAGCACCTAATCAAAGCAGCTGAGCCAAGAACTGATCCAATGACAGACTGACTTTGGGAGAGTAGGGAAGAAAGTGGGGAACTTTCTAGATGTTCACCTGCTTATCATAAACAGGTGCTGAGAGAATCAAAGATCTGATACTCTGGGCAGCACAAACTCTTCCAGATTTTGCAGAAATTACAAAAACTCAATCATAAATTCAAGTTTGAGCAAGCCAAACCAGAACCCCCAGAGAGAGCTGGATTTCCTCCTCATACCTGGTTCCCACTATCAGAAAAAAAAACACTAAACCAACACTTTCATATAGTTTTGGTTTCTTGGATTATTTGTTTTGCTGCCATTCACTATTTAATGTTATTCATCCTGATTCCTGTATTCCACTGCCTTTGTTATAATTTACTCAAGAATGGCATTTGCAAATTTGCAGTAATAATCACCAATGAGAAAGAGTAGAAAGAAAGAACTTAATACAAGACAGCATAGTCATCTGTAGGTAGCAGAAATACATTTATTATATATGCCAAATTCCAAGACAAAGCTCTGTTTCCAAGGCTTCTGGGTGGGATTTCAGATCAAGGCATAATTGCTTTGGTTATGTCCGTTATGAGATTTTTGAAATCATTGTATCTTATCTGTGAAACTCAAAAGATGTCTTAAGATCTAGACTCCACCAAACCACAGAGGAAACTAAATGACACCCTGCTGCAAACTGAAGTAGGTATAGTTTACAGATCTCTAGTATTTTTCATCAAAGTAAAAAACATCCCACTTGATGCCTAGTAATCTAATACAGTACAGCATATTTTGTGTTCCTGATGAGTAGTTCTGTCATGCAGGTGACTCTTCAACTTCCTGCAGTAAAGTTGTATTGCTGTTGAATTATCATTAATTATTTATGCAAAAAATGGTTATAAATTTTGTGTGGCTTTTTTTTTCCTTAAAATCCACAATAAACTGAGTAAAACTTAAAATTATCTTCCATAAAATTCCCTAAGCGTAAACCACAAATTTCTATCTGTAAAGAAACTGGCAAAACTAGTGAAAGGCTGCTGTTGTCATCTTGCTGCAGTTGTGTCTCTGAGTAATTTTTTGACATATCTTTCATGGGTTCAAGGGAAAGAGAGTAATTCTCCCATTCTGCCACCTGCAAACACATCGTAAGGGGGACACATACTCTATAAGAAGGACGTAGACTATAAGAGGGACATATGGAAGTAGCATGGAAAGGGGAAATACCTGCTGGTACTGCAGATGACTACAGCAGTACAAAGTGCCTAAAGCCAGCATGCATTACCAAGGGGTTACTGGGACCTCTGGTACTCGGTCTTGGTTTTATCCTTGTTTCCTAGTAGAGTTCATTGAGTAAATAATTCCCTGGGGTGCTCTTTGTATGAAGCTCCTTGGAGGAATGAAAACTACCCAGGAGAACAATCGTGAGAGCCTTGGTGGCAGCACTGAGAACAACAATGGACTCCCCAGAGGTGCCGTCCATTCAGTAAATAGTAACTGTTATTTTTGATAATTACAGTCATCGTTGTTCCTGCATAAGTGAGGACATCCTTGGATCTCATCTTTGTTTAGAGATTAATTGGTTACATTTTGCCAACCTTCTTGCTTGATACCATTGATATTCAAGGTAAGGAGAACTACTGCATTGATAATAATTTGTATATATCGTTTGTCTAAAAGATCAATTTAAAATTTTTGAATTACTAGTTTTTTCCTTCTTAACTTTCAATTAGCATCACAAAAAGTCCTGCAAAATGTATATTGGTCTGTTTTCAAAACAGGCCATGGAGTTTTTATCTACCAGACTATGATAAATTGATGGCTGTGTCTACAGTGTAATCACTTGAGATAATGTGCCTCATATAAACATCTCGCAGCTGGCTTAGAACTGCTGGGTCTGGGATAATGAGAGAGTTCAGTTCAAGTTAGCAGCCTACATATCTATGCAACTTCTCAGACACCTGTGCAGTCAATGTGTTAACTGACCCTGGGCTTCGTGTTGCAGCAGCCGTCATTAACCTTCGGTATCATCAAACTAAACGCTCTTTGCCCGTGTAACTATTAAAGCTTCTCGAGTTTTAGTTGAACAGGCAATGTGAAATGGGCTATCAGCATCGGTCTTTGCATTGATTTTATGGGGCATGAGCACTCACCATTTCACGAAGGATTTTTTTGCCAAATGGAATCAGACAGCTTTTGTGCAGCTTAGGCATTAGAACTGAAAACGATAATAAAATACTTGTGTATAACTTGGTTAATCTCAAACTTTACAGCTATGCTTAAAGGTAGATGACAGATAAATAAACATCCCATAAGAGTCTTAGTGTGGTAATACACTGGGTTCCTTTTAATTTAAAGCAGCATGGTGTACAAACCATACTGATATTGACCATATTGGATTTTAAATTATGCAGATTACTCTGCAGTGCTTCAGTCCATGGAGGTATTTGTAGGCTTCTCTTAGGCTTTCTTTGGCTCTAAAAGGACAGGTCCAGGGAATATATAGCAAGGCCTGATGTTTATCTTTCATTTAATATGTCTGAAATGTCAAAGCCATTCTGAGCACAGCCAGAATACATTTTTAATTAGGGTCTGCAACCTCAAACTACAAAAGGTGAACCACATTGTCATCTCTGACCAGAGAGCACATCTGAGTTATTCCAGCAGGAAGCCCAGGCAGAGTAGAAGATGGCTCTTCTGGAGTTTTCAAGCTTGTTTTCAAGTGCCTTGTTTTTGCCAGGTAATCAACTAAGCAGCAATGACAGAAACACTGTTCCCGCTAACGCAATTCAGAGTTGTGCTGCAGAAGGAAGTTGCTCTGTGATCTTATGCACCTCCAGAGACATTTATTTTCCTGCTTTTTTGCCTGTATTCACATGCTGGTTGCTTTTCTATCTGGCTCACAGTTCCAGATACTGCAGTTCAGTTTGTGGTTGGTGTGCAGAAGTTGCAGCCTTGCATCTTCACTACCCCTGCTTAGTCCCCTTTGAAAGAAGCTGTCCCTTTGTGAAATATGCAGCACTTTACATACAGTCGCACAGGCAAATAAATTCTCTATATGTTCTTCTTGTAATCCTATGCCATGATATGGTTAAATAGAATTTGATAATAAAATACGTGCTGAACTCGGCTTCAGCATAAGGGGGAACTCCTGCGTGGCCCTTTTCAAATTAGAAGAGCATCTGTGTTTGATTTATTTGTCCTTTTGTGTTTATTTTTTGAGGTTTTGGGGTATTTTTTTAAGCATTCTCGAAGACACTTAACTCTTCTAGAACCACACTTGGCATATAGTCATCAAGACAGCCTAGTTATCGCCTGCCTCTGTTGATACAACAGCTGTTGATACCAAATAACCTCTCACTTTACAATTCAATTTCTGAGGAACATATTTACCCCTTTCACTCTCACTAAATGGGAATAAAACACTTGTATATTTCTCCCTGGGTGCAAATAATGGAAAACTGTGATCTTAAAACAAAATTGATACATAAAACAATCTTCTCTCTACTGATCTTTCCTGTTCTGCCATCTCAAATTGCAAATTAAAAATTCAATAACCCAGATGTATTTATATAACATTACAACATTTTTAAACTTAAGAAAACAATACTAAACCACTTTTGCTGGACTTTGATGAAGGATAAACTTGGCTTAAACATTGCCTTTGAGGCATGTTGTTTTTTTGGTTGGTTGTCTGATTTTGTTTGTTAGGACTTATTATGTGCTGATATTATATAAACACATTTAAGTTACTGCATTATTTTAATTGTAAATGAAGAGCAGCAGGAATCAGGAGTCAGAAACCATCCCTGGGATGAGAAATGCTACTGAGAGGACTCGTGTGTCAGTGGTGGGTGTCAGGAGGGCACTAGGCATGAGCATGACATTCAAATTGTTCTCCTGCAGGACGGGGCTGGTATCTCACGATGTTGCTGTATCCACACTTGTGCAAGAATCTGGCATGTTTCAGTCCCTTAGATACCATTCAGGATAACTTGCTCTGCATTAAAAAGAGAAATAAAAAGCGGAAAGTAGACTTTACAAAACTGTGATGTGCCTCCAGAACTCACCATAAGAAGGTGTTTCAGGATACAAAGTAAAGTTCTATTTTCCTGGATTTTGCATGTTACATGTTGAAACTACTTTATAGATGTTCCATGACCCATTCGGAATAGGTCTTTGTTGATTGTAGTAATACCCACTTTTTTCTAGATCAGTGCAGGCTTTACTATTGGTATGACCTCTTACCATCCTTGTTTTTGTTTACAGTCATTAATTTTATATCATTATCACCTTTTTGTTGTTGTTGTTGTGTAAAAGAAAACACAGAGGGCAAGAAAATAACAAATTTCTTATTTTTTGTATTCATCCATCTTACCTAGTATGGCAAATTCATTTCTCCTTCTGCCTAGAAAATTCAGGACACAATTGGAGTGAATATATACAATAAAAATACTAATCTATGGTAGATTTCTCAAGTAATACTTATGGTTATAATGAAAGCTTATTTCATTAAAACTGAACAGGTATTGCTTTATATGGACAAAGAGAAAGCCAAAACTTAACTAATGAAATTATATTTTGTCTATAATAAGAAAGGTTTAGAATTCCCTAATCTCAGGATTTATCAAATTATATGTAATGCATTACAGATGACACAACTGATCTTCCAAAAAACATATGGAAGATTTCTGTCTTCTGAAAGGTATCCTTTCAGTTATAGCTGAACTACTTTGGGTTCATGTATATATTTTCAGTTACATGTTTTTGAAGGTAAGTTATTTATTGACTATTTATTCATAGTTAATTCTATCTTTTGATCAATCCCTGGGGGAAAACTATGTAAGTATTGGGACCAAATTATTGTCAGACCAACTATTTTATAACTGTTGAATGGTTTTAAAGGCTATAAGATGTAATGTTGCTTTTTTTACTATTGCACCAAATACAATATATCCTACATATATATATATAAAAAAATATTTCTTGCCTCAAAGTGATTAAAATTACATGAAATAGCTACTTTTGACTTCTAATCCAGGCTCTATTCATAATCTTTTGGCAAAGGCCTGAGGCCAAGACACATCAAGACTTAGCCAGCTCTTCACTGAAGAACACTGACTATTGCAAAACTGCATTTTTGGGTGCTATGCTTTCTTATGAGACCTTAAACTGTGAACTTAGCACCTTCTACAATATATAGGAAATGGCATCTAAAAAGCCATCACACTGCTTGGGAATCCACTTAAAAGAGCTGCCAGGAAATGCTGAGGAGGGAGATGGGGTCTGTGGGACACCTTTCATGCAGGGTCAAGTGAAACATCATCTTGCACTCATTAATTTTCTGCTGTAGTCAGTGAGCAGCGTTTGGCAAACACTGTAGTTGGAGGAAAAAAGTATCTTTTGCTTATTGGTTAAAGCATTCACCAAAGTTTGAGGAAAAAAACGTTTGCCTGAAGGGAACCCGTGCTTCCTGCTTCAAGAGAGTGTCCCACCAAGGGGGGTGAAGCACTGCGTGAAGCACTGCAGTCGGGTCTCCCTCGGCAGTGCTGCCAGCAGAGCCCTCCTTTGCTGAGACCTAGAGCATTTGGCCTTCAAAGAGCATGGGCCTCCCCTGCCCTTTGAACACCTTGCATGTAAATGCAAAGATTTGCAGTTTGTATCATCTCTGTTTTATTCTGCAGCCAGTTTGGTGACTACTCTGAAATCCTGACCCCAGGGCCAGGTGTCAGAGAAAGCCAAAGAAAGGGCTGTGTGCTACTCCCCCTCTTTACATGTTTTTGGAGTTTGGGTTTTTGGGGGTAATTTTGTATGTTTTCCAAGGGGAGTTGTGGGTTTGGTTGGTTTTTTTATCCCCTTTAGGGCATCATTTTGAATTAAGTAGCACATAATCAAACAAAGTTATTGAATTCTGTGTAGTGTCTCTATAACTCAGTGTTATGAAGAGAAGGTTCAGTCAAGCATGGTTTTAATAACTGCAAAATGATGCCAAAATATTAATGGGTTTAAAGGATTTCATCCTCAGGTCTTCAGGACTGTAATTTAAAGTTTTTGTCTTTCCTTGGGTATATTTTTTTCTTTTTAAAAGCTTTTCATTTTCAAATATCAATGTGTTTCCTACTTCTGATGCATTTGAAGGGTTTTTATGCTTTGTCAACTCTTTTCAAATGACCTGATTATCCCTATACAACATTGTTCATACTGGGAAGGAAGGGGAGTGGGAATGACAACAACTGAAAGAAGAGAGGGACAGGGCTGAAAGATGTAGACTAAAATCCTCACGATTAGGTCTGCATGATAATTGAGGTTTAATTGCTTCAATAAGTATGTCTATACCTACCTTGAAATCACAGTAAATGGGATGGAAGTTTTGTTTTAGGAATGGTCAATATTTCACTTATTTGACTTACCCAAAAAGTCACTTGTTTCTGGGGAGTATTAAGACTGATGATTCCTTTGCGTGTTGAATCTCCAGAGAGCGTCGCAGCAGTGAATGCCATCTCCCTGCCACCCGCCAGTGGCAGAAAGCTTTAGCTCACACCTGAGGGAGATTTCTTTGCATCGTGGCACTTGACCTTATCAGCCATTGACAGTCACGGCTTGGTGGGAAATGCATCTTTTTTTCTGAGAGGCTTGGGTTTGCTCCCAGTTGCAAGTATTTTATCTGCACACTATTATTAGTGTTACCTTCTTCTTGAGAAATAATGTGCCTCCCACCCCTCAGGTTAGCTTGAGACCACTCTCTATACATTTCACCAAAAAATCATATTGTCTGTAGAAAATCAAAGCCTTGGGCTTAATTGCGGTAGGTAGCTTGTAAATGTGGTGAGGGTGTCCTGACCCCAGAGCTGCTCTGCCCCAGAAGCTCTCCTCAACATAGCAGTCCCAGCAGGGGATCAGAGGCAGGACCTCTGTCCCTGACCCCGGACTGGCCCTGTGCTGTGGTCCCTACTCTCACATTGGCCCTACCATTTGTGAGATCTCAGGAGGCTGCAAGGGGCTGACCAGGCTGAACACTCATCGCTCCAGGCCTGAGGTGGGGGGGGGTGTGGCAACCTACACTTCCATTAAACTGCTCCATTATTTGGGCTACATCTGCTCCATTCCCTCCCTGAAAATGCAGTCCCTCTCCTCTCCTCTCCAACACGTGTTTTTCTTGAAGACCCTTCTTGGTCCTTTCACATAGGAAGAATGAATTTGACTACAGCTGTGCCTGTGGTATTTACTCCTCCAATTTCTTGGCCTCCCTAAACTGGCTTATAAAATCAGGAGCTTCCCTTTTCCTGGAGATTGTCTCTAAATTTACATTTTTACTATGTTCTAAAGCAACTTTTTTTTTTATTTATTTAAGTAAATTCTGGTTGCTCATGGAGTTTTCATGACTGATAGAGTGTTTTTATGAATCGTAGGCCATAAAATATGCATAATGCGCTAGGACTACTTCTTAAGCTGCCATAAAACCATCGGTGACATACTGATGTTTTAGGTGTCAAGTTGGGAACTTGGGGTGCTTTTCCCATGGTAGCTTTGTCCTACGCTTTCAACTTCAGGAACATGTAACATTACATGGTCAGAGACCCCATTTCAGCTTCAAGAGGGCACAGCTTTTACAGTCTCTGTGCATTACAAACCTTATGAGGAACGACTGAAGGAACTGGGGTTGTTTAGCCCGGAGAAGAGGAGGCTGAGGGGAGACCTCATCACCCTCTACAACTACCTGAAAGGAGG
>VXBO01012100.1:88344-193765 GCA_013400135.1 Rhinoptilus africanus | reverse complement strand
GGGGTTTTTGTCAGGGTAGGTTAATGGTTGGACTTGATGATCTTAAAGG
Organism: Rhinoptilus africanus; assembly: GCA_013400135.1. NCBI lineage: Eukaryota > Metazoa > Chordata > Aves > Charadriiformes > Glareolidae > Rhinoptilus > Rhinoptilus africanus. The sequence goes on along the minus strand of VXBO01012100.1, from coordinate 193,716 downwards.
TCCCTTCCAACCTCACCAATTCTATGATTCTATGATTCAACTCTTCTATGTGAGCCCATCGCCCATTTTTCCCTGACTTACGACTGAATGATCAAATCTTTAAGGTTTAAACTATGTTTAATGCCAACCTCCAAAAGTAAGCTGGGAATCATTTTACATTCGAATAAAGCGCAGTCCTACAAGCAGTGATTAGTTTCCAGCTCACTCCTCTGGTTCACAAACATCAGTGCTGGTACAGGGACAGAGCTAGAGCATGTAGCTACTGACTTTAAGAATAGCAAGCCCTCGGTCGCCTTGATCTAAATGAATTGTAGCTGCTGTGCAATCACACTAGAAATTTATAATCTGAAGTTACAGAAAGCTGACAGATCAGGCAATCTGCTGCCAAGGAAAAGTCCCATTTATGTTTCCCTACTTCCAAGATTCAAAGCAATGTGATATGATTTGTTCCCTGTATTATTTCGAAAGGTAGAGGTAGATTTCCTTTCCACAGGTCACGTCACAGAGCACAGCAATAAACTGCTGTGCCACCATTTCTTTTTACACTCCAGAGAGAATGAAGCATCCTTTGTTCCTGATAAATCCTGATAAATCCTGAGTGCTGGGATTGAATGAACGATTGAAGCTCTGGGCTGAGCACAGATCTGTGCTTTTACAAAGGACCATTAGTATTATGGCTGCACAGGTTCCAGAAGCAAACATTGGTTCATACGTGAATATAGAGTAAAAGTGGTGGTATCTACGTTACACGTGACTGTGTCACTCAATTAAAAGTATTCATATGTTTCTGGGAATGTGCGTAATTCTTCAGTCTCTTGGGTTTGACTTGGAGCCCGACTTGTCTATAAAAAATCTGTGGGAAAATTTAAATTGTCTTCATTTTCTGTTTAAAAGAAGACTTAGTGCCAGAACAGAATTTGGTTGATAAGTATCTGCAGAACCACTGCGTGTTATATGATTACTAATACAAAATAGTAAAGATTCCACAGTGGAGACTGAGTATTGGCCAGATTTCTCAGCAGAGACCATGGGAAGATATTCCTTCTTCATTTTGTCTCTCTGCCAAGGAAGTGATAACAGATCTTTTTACCACAGAGAACGCGATGTTGCATGCTGTTGCTTTGTTGTCACAAGACCTGTGCATGTGTGTGTAGGTAGGCATCATTCGTTAGTACCAGTCCTACTGTTTTGTGTCATCGTCTAGCAAAGTTTACAGAAATGGACATCAGTTTAGTCTTCAATGCTTTGTAAAAGCAATAGTATCCACATTCGATGCATGTGACCAAGAATTGAGATAGTTGCTTATGCTGGTTGGATTTGTAGTTGTATTCAGGTTGACAGGAAGAAGTTCAGTCTTTTGTGATCTCCGGGCTGTTCCAGAAGAGCCTGCTTAATGAAACGCTTTACCATGGTATTTCCTGCGTTCTGAATTTGCTCCTTATGCTTAGCAGAGAGATTACTTCTTAAATAAAGGGAAATGTATCTATTTATCCCTAACCACTGATATTAGCAGCGCTAAAAGTGGTAGTAAAGAGAAACCATAGAACCACTTGTGCTTCTACATCAATGCCAGGATAATCTTTTACTGCTGCACCTTAGCACTTACCACAAGGATTCAACTTCTCTCAACTTACACAACCAAGGCAGATGATATAGCTGTATTGCAGTGTTATGTTATTTGTCTGCTAAACTTTATTTCTCATGAGATAATGGTAAAATGTTTATTTTTTTTTTCATGTTGTATTTCTGTAAACGTCGGCACTCAAATCCTATGGCTGTATATTCAAAAGCTTTATTTTAATTTTTTCAAACACTGGTCATCGTAACTACTTTTTTTGAAACTTTTTTTTCTGTGGCTGCTTTTTTCTGGCTTAAAGGTAATGGAGTTAATATCTGAAAAATAAGTGTTGTCTCACTGTCGCTGATGGCTGCAACAGGATATGAAAGTAATGTTAGCTATCCTTTTTTCTAGTGCACTATTAACGGATCCTAAAATGCAAACGTTTTCCAAGTGAAATGGCTGATGCAGAATGCTGCAGCTTGAAAAGGGACACCGTCCAAAGGGTCAAAGTAGGCATGGCTGCATCTAGGAGTAGAAGCCTCATGGCTTTGCAGGAAGGTGCAGAAGACAGGACTGCCTGTTTTGGTTGAATAATATACATAATTCTGGCAAGATAAAACTTGAGGGTTTGCTGGATCCCTCTGCCCTTGAACCGGAGGTTTTGCTGACTCCCCGGGAGATACAAGTGGGCATGGATGGAATTTCCTGTGGGATGTCATGATTTCACTCTTCTGAGAAATATCAATGTTTATTCATTAGATATTACTATGTTTTTCACTGATCCATAGGCTAAATTAATGGAGGTGTTTCTTAGGGTCCTTTTTTCATGGACTGTGTTTTCATTATTTTGGTAAAATTAAGAGGTGGGAAAATGGCAGACAGAGTAAATAGATTTTCTTTTCATATTGAGAACTTAAAGTCCATTTGGGAAATTTGTCTCTCGAGAGAAAGTTTGGGAAGTTATGCCAATCCTTTCATAATAATTTGAATTACATTTGCATAAGCATTATACTTTTACAGAATTGTTCAAAGGAGAACTCTAGGTATTTTTAATTTCATAGTATGCATTTATATGGCTCAGAAACATTACATTTCCTATACTAGTAGAGATAATAGGTATAGCATTCTAAGTTCATGGTGTGTTCCTCAGTTGTCCTTTTGATTCTGTAATATTTGCCATTTCTCGAACACATAGCTATCTGCATGCAGTCTCTAGATTACATCTGAAGTAAGCTGATTTTTATCAAGCCACTGGGTAATTCAGACCACTTCATCTGGCAATTTTAGTACTATGCCATGGCAGGTGACCTAGGTAAGTCAGGGATTCCTCTATCACAAGCATACCGAAAAATGTCTCGAAGCATTCTTTCAGCACATCCGTTAAAGGTAAGAGAGGGAAACACTTTCTTTCTGTGGATTAAAAATGTAATAACTGTTTTGTGGAATTAGGCGCTGAGCTCTCTTTCATTCTGGGTTTGTCAAGGTTTCGAAGGAAGCAGCCGTATAGGCCTGTCGTGGCATCAAATTGTTTTTGTGTAGAAAACATGCTGTTGTCATTGCACCGTTCCTCTTCGATCCGGAATGAAATTGATGACACGTTCTTCCTGAAATCTGTTACACTACTGTGAATGTAATATTTTAGTGGGTCAAAACTATGAGTTCCCTGTATTAAGGGGGTTTGTCTGTACAAAATACTTAGCAGCAGCAGTGCTTAGTATGTTCTTGGTGCTTTTATTTCAGCTCAAAGACCAGCATTTTCTCTTAGTGTGACTGCTGAAACAAGGCAGTATGTTTTTCTTTATCATATTTAGTGTTGCATGAGGAGCAGATAATCCTCAATTCAAGCAGATGAGCCTGAAAGTGATTTCAGCTGATTGTCTTTGGTGAAAAATCTTTTCTCCAACTGTTTTCTTATTTGTTGGTGTTTTTTTTTTCAATAAACAATTTCTATTATCAGTACAACAGGAGGGTATTTTTTGTCTAGCATGACAGATATTCTGGCTGGCTGACCTGTCAGTTTGGTGTAAGATAGAGCAAGAAAAATAATAAATTCTAATCAAGGCAGCAATGTGATTATGAATCATTCTCATCCTGTGAAAAAATAACCTCCTCTGTAGGAAGCATCATTTCATAAGCAAACTGGATTGTAGAGAACTGTTCCAGCACAAACGTATCCTCTTAAGTAGGCATTGCATCATCCAGGAAACTCACAATGCAATCCTTTCTGATTAGAGACTAAGGTAGTCAGTTAATCAACTGACTTTTGCATTAGAGACCTCCTCATCACGTGCCTTGACAAAGATTTTCACCAAGAATAGGTTTCAAAACATAGCATGCAGTTTGCATAAATGATTGCTCTTCTTGTGATACTCCTTTCTCAGGTAAAAAGGCACTAGTTTCTGCAAGACTGAGAACACTGTTTTACAGATTCTAGTTTTTCGACAGCTCTGTAGCCTGGGAAATGCAGAGCATACTGTGAATAAAGTATCCACAGTACTCCTTGTATCTCATTCTGAGGTCATTAGAGCGTTTAGCTCTTGGTTTTTTCTGAGTAGCCTTCTGAAAGAGTAAGATGGAGGATAAAATGTTTTCTTCTACCTGAGAGCCAAGTTCAGGTAGAAGCTGCACAGCTCAGCAAGGAGAAAGAGTAGGTGGTACTGAAGTTCCCAGCTCACTACCCCAGCCATCTTGGTGATTGTCTGCGGTGCTTGATTATCTTGATAACAACAGCTGACATGCTTTGGGCCCATTTTAAAACTTGTAATTTAGGTCAAGCGTTCTTAGGTACTCACTTTTTTAAAAGATAATTTCACTTTTCCCTGTTATGAAGATATGCCATATTAAGCTCTTATAAAGATTTTCAAAGACTACAAATTTTCCTTTCATTTACCTTTGTTAAAACATAGCCAGAAATATCTGGTGAAAGCAGACTGAGGCAGGCTTTTACATTAGGAGCATTCTAAGATACATTGCGGAATGCTATTTGTGCTGATATGATTTTGTTAGACGAGTAAAACTAAGGAGAGAGAAAGCCAAATTCATATCGAGTCAGAAACACTAATACTTAAGGGAATTGTTCTATGCACTGCATATTAAAAGAATAAATGATTTTTCATATAGAGAGCATTGTAATTTTTGGAACTCCCACTTACATGAGTAGTGGTTTTCTGTTTGTTGTGAAGAAAGACTTAATGTTTTAAATAGTGGTATTGGAGAGAAGATGAATAAAGATCCTTCTGCAAGGGATTTTATTTGAGGAAGGCAAAAAGAAAGAAAACATGTTTGGTGGTTTGTATTTTTTTTTCTCCTTGTTAGGTGTTTGCAGATGAAATTGCGTTACTGGAGTAAGCTATTTTAAAAACAACACATAAGTGCAGTTCCTTTACTGGACTGTACACCAAGGGGGTGAGCTGCTGTTCTTTTTTCCTCCAGAAGTTGAGCAAAATACCTGCGGTCAGGTCCAAATCACCTGAACGGTACTTGAGTTCAACTACTTCCACTCTGGGTAGTGTATGATGCATATGCTCATGCAATGAGCTGGTAAAGAAATGCAAATTCTAATCAAATTTTTTCCACCCTCACCGGAATAATTTATGGTGTGCATTCTCTAATATTAAAAAAGTATGGTCAAAGTGAAGTACAGCTCAGAGCTTCTTTGTCATATTGCCTATGAATATTACCAGCCAAAATTATGAAATTCTTGCAAGGATCCCATCCATTTCAACAAAAGAAAATGCAGTTCTTCAATAGCCTGGCTGCCTTGCACACTTGGTATTGCTATACCTGAGCCAAGATTTGGAAGGGAGATGAAACAGGGAAAGAACAGAGAGGACAGGATGTTCCTGACTCTGTAGCCTGCTAGAATATGGCTAAAAGAGTCTTCCAGATGATATAAAATAAATAGAAAATAAAATTGCCTAAACACCTGAGCTCGTGTGCTGTGGAGGAGCAGAGTGCAGTAACACAACATCTGGGTACTGCAGCTCCATTCGTTTGCTCTTGTACTCACAGTGAAGCCTGGGGACCTGCGGTTTTACAGAAATTATTGGATATCCTCATGACTTGAACTGAAAGACAGGTCAGAGCTTCCTAGACCCTGTCTCAATTCCTCTTCAGTGGTGCTGATCTCGGCTCTCAGTGTGTGCTTTCTTGGCACTGTTTGTTTTCTCATTCCTCTCTGAAGTTTCTCTCACTGATTGCTGCTCACAGCTTACTATTCCTACTAATTAGGTGACGATTTAATAATTGATTTGTAGGTGTTTGCTAATTAAAATTAATCATGAATGCACACTTGTAATTCTACCTCATTTCAAAGGAGTGTGATCACAGCCAATGAAGAGAGGGCAGGAGGGAATGATGCAACGTGCGTGCATAATTTTCCTGAAAACCATGTAAATGCTTTTCATATATTTTAAATGCTGTAGATTCATCTACCAGTTGAGCTGAAAAATGCTGCCAGTAACTGAACAGAGAATCGGTTATTTAATCTAATGAAAATAATACCTGAATGGCTAAAAGCTAAGGTCTGTGAATCCTCAAGCGAATCTCCAGGAGTATCAAGCACATGCAATGCAACCTGTGGTGACAGAAGTGAGACCTGAGCAGTTCAAAATTTGTCAGCATCAACCTCCCTACTTACATTTCTGTAGCTGTATTTATTCTTCATTCTCCCACCTGCAGTTTATCCTGTAGGTATAAAACATTGCAGAGTTTTAGTCTAATGTTAGTCCGTAGTGTCTGTGGATGCCCTCTCCTGAGCTAAGTGTTAGTTGGAAAATATATCACAGGTGGGTTTTGCAGGTCATCTGCTGAGAGAGCAGTGACTATAACCTAAGTGGATGTCTTCCTTGTCCTTATACCAGTGAATTTGAACTCTTTCTTTATGTGGGGTTTTAGACCATCGTATTTTGCAGGTAACAGAGCACTGGAGCAGGCTGCCCAGAGAGGTTGTGGAGTCTCCTTCTCTGGAGATACTTAAAACCCACCTGGATTCATTCCTTTCCAGCCTGCTATAGGTGAACCTGCTTTGGCAGTGAAGTTGGACTAAATGATCTCCGAAGGTCCTTTCCAGCCCCTAAGATTCTGTGATTTGCATCAAAATCTTGCTCTGTATTGTTCCTGGTGCAATTATAGGTGAAATTTGATTAGCAATATATTTGTTCATGCCTTTTAGTCTCCCATGGACTTTCCTAAGAATGGAACACTCCTGCTGGTCTTTTGGAAATGAAAGGGGTAAAGGATATGCATAGTATTTCCTTCTTTTCCCTGCACAAGATGATTTTGAATTCGGTTGGTAACAGGGATTAAAATTTGGAACTGGAAAAAACTTCATCTTAGTGTAAGGAAATAGAGGTCTGCAGTTAGACTGTGGACAAGTCATGAATAGCAGTGCCGAAGCGGAGAGCCGCAGTGAGGCTGCGAGTGTTGAAGGGGTGTGAGCTGGTAAAAGTGCGGAGCTGCAGCTGGGGAGGCCACCTTGTTATCTCCTGACCTGGAACGCAGGCCGTAAGTTATTTCCCTGTTCTAAAGGAAATAAATGGGTAAGGAGGGTCACTTTTACTTCCCACCTCTGAAATGGGCTGGCAGGCAGCCAGACACAAGTGTAGCGTGGGAAACCGCTTGCATGCAAGTGAGCAGCTGTGGATTAGTTTCTCACACGTGAAGGGGGCCTGAAGTCCATTTAGCACCTTTGCTATGCCCCTGCCACATTTGCTGCGTGTCCTGCTTTTCTTTCTCACCCCTGGGTGCATAGTGCCGAAGTGGGTGCCACTTTCTCACCACACGGTCACCCCTGGGTGCATAGTGTCGAAGTGGGTGCCACTTTCTCACCACACGGGAACTGTCATGAAGTGTTTGTAAGAGGTGTTTCAGTTGAAACTGAAGTGTGCTAAAGTGCCTTAGAGAGCACGATTTCAGTGATGGCAGTGTAAGTGCTTTGCTGAGCAGTATCTTACAAATTGCAGGTATGCGTCATAGGCCCATTTGTTTTCCAGAGGTTTTGCATTTGGGGGTTTTCCCCCCCCTCCTTTTGTTATAGCTCTTAGTAGCACATCATTAGATTTGTTCATCTGTTTGTACAGATTACATTCACTGATCCCAGCCCTGCCCTGGCTTTGTGCTGGACTGCAGCCAGGCGCTGTTGTAGGACAGGAGTCAGGGTTAGTGATCATCTTTGGTTCGCACCAGCTTTATGTTGTGGAGCTGCTTCAAGGGTGAGTAACAACATGAAAGTAACGGTATGCAGGCTTTAAATAGAGGATGGGTCAAAAGAGCAGTAGGGCAACCGGTGAGCTTAATTCTGTGAAATTGCCAGGGGCAGCTGCATCTCTTGCTGCAGCTAATAATGTAAAGTGCCTGAGCTGCTCCACCAGCAAGTCTGTTCCAGTGCCTATTGGAAGCTAATTTTCACAAAATATGCCCCCCCAAAAAAAAAATCTCAAAGAGAAGAGAGAACAGAGATGCGAAGAGTAGGAAGAGGTTTTTCAAATTGTGTTTGTGCTACGTGTCTGTGACGAGTTGCTCTGTGCCACTTTGGTGATGCAGAACAGCCATAAAGCTGGTTTAACAACATGGTTTTTCTGGATTTACTGCTTCACCAGAGCAGTACGAAACAACTGGAGTGTAATGATGAATCAGTCCTGTTTATTTAATTTTGTTTTGCATACTTGAGCTTCACAGCAACATTATTAATGGGTAAAACTCGAGAAACATTCATCTTTGTTTATAGCAGAAGCTGAAATAATTTGAGAAAAAGGATGTTTTCCTCTGATCTTCTTCAACTTTTTCAACTAAACCACATTTGAATTTTGAATCTCTTGAGACTCATTCCTCATTATCTTTTATCAGGGTTGTGTGTGTGTGTCATTTCCACAGAACTCAACTCCCTAGGGCTAAGAGTCACTTTACATATTCCTTAAAAATGAGGCAATAAAGAACAAATGCATTGAACGAATAGAAAGGAAGAACAATGCAGTAAAAGTAAAGTCATCACCATCCCCCATTATAACTATTGTGTGTTGTCTTTTGTGTCTCTGCTTTATCTCGGATATCCTCTTATATACTTTTCTGTGCATACATTGTACTTAGCTGTAACTTAACCACGTATGGGACCAGTTCTTCAGCAAATAGACTCTGACGATGACGGAGAAATTGGAGGTTAACAGCGTACATGTTGGGAGTTCTGCCAAGGACTTTGGACTGTTTACATTGAGTTCAAAGGTTGCTTTAGCAATTTGAACTGTGGAAATTAAATGTTAAACTGCGGTGAAAATTATCATCTGGATTCTTTGGTCCTTGGAGAGTTTTGGTTCAGTGCAGATCTTCTCTTGGGCCAAAGCATTTGGCATTTTCTTTGTATTATTTTCATTGCTCCACTACTTCTTATAGCAAAAAATGACAGCTAAATCTAGAGCATCTCTCTAGATTGCATTTGATTAGTAGTTTTCTAAGGCAGTAGCTTTACAAGCTGAAAGTTGAAAGGTGGGCTTCACATATTTCTGTTCAAATACAATGACTGTGTCTCTACCCCCTGCCAATTTATGTTGATTATGTTTATTCATTTTCAGACAGCTCTAAAGGAAAAACTTAGGATCATAAACAACGTAAAACTGAAATGCAGTGATATTTATTAAAATATAATTTCTCATAATACATCAGGTATTTTTCCCCTATATGGCTTCACCATCCTTATGAAATTCAAGGAAGGGTCTGTGTTTTTTGTTTCTCTTACAACTTACAGCCAGAGCCAGTCTCCCTTTATTGCACAGGAAGCGTCCACTGAGATTATCCTGCAGTGTTATGAACCTTTCTCCCATCCACCAAAGGGAACTCGACATACATTTATCTCTCAATGTCTGTCTGCAAGACATAGCTGCCAGCTCAGGGGCTTTTGTACGGTGGATGCTTTACTCCAATGCATTGTGCTTCAGAATGCGCAGAAGGATTGATACACAGCATTTGCTGGGGGGTGCAGGGGCAGAGAAGAAGTCACAAAGATGAAGAAAAGCCATATATTCTCTCACAGAAATCAAATCACACTAGGTTGTTTGTTTGTTGGGGTTTTTTTCAAAACAGATAAAGAAAGTTGTACACTATTTATTTACCTGTGGATTTTTAAAATGTGATTTTAAGTGAAATACAGCATACTCACATTGAAAATATATTGAACCTAAGCTGAAATTTGGATTTCATGACTTTTGGTGTCTGTGGTTATCCACTTAGTTATTAAGAGCAAATTCTAATGGGAAATAAGGCCATTATTACATTCTGACACTGAAAAAAAGTAATTCTGTTGCTTCATTAAGCAGGTACCAATAAGATCTATTTCCCATATGAAATATTTTTTCCTAAGTCATATTATTGCAAACATCTGAAATAAATCCACCCGGCAAATCTGATTTTTCTTAAAACACACCTGGAGAGACATCCTACTACCACTCCTTTTTTATCAGGTTCTACTACTTAGAATTTCGTTAGTTAGTTTTAAAGAATGCATCATTTTGACTCATGAGAGAAAAGACTTCCTCCATAACTTTAGAAGAATCCATGCAAATTTTAGAATTTGTGTGTATGTATGGCTGCCTCATAATTTCATGTCATCTTCTGAAAAGTTAGTGGTAATCGTTTCATAGTAAATTTTATCAGTACATACCCCTGGACACAAAAAGTTAACTTTTTTCTAGTAGAATAGTTTAGCTCAGTTTAATTTGCTTGTAAGCAATGGGTTTCTTGTTTGCCTAAAGAAAAGTAAGGAGGCTTTAGAGATATCCAGGATAGGTTTTGCTGCTTATTTGTTTGAAGCCAGAACATCACTTTTTGTTTTCTTTTTGGTTCCCTCCTCAGTGAATTTTCCCTGCCTCTGGGTTGTCGGCATCAGCCTTCTCCGCGTTGTGCATCCCCAGCAGTGGCCGCTGACGGGCTGGCCTCCAGCAGTGCTGCCCGCACACCCCCCCCAGCTCTGTCCTCGGGAGACCTCAGCACCCCCCATTTCATGGGGTCTCACTGGCGTGGTTTGGGGGATGCTGTGAAGGCGAGGGGTTTGCGCAGCTGCCAGTGAGCCTCCAGCACGGCCAGGCCGCCTTCCTGGGAAGCAGGGTGTTGTGTGATTGCTCTGAGGCTGAATGTGCGCAACTGGGTTTTAAACAAAATCCTTTCAGCCTGAGGATCACTGACAAAAAGCCTTCCAGGTTTGCTTTAGAGCCAGGTTCGAATGTGTGGGCGGAATTTTTAAGCATATTTATTTGATAGGGCTGCAGTTTCCAGGTACAGAAAGCCCCCGTTCATTGACAGCTCCCGCGTCCCTTCACTCGGAAGCGGCTGGCTGCTTGGGAGAGCCGTGCTGGCGGGTGGCCGCAGAGGTACCAACCTGCGCCAGGGCTTTCATGCAGACTGTCAAAACACTTTGAAATCGGGTGTTCATTTAACAGCTCTGGGACGCGTGTGGAACTGGCATAAAGCTGCCCTGGCATTTCCTTCTCTGTGTGAGGTAAAGCACCCAGTGAAAATCCAAGAGTGAAATCCAAGCTCCTTACTAGTGCAGGGAAGTGTCCTGATTTGCTGAGCCAATACAGAGTAGCCTGGTTTGCACTGAGCAGAGATATTAGGGTAGCGGCAGCTTGTTTTTATCTTTATTTTTGTTTTCAATTCTAGCTCCCTAGGGGCCTGCTTCGAAATCTGGTGAAGCCCCTCAGAGGCTCCTTGGGTTTAGGCTGAAGTAAAATAAGCAATATCTTGGTTTTCAGTTCCAGAGAAGTGAGTGCCAAAATACACCGTTTAAAAGGATAACTTTTGAAGTTGAAAAGTTGCCTACTTTCTTATGTATGACCCTTTCAACTTGCCCTGATATTGTGAATTGTTTACATTTCCTCAGGTAAAACTGAAGAGATTTTGTTCTTTCTTCCTTGATGTTTATTATAGACTTTGGTAGTTAATTCCATTTGTGGCTCCGCATTAACAGGATCAAAATTACTTTAATTCTTATTTAGAGTCACAGTTGTCACAGGTGTTGCCAGACTTAAGGTCTCTAAAAGTACAGAAGTAGTAGTAAATTTGCTGTACAACTCCGTGGATTTCGTGAATAGAGTTGAAACAACGTGATAAAATGAATATGTGCTATTTTCTGTGAAAATGTGCCCTTTTTTTTCTTCAATCCTTGATAATAGTTTTATTCGAGTCCAAGAACATTCTTTGAACACAGCTGTAATTGCTTATGAATATTCCAATTATGGATAAGTCAGTGGTAAATCATCTTGTCTTCATAGAGAAAGAGGAGTGTCGTTGTGTGATGAAGCCTGTGGGTGGGTAATCAGAACTGCAGAATCTGAAATACTCTTTTTTGCCATTGAGTTTCTGTTCGACTTTCAGCAGTCATTGGTACTTTCTGTGCTTCAATTCTTCTGAATATGTTGATAATAGAAACAGTCAACTTAGAGGTCTACTTAATATTTGCAGAATGCTTTTCAGCTCTTAGCAGAAAAACGCAAAGATAAAACAAAATTAATGTATTAACTTGCTAGTTATTAATTTTCTTCTTTTACTTGGGATAGTCTAAAGTGCAAAGGAAGTTGTTTTTTAATAGTTTCTTGATCTAAAATTGATAGAATAAAGATATTTGAATGGTCTTATACGTATGCAGATACTGACACAACAAAAAGTAATACAGCTTTTTCTTTTATTTGTTTAGTTATGGATTCTTCTTTCTGTTCTAATAGCCCATTTTGGTTACTATCGAGGTAAGAGTAAACTTAGTTCAATTATCAATTGCCTTCAATAGAGAGTTCAACAGCATCAAAATTAGAACAGCAGAAATTTTGGGGGCTTTTCAGTAAATTATTCAAAAATAATTGAATACTCAGTGACCAAAGGAGGTTTGAAAAGGATTTACAGTTTTTGGCAATTGCCTCTTTGTTTTCCTCAATTAAATATGATTGGATGTATCTTACATTTCAGTAGGTTTATCTGGATTTTGTGCTTTGTTGAATTATTTATAAGGCTTCAAATGGAAACACAAAGTCTAAGTAGTGTTGAGAAGAAAAAAAAAATTATACATTATATCTCCAGTAAACATATTAGAACTACAGAGAAGTCTAGTGGAGCTTGAAATACAGGTGAAAAAACCACCTTTTTTTACTATGTTTTTTAAATGTAAGCTGTGTAACAGTTGCCAGTTCAGAGAAAGAATGACTAAACAGCACTGATTGCTAGTTATGTCACTCTTATTTGCGATATTCTGACCTTCCTCCAGGAGAAAGAGATGGGGAAGAATAAAAACTCCATACACAGCTCTGTTGGGGTGACCCTGAGGGCAGTGCTTAAACACCTCTCTCCAAGGAATTCAGGTTCTTCATTTCTTTCCATCTTCTTTCTTAATCTCTTTGTAATTGCCAAATTGATGCAATCAGTAATTCTTCTATACATTTTATAAGATAGGAGTGTTTTTAATTAATACTACATAGATTAATTCAGGAGCTGCCAGTCCTGAGAACATTATCTATTGAAATGGGAGGCTCACTTGATATTCAGAAGAGTACAAGGTGGAATTTGTACTAGATACTCCTCTCTGGTACACAGGGCCAGTAAGGAAAATTTTCCTTATATTTTGTTTTCTAATCAGCATACTTTTGTCTCGGTGTGTGGGTGCTCTGTGCGGATTATCTCTTCCTCTTCAACTCTTACTGCTTGAAGTTCACTGTTACTGTTCCAAGTGAATTTAGTGCCTTAGGTGAATTAAGTTTGTCCACTGATGTGTGACTTTATCTCTTGTTTTATCAAACAACCCTGCAAAAACCTGATAAGGTAATTGGAGGTGAAACAGCACAAACACCCTCCCAAGACATAGGCTGAATTATTAAAAACAATGCTTAAATGTTGATTTAGTCCTTCTTTAGAGTCACACTTAGGACAAGATCTGAAATATACTTCCTACACTGAAGTAATTTTAAAACATCCTCCAAAATTTGTATGACATTTTGAGAAAATAATGTATTCTCTGTGTCTTCTGGTGGAGTGTTACGGCTAATATCAGTTATGGTCAAGCATGCAATATCATTTAGAGCTCCAGAAAGTAAAATGCCCTAAATCTTTTAGCTTGAGAGAGGAAAAAAAAATCATTAATCATCTAGGGGCTTCCTCAAGATACAGAAGCACACTACGTTACGAGAGTAAGATAGATGTCAATTAACAGCATTTACTGCATTTTTATGATGAATTGTTACTTGCTGAATTGCATTGAAGCAGTAATAAAACATCAGAATGGTGAGATCAATTCCAAACCCCATTATTGTGCATTTCCTTTGCTGTAGTCATGTGTTCTGGCTGAGATCCGCTTGGTAAAATGAGGTGCTGCTTTCCCTTATACCCCAAGCTGTGAGCTCGGCACCACTTTGTGAAACACAGTTTCTGAGGTGAATGTAGGTTTTACTACATAAGAATTATTGATGTGTCTCTTAAAGTAGGATTTATGTTTTTGGGCTCTGTTAGACAAGAGGAGGACGTGCATCCTCAGCACTTTCTCCCAAAGACAGAAGGCGCTCGTGAGGCCAGCGGTTCCAGCTGAGATATGGAAAGAAAATGCCAGAACATGTAGCCTGCAGTGATGGCCTTTAGCACATAACATGCACACAGGGGCAAAAGGAATCGGTAACTATGTACAAACCTTTATGGCAGCCCCTGAGAGGTCATGGCTGTCATACCTAACAGTGCAGTGCTGATGTGTGGCACCTCTATCCACCCCCCCTGCCCCCCAGGAGTCTGGGATGCTGGTTGAGGGAAAGCATCGCTGCCTTCCTCTCAGCATGAATTGGTATGCCAGGCGCACGTGTGGTAATCTTGGTGGAAAGAGGAGGTTATTTTGAGCTCATAGTCTCTAATAAAGGCAATTCATGTGAAAACTCTTTCTTCTGTGTGTATAGAAAAGCAAAAAAGATTAGCTCAGAGTGTTAACCTTGTGTTAACCAGTGTTACGCGAAGATAAACTGCCAAAATATATGTGCTCAGAGACAAAAAGTACAAATCCTATACATAGGAATTTATGAAAAAATAAACCCTAAATTTTTATCATACAGTGGACATATAACTTCACAAGTGTTCATGTAATGAACCACTTATGCATTCCTTCATTGTTCATTGTTAATTAATGAAATAATGAAGCTGTTGATACTATTGTATTCTGGATCAGTGATTTGAGATGAACATGTTTAATGATGTAGCTTCAGATTTTTTTTCCAAAAAGAGAATGCATTACTTTTATGTGCAAAAAAGGTGTAATGTTCAATTTCTCTTTACTTATAATTATCATAAAAGGTTAGAATATTTAACATCAAATGGTCTCAAGAGAGCCTCTTCTCCTTACCCCTTGCTCCCACTTCAGTTCCTGCTTAAGAGTTTTCCTCTAAGCCTGTACCATTTATGTTACACGTAGACACCTTGACTCTTGGCAAGGTTGTGCTACTGGTAGATCTCCGTGTAGCAATTAAATATAAACAAAATTATTAGCCAATTTCTTTATGGTGTATACATACATCTGTATATTGACGTTAATACACATGTATGCACTTCTAGTATTTTGCTAAGTTAAAATGCTGTTTCTATTAAAGCTTTGCATCCAGAATTGATCATTATGGTAAAATTCACTTTTGTTTTTGTTTCACTGGAGTACAGTTAGTGATATTTCATTCTGCTGAAACTATTAAGGTACAATAAAATCACTTTGATAAAAAACGAAATTGTGAAAATATCTCCACATTATGATCTACTTAAAAATGCCTTGAATTAGCTCCTTCAGGGCATTGCAAATTACTCTGCCTCTGTTTTTAGGAACATTTATTGGAAACAAGTTCCAAAGAAACTTATTTAGACTGAGTCAACAACAAAAACAAATTTGGATTTCAGTAGAAAAATAGAAACTATGGGAACAGCAAACAATAATGGTGCTGCCACCCTAATCACTTTGGACAGAAAAAAGTGCTTTAAGGAAAACATGTTTCATGCTAACATAATACATATTTAATTTTCCTCATTTGATATGAAGAAAGTCAGATATATTGATGCAATCCGTAAATCCAAAATTAAAACTACATTTGTAAAATAAATTCAGACAATCTATTAGATGGACTAAGTGTGCTTTTCTCTAAAAAGAATATGAATAAACCCAGCACATAACCTTTTTTATACATAACAGATGTTATGTTGAAACTATCCCCTGCGGAGTTTGTTTCACAGTAAAATACATGACCTATTTGTCATTTTTCATATGTCATGAGTTTGTGTTGTTTAGCTCTATCAAATCAAATGTGAGATTATGGATTTTTCCTAGCTTTTCTAGAGTCCAGTATAGAGGACTTGCTTGTCAAACTATCCAGTGGACACCCTGCCGACATTCAGCACATATGAAAATGAGGCAAAGTGAAGTCAGCAGCAGAGGAATTGCAGGGAAAGCAAAATATCTCCCGTTTCAGTGAGGAGCTGTTCAAGTAAATCTTCATAACTACATGTTTTCAGGATACTGGGCAAAACTCTTAGTGAAAGATAAGTAAATATGCATATACAAACATGAGTTTGCAACAGTTTAGGACCCTTCTTGACTTGCCTGAATTCATGCATCAAATTCCGAACTCTTTTAATACATACAAAACTAATAGAGGTAGGAAGTTAAGGACATTTTAAGAATCTCTTGTTCTCTCCCAGGGGTTTTCCTCATATCTGTATCAGAGATGCAAACTGATCATATTTTTCTGTAGATGAAGCCCGTGCCCGTGACCCAGTTTTGCCCACATGCAGTGGGGAGAAGAGTGCTGCTCCAGCCCACTGTCGTGATGCAAAGTAGCCACAGGGCATGCACTGAGTCCCCACCAAAGACTAGCCAGAGAAGCACTCCTTCCAACAGGTGAAAGGATCTTCTAGCCAGAAGATCAACACATGCTGCTTGTCTATGAGAGAAGCAATGCCTCTCAGTCCACGCACACAGCATGTTTATTCAACAAAACAAAAAATTCAGGTGATTATTGCAGGACGAAGGGGAGTGGGTATTGTCAGAGCTGTAATATGGGGCAGAAGCTAGGAGATACAGGTTGAGGAGAGCTATTATGGTAGGAGGAATCAGTAGGAAGAGAACAGGGTAGGAAAAAGAAATATCATTTTATGTTTATAATGCCTCTCTCTGTTACTTGACCCAGGAATACTTGTCCTAGGTCCTCAGTCCTGAAGAGGATATTTGTTTAGTGGCAGTTCCTCTAGTCCCACATTGTCGATATAATGCAGTCAAGCCTCTCTAAAGTATTGATTTTGAAGGTAAACATTGCAGAGCTATAATACTGGTAAAGCAGTGACGTTGAGTACCATTCATGTGTAGCCAGCCTGAGGCATCGCTAAGCCTACTCCAATTTACGCACTGCAAGCACACTGAGACCTGCATCTGTTCAGGATGTTCAACCTGCAGGTGTTCTCTGCAAACTCCCTTTTTGGAGGGTTTCCAAGAAAACAGGAATAGAGTTTCTCCGTCCTTATGCTAAGGAACTAACTTCTTTGTTTGGAGGTTGAAGTTGTACCTACTCCCTCCTTCTCCTAGAGATGCTTCTAGGACAGTCCTTAGAAATTAACCTGGTTTCTCCCACCTCTGTCTAAGGAGTTTTATGATAGAGCCTTTATCCATGTGTTTTCTCTTCATATTCTTTAGACAGAACAATGCTATTTTTGCTACAAGCTTTTTCTTTCTGAAATAGTGTGATCAGCAAGTCAATCCCAGTCACTCTGAAAAGGATCATTACTTATTCATTAATTATGAATTATTCATAATTCATTACTTATTACTTAACCTTCAAAAGCAGGCAGAAGGTCACATGACAATAGGACTTTGTGCATGTGACTTATTTACAAAAGCTGGTAAGAAAAAATAAGAATATAAGTTCCCCCCAAGTTTATTAGCTCCCTATCTGACAAGGAGAAAAGACCTTTCCTGCTTTCAGGCTCCCTGTATTATCCCTGGTCAAGCTGATGCCTTTTCCTACCATTGCCCTAGAAGCCTTGAACTCCTCACCATGCTTCTGGCTCCACCAGTTCCCCAAAGCCGTGAAAGGTTTACTGTTTCCTCATCTCTCTGCCCTCTGCCTTGGCAGTTATGTCGTGGGCTGGACAGGGCCAAGGAGCTGATCCTGTGGCTGTTGGATTGGCATTTATTATTTGCTTGGGTGCTCCTAAGTAGTTTCATTGCTTTTCTTTCTCTGTCTAAAAACCTGTAACATTTAATTCCATAGCAATTTGGTTTGATTGCAAATACACGGAGGTTGGTACCGAATTCAGAAAATATGTACTCTATTTTCATAACTATGCAGTGTTTCCTTGATCAGCTTGGCATTGCAGTCTGCCTCAATAGAAAAGGGTAAATTTGAAGATGGCCGTACAGGTATTGTTAACAAAGAAGAAAGAAAGAAAGGCAGGAAGAAACAGACAAACAAACAATCCTGCTATCTAGATAGGAGGTACGTCTTCTACCAAAAGAGTGAGGTGAATGGCAATGACAGAAGACTCCTCAGCTCTGGCTATGGTTTACTGAGTTTGTGAAATATCTGTATGCCAGTCGTATTAGAAGAATCTCCTTTAAAAAAGATAAAAGGAAAAAAAATGGAGAATGAATGGAAAGGGAAGGTCAGTGAAAAGCTGGGAAGCTGGGAGGTCTCAGGGAGATTGCTGCAAGGAGCTGGGGTTCTCTTAGTCACTCTCAGAAAGCCAGACCTTCCTCAGGTGTGAGAGAAGGTAGCCATGTACATCTGTGTCATTTTTTCCTGTTTGTTTTTGTACCTAGTACAGAGATGTCCTCATTTAGCATGCAGAAATCATTAAATTTCAACAAGTTATTCTTGTGTTGATCTCAAACACTTTAAATTAAAGAGTAGGTGACTTTCTGAATGATGTATAAGACACTAAGTGATAGAGGATCTGTTGCTTTTTTCAGTGGTTTTCCTAGTGGATGACTATACTCCGTGACTATGTGTGCATTTTGCTTGTTTCCAAACATTCATTTCAGCTTCAGGACACTAGCTCCAGTGCTCTTTGACAGAATTAAGATCCTTTTAGTATTTTCTCTTTTTGATATCAAATATACACTAACTAGATTATGAGTCAGTTTTATTTCGAGTAAGGAAGATAAAATACGGTTTGGGGAAAAAAAAGCTCTCTGTTCTGCAGCTAGTCTAATTTTCTATTTCTTTTACATTTGCATGTATTCATTTATTATAAGTTCTCCCAATTTTATCTGCAGAAATAGAATTACCTCCTTCCTATATATGTGTGTATACACATCCTTTGTTCATATGGCTTATTGTTCTTATAACCCTTTTATGAAAGCATTGCTCTAGGGGCATCTCAGTCTGCTTGAACCAGTAGGTCTTCATCATATTCATTACTTTCTAGGTTGGGTATTTGCCCAGTAAACAAAGACCACCTTTAAAATAATTTGTCATGCAGATCCTGAAACCAGAGCCTTCCAGACCGAATGCTCCCCCGGAGGATTCCACAGACTTCTGTGGGAGTTTCTGTGGGGTCAGAGATTTCCCTTCATGCAGCTGTTTATAGGAACAGGCCTTGCCCTAGGAAATTGTATCCACATATCCTTTACCACTAATTTGCATGCAGACTTATGTATAATATGCCCTTTTAGCTTCTCTGTTGTGAAACTCATCTGGTGCCACTAAAAGGAAAAAAAAAACCAACAAACATTGCCAATGTATTTTTTAATTTTGTATTGTCAGTTGTCATTGCTGTTTGCTAAAAAGATTTTATGTGCAGCCTGATTTTCACTGCCATCTCACTCTGTGCTTAGGGCAGAGAAAATATATCAGTAAATATTGAACAGCAAAGCTGTATTATGACTGACAGTTATCCTAATTCTTTGAGATACACTTGCATCAGTAAAGTAATATCTAGTCAAGAATGAAGTGCCTAATTTCACTTTGTTCTGATTGCAGAGCTGATTTGGTTCAATCAAAGAATGATGGCTGGTATCATTTTTAAGGCAGGTGTCGTATGTGCTTTATTTTTTAGTTCCATGGTCCAAAATGGCAAATATTTGATTTTCTATGGCATGGTCATCTCTAAATATTATGTTAGAGCATAAATACAAGAAAAAAATCAGTGGCTCATCTGTCTCAGGTGCATCCAGTGGAACCTGTTCCCAAATACCTCTTGACCTGCTGAGGAAGCTCCCACCAGCTCCAGGGCAACTCTGGGGGCAAGTAGAGGGTTCAGAGAGTCCAGCTAGCTGTTGTAGCAGGCTGTCACTGGTCTTCAGCTGTCTTTTCACTTTTGGCAGGCTTGTCTCTGCCCCTCTACTTAGCCGATGTCCTCTCAGAATCTCTGCCCTCATCCTTCACCTCAGTTTTACTTCACATCTATCTCAAGTGCTTCTATCCTGGTCATGCTCACCTACATTTCTGTGTCTTGTCTTTTCTGCTTGAGCTGCCCCTTTAATAATGCCCACTTCTTCCCCCTTGTCCCGTCTCAACCTCTTGTTCTCTCTTTCCCATGCAAAACTAACATTTGCTGTGATTGCATTGCTCACGCTGCTCATTTTTTGTACCACTTTCCCCTCTGGTACCTATATTGTTTACTTTGTCTATAAACTCTTCAGGGTAGCTATAGTCTTTTTCTGTATATCTCTGCATAGTACAAAATCCTATGAGGCTCATCTTTTGCATAGTTTTAGGCACTACTGTAGTAAACATGATTAATAATACTAACACCTACCGTAATGTACTTGGTTTATAACTGTACCGTAAAGGAAAATTGCCTCTTCAGCCAGCTGCTGATTGTACTTTGTATTTTGTCTACTGTAACTGTAGATATATGTCTCCCTCTATAAAATAGTTTAATATCCTAAATTTTTCTGGACTGAAATTGTAACACTGCTCTGTTCCTTAGAGTTTTTAAGCCAATGATTCCAGCCAGTTTGACTCAGTGAAGTTCATCAGATTGCCCCTGAATCAGGTGGAATAGTCTGTCTGATTGTAAGAATGTTATTTGATTGTTAGTATTACTACAATGCCCAGGAGCTTTCTTGCACAAAGCACAATAAAAATACCAAAATGATAAAGAAGATAAACCATCCCACTGGCTTACAATTGAATACAGGAATACAATGAAAAGCTACTCACTTATGCTCGCACCAGATGCACGATCTATATACATTGTCTGGGGTTTTTGGAAGTCATTATGGTAGAGGAAAACTTTAGGGAGACATTTGGAGGAGCCTAAGCAGGAGTGGTTTTATGGTTTCTTTTATGCTGCCTCAAGTGTTTGAGGACTTCGTCTATCAGGGTATAAGATTGGCTCCGGAAACCTTAAAAAATTGCAACATTAGCTAGAAAAAAATGTTGTGTTCCATTTCAAAGCACTGAAGTGCTGTGGGCTTGCACAGACGCAGTGTGATACTGCACATCTTTGTGCTCTAAATTATGATGAAATTGAGTCTGGCATAAAGCCAACCCAAAACTAAGGGAGCTAATGTGGCTCCCTTTGAAGGTACCTCAGCAGCTGCACTTCCCACTTGTTGAGAACAAAGCAGCAGAATCTATGCGTTAATATTGTTATTAGCATTTTATGCATATTACACACACCTGTGTACCTCTGTGAATGCTACAGAATGTAATGGGTCTTAGTAACCTTTTATATGCTCTTTTAGCAGTCCTAGTCATGCCTGTTTCCCACATGGATACTCCTCTCACATCAGGGTAGTCTCACGCATTCCTTTGTTGCATTTCTGGTTTTCTGTTGTTAAAATAACACAGTTGTGATTTGCTGCAGCAAGCCATTACAGAACTCATTATATTACTCTGGTTTTTTGAGAAGAATAGGGAAAATGTTCATTTCCTTTGAGCTGAATTATGCTGGTGTGTTGTCATAATGAAAATACTGAAATTAATTTTAACAAAAATCCCATCTTTATACAATTGTCTAAGCTAACAAAGCAAATGATGCAGCATACTTCACAAGTGTTTTCTAGTATTAAAAACCATGAAAGCTTGAAAATAAAGTTCTGACCCAAATATAGAGCTGTATGTGTTGTATGTATTGCATATACAAGTCTACTCAGAATGCTAGTACAAATGATTGCTTATGATGTTGGTTAGGTCCAACTGTAATCATAACTTCACTAAAACACAACCTAATTCTAATCTAAAAGGAAGTTTCTCTAATCTACAGCAGCATTGTAATTTCTGCAGATGCTTGAGAATTTGTGCAGTAAAATCAGGTTTTCCAGTTGATTCTCAGCTGACCAACCAGAGTGATTGCAAAGCCCTTACTGATGGATATACTGCCCGCTTCTGAAAATGGACTCACACTGATTTGCTTTTCCAAGCTGAATTCAAAATCTAGACTTTTTAAGTTCTTCTATAAATGACACATGGTGATTTTTAGAGTCACAATGGAAAGTGCAGTATATGCAGGTAATTTCAGACAATTGAAGGCACACAGTAGCTGAAATACAGATAATATTGAATAGAAACCATTTTCACCTAAAAGGAATTAACAAGTAAAGAAATGAGCCCAAAGATATGAGTTCTCATGCATTTGGAAATGTGTTGCAAACTCTTTTACCCTTCCAGATATTTTTCCCTTCCCAAATATTTAAAATTTCTTATTTTTTAATAGTGTTCTTATCACTGAAATGAATGAATGCTTTAAAACTATTAGTTAGCACTACAGCTTCTCTACAATTCTGATATTATTCCTTATTTAATTTCTTTTTTTAAATAATAGCGAGACAAATTAAAATCTTGATCCAAGTTATGTGGGAGCAGGATTATTCATAAAATGTCATCTGGAATTCCCTTGAGACTAACTTAGGGAGTTCAGTTGTCTTCTACAGCTAATACACTTGAGAAGATAAACGTAGGTGGTCTGATAAATGATAGGTGCACCCAAGATATTCAATTGATTGTTCTGGCATACATTTAGTCTAGCATTTATGTCCCCAGTGTTTTCCCATGTAAAAGTTAGGCATCTTGTCTCAGCTAGTGGACATCCTGGAGAGAGGTGCTTCAGGAACAGCAAGTTTCATCCAGTAATGCGTGGTAATAAAGGCTTGTGAGCTGAATAATTCTCCAAAGGAAGGTTTTGCCTGTGAGCCATTTGCTTCTGAGACTTAAGGCCAGACATTAGCAGTCTCACTGGATTCCTATTAATGAATATTTATGTCTGTTTCAGTACCTAGTCTGTTTGTACTTGCTTAAATACATTCTCTTCATAATTTCAGCTAGGAAAAATTATCTTTGCACTATGAAGCTGCTATGCTCGTACAATTGCACAGTTATGCTCGTGCAAGTAAACTACCACGACAATATTTATAAAGTTCTATGGTTTTAGCTGTTTGATACCATTTTGCAAAGCTGAAGAAAGTCCCTGGCTGTAATTTCAGCAATAAGTCACCTGGAGCATGGATGTAAAGATTTTTCCCAAGTAACGCAGATGGTTACTGTCTTCCAGTCTCGGGAAAAATTATGCTTTACAGTGTTTGATAGTTTGATAGGTTTGATTTGCTCATCCTGTAAGTTTGTAAATACTTCCTGTGCTTAACTTTGACATATACAAGTAATCACACCAACTTAAAGCTAATCAAATTAAGAGGTGTTTACAGGCTCATTTAAATGTTGTCTATATTTCAGGAAAAACTTTCCGTTGTTTTTGACAATGCTGATTGACATTATTAATTGTCAGGACATGTTAAGAAAAAAAATAATAGAATTGTATTCTAAAACTTAAAATACAAACAGTGTGAAACACCTTGAAAAGATAAAAAAACTTCTGCTGCAGATTTCTTTGACAGCAGAGAGTAATGTCCATATTGTCCTGAGAATAAGTCCCCTAACAGGTAGAAGATGACAAATGTGCAGGGAAAGACCAGGGAAGGAGATAGCTTTGTTGCATCTTTTAAACAAGGTGGCCAGCGTTTTGTTCTCAGAAATGTGGTGGAACTGAGATGGAAAAACCCCTCACATTTATTTTCCATTACAATAATGCAGGAAAAATTAAATCGTTTGATATCTTATGGAAATGTTCTGAAATGAAACATGTTGTGAGCTGAAATGTAAGAGACCCGTGTCCTCTCGTTCCTGCCTTTGGATATCATTAAACTCTCTGTGAATCTAAGAGACTCACAAACATGGCATCAATTACACCAGATGATGGCTGTAGGAGAACAAGATTATGGGGAGTCACAGACACTGCTGCAGTGTTCAGGTACCTTAATTGGTCCCACCTATCCATTGTTTCTTGTAGCATTTGATGGATTAAAATTCTATGGGCATCACTGAAACGTACTACTTAGTGCGTTAAAAGAGATCTTTCTTAGATTATTCAGTAGTTTTGGGGTGATGATCAGTATCAACAAGAGGATAAAATGAACATGAAATAGTTCACAGGCATTTTACAATTACCTAAGAAAACTGGAGTGGTCAGTATATCCTTCTTATGTGAGAAAGCACTTTGGCAACTAAGCTTTTATAATGAATAAACTATCATATTTTCAAGTTGACATGCTTGATATTACATTTTGTGTGTTTTCTCAAAAGAACACAAGTGCCTTTCTGCCAGATGTTCCTATTGGCTGCTCACTTTTGAACTAAATATGCTTCTTTCAATTAACATGTCATAGCTGTCTTACTGATTAGACCACAGATCCACTACTTGATATCCTTTTCTGCTGAAGCTCTTTTTTATCTTCGGTGGGAAGACAACATGCTCTTACCCTCATACTCGTGTATTGTGGGGTAATAGAAATTTCCCTGCCTGCTATCTGGTGAGAAATAACTCTTTCCAGTACAGTGAAAATATGTATCTGGCACATTGCTAACTTCCATCTGTCCAGATATGCTGATAGTCAGGGCTTCTGAAAAAAGATCTGCCTGTGGTGCTTTTGAGAACCCCCAGCTGGCTGTACGTAGAAGGGTTTAAGGGGTCTCTTGCTTCTCGTGGCAGCAGTATAGTGGTTACGAGAAATGTTCTGAACTTCTGCAAGTGTAAGAATCAAGGCGTTTCAGCAAAATGAATATACATACTCAGTTCAAAGCCTTAACTTGGCTTCACGCCTTCTGAAAGGTGAGTGATTTGCCTTCTTCTGTAGAAGAGGAATGCAAGATCACACTCAGACTGCAAAATTATAATGAAATATTGGCATGCTAGAATAAATCACTGCCACCAACGCTTAAGCACCCTCACTCTGTTTAGCTCTGTTTAAACCTGGAAACTCTTCTCCTTGGTAGATATTAGACAGTGTTTCAGTATGCCATGTTATCTGAAATGACAGCTCAATTAGCATTTACTTTCTAACGTGTGTTTTCTGAAAGACCTTTAGGACCAAATTCTGTCCCACACAGTCTTTCTGATTTAAAAGGTCATTAGAATCTGCCTGAACACCTCCTTCTGCTGTTATTCTCCCAGGCCTGGAAAAGGTTAAGAGGCATTTGTTGGCTCAGTGAGGGAGATGACTCATAACTTCTGGATTATAAGAGGGGGAAGTGGCTGCCTGAAAAGATAGAATCTAGGGTGTGGGCTCAGAAGTCCCAAAGCAGTCGTCTTAACAACAGGCTTAATAAAGTGAAACATCATCAACACAAGTTTTGAAATGAAGTTTATCTTGCTTTCTTTGTTAATAAAGGCACTGGAACAGGATTTTATGTAATGTGTGGACCTATGAAGAGCAAGTGACTAAGGTACCTATTCACAGAAGGGAGCACTGAAGACTAATGCAAAAGGTTTATCCCAGATGAGCTGAGCAAGATCAGAATATTGAGCTAAGTGATTACACCAGTAAACTTGCATAACCCAGTTTGTACCCTTCTCTTAATTATTGTGGGTTTTCTTGCACGTATTTTGTTGAATTTTTTTTTTCCTCTCTATTAACTGACACCTGTGTTCTACTTTGTCCTCACCAAAGGAGGTACATAGCATGCAGTATGCCTAGAAACAGAAATGTATCTTTTTGGGGTTTTTCTGTGTGGGATATGAAAGAAAGGCATTCGGAGTGAACGTAAGAGAAAAATAAGAGAAAAGTAAACTAAAATCTTTTAGCTGTATTTTCCCTCTGACATTCTGATTTCCCGCATGGAAAAATGTCTCGGTGTATATCATAAAAATAATCTCTTATATGATTATCTCCATGCCACTGCTAAATTCAATTTACCCGTCTTTAAAAGCATCTAGCTGCTGAGCAGACTTTTCTTTGTTTCTGAGCTCAAATCATCTCTTCTGTCTGCCGTCCACATCAGGTTGAATTTTTTTCCAGTTCCATCATAACACTTTTGATGAGATTCTGATTCTCATTATCTTCAGAGGACCAAGCTTAACAGTGCGCCTCCTTTTATAAAGTTTATATTTTCCTGCAATCTCATCTCCTGAAGAGACACTGGTTTCTGTTATATTCAACTGATTATATTTTCCTGACCACAGCTGAAATTCATGTCTGTGTTTAGCAACTGCTACCTTTGCTGTAGATGGATTTTTATTTTGCTAACAAACTTGGAATGTGTGCTTTGCAGTAACAGGAATTGCTTCTAATCCCCTGTATTTTAGTTTATTGCCTCAAATGGTTGCTTTGATGTTAAGGCATATGTCAGTCTTCCACATCAATCACTCTCAGTGACATTAGCATTATAACCTAAGACTGAGAGGTTAAATAGAGTGCAAGGACATGCAAGGGGAGGACAAAGCTATCCCTGAGCCTGTGTTGTGCAATTTGGGAAACAGAGGCAATGGGACATTATTTTGCAAACTGTTGCACTTTGTAGCAGTTCAAAGCCAAACAATATGGATACAAGATCTCAGGGCTTTTTATCAGTTTAAATATTTGTGAGTAGAGAACAGCAGTGGAAGTGTAGCCAGAGCTTATTGTATTCCACTAATACCAATTTGCCGCAAGATTTATGGGCCATGGGAATGGGAATATTTACTAAGGAACTAGGAATATATTCTAAGAAAGAAAATAAATGATGCCTTGAATTCAACTGGGGGTTACCAGATAGTATTGTGGTACTTAATTTGAGATACAGCTCAAGCTCACAATATGCCATCATCCTAGATATCTTTCTTCTCTCTGCTTTTACAGCCCTTGTAAACTATGTTTTTTTCTAGGCATTCTAGCCCATCTCCTTGTGTTAGCACATACGGTCAATATGCATGTATATATGATTTTAGAAATTAAGTTTCTGCATCCTGTTTCTTTTTTTTAATTCAATGAGATTTTATGTTAAACTTTGGATTTTGTGTAGCTCCCAATGCCTTAAGAGTTTACATTCACAACTTCAATCTGCCAGGCTAACATAAGAGTGGCATTCCTTCCATCCTTTTTTTCAAAATCTTTTTCTTCAAGAAATAACTCAAATTGCCCTCAGTTGAGTAGTTCTAATTAAGAAATATGAACTGCATTTCATACAGCCATCTCTTTGGCAAAAAAAAAGAATGGAAATTTACACCTAAGCAATCAATTCATTGCATAATTCTTTCTTAATGTTCCCCTCACAAGTGTCCTAAGGGAGACAGTGGCAAACAGGTGCAGTCGCTACAGGGTATGGCGCCTACAAGCTATCTCTGTCAAGCACAGAATTCCTTTCCTAACATTTTCTGAGTGCTTCAGTGTCGTAGAATTCACAAGGAGCTCATTGGATTTAGAAAGACTAAACTTAAAACTAAGCGTCAGTCCACTCTTAGGCCATTTTTCATTAATGTGACACAATTAGCTTAACATAAGCCATCTTTGATTTACATTAGAGTGAGAATGGAACCTGTGAGGCAGTATTTTATGTAGTTTTGGGTTTTTTTGCTCTCGTCTCCCAATATTTAATACTGTAGTATTTCCATACCATTCAGTGCCACACAGAACTATGTAGATATAAGACAAGTTTATCATATTTACCACTTCTTAGGGTAATTGACTAAAGCACTCAGTGAGAAAAAAGAAGTCATTAGCACAAAATCTGAGGAGACCTACTAGAATATCCGGTCTATTTGCCAAGCCTCAGGTGTACCCCTTTTCACCTTACCTCTGCCCTCTTCACTCTATTCTATTACAAACACAACAAATATACTTTCAGCCTTCCTTGAAACAACACTGGACAGGAGCTTCTTCCCTGAGAACAGTTTATTCCATTTAAAAATCACTATTATGTCTGCCAAATTTTGTAGACTCTAAACCTTCTCATCCAGTCCTCTGCCTCTTATGCACATAAGGCCACTTAACATTATACTTTTCTTATCCAAAGACTGAATATATCTCACATATGTCTGTTAAGAAACGTCCTGCTTGCAGCATCTTTCCCTTGCTCTCTGCGTAACACACTACTGAAAAGAGACATTCAGCACCATAAATCTTTTCTTTCACTGCACTGAGGTCATCCCCAGGCCTCACTCAGATATATCCTCTGACAAAGTATTATGTTTCCCTCTAATCACCCTGTAATCAGCCTGCTCAGCAGCTCAGCCTTTCCTCTGCACCATTCGTTACAACCATATTAAACAGCTCACGTGGTGGCGTGCTCACAGATAATCTGTCTGCATCAGTCTGGCTGATGCCCATTTGGGAGGGAAAGCTGGAAAGGCGTATCTTACTAAGTTGTGATGAATGACATGCTATGTCAACGTTTTTTCTTATATATCCTAAATCAAGATATCGCTCGTAAGAGTTAGTGAGCATTTGGATAGCTGTAGTTGTCCTGCTGGTTTGCATTTGAGACAGTAGCGGTGGAGTGTATGGTACACGCTGTCATTGGTAAACTTGCTTCTCAGCTCACAGAGACTCGGTAGTAATGGAATGAAAGTTTCCCATCATTAGAATACTTTTAAGTGTGATGTTACAAACACAGACAGAGAGAAAGCACAGATAAAATCTGTCCCCTACACTGTTGACTATCCATTAAGCAGTAGCACAGGAACTTTTAACATCTGAGAGAGGAAACAGTATAAGAATTCTTCTCTCTTGTTTCACTGCCTCCTTCAGGACTCAGCACTGTCTACCATCATTTAACTTCATTAGTGTGAACAATACTGCTTTCTGTTGCCTGTTGTCTCCTGCTTTATGCCTGTTTTTATCAGGCACCTCTGATTTGAAGGACACATCTTTTCTTGTTTACATACCTGACATACACTGACAGGCAGATAGTGTTAAGCCTCTTGATCTCTCACATCCAGATGTTCAGAGTCATTTTTAACAAGTCACTCCCTCTGACAGATGCTCTCAGTTCAGGTAGTTTTGAGGTGATCTGTAGAGACTTTCCAGGATCCTTTTAAAATTCAGTTCGCTAGGTCTAGTAAGAAGAATTCAGACTATAGAAGGAAACCACATCCTTGCAAGTGAACCTTGCACAGTCTTTGCACATATATAAGGGGGAGAAAATAGCCCTCAAGAGTACTACAGATTCTGTATCCTACAGATATGTGAGCTTAGACACGAAGAGTGAGGCAAAGAAGCATTACTTCTGGAGCATTTATTGAGTGCTTCATTATTTTGTGAATATGCTGGTCAGTATTGCACAAAGTGGCAGGAGGCTGCTTTGCAAAAACTGGGTGAGTTTCCAGTTATTGATAACATTCAACCCATAACGAGAGTCATGCTGTTGCTTCCAGGTGTGCATGAAAGGAGGTTTTAGTATCTGCCAGCTTTCAAGAAAAGCAATATCTGCTGTGTGATTTATCAATGAAAATACTGGCTAGAGTGACACCTAAATTTGGTGTCTTTACTATGGTCTATTCTATCAGGAGAGACACCAAATCTGAAAGCACATTTTGGAGAACTTTGTAGTCGGAGGTAGAACCGAGGACCTTTAAAAAAACATCATTCGCACTATTGGTTGCAATAGAGCTAGTGGTCCGTATATTAAAAGTTATGATGAAAAAGCTGTGTGAGTTTTTTCTCTACCTGATTTCTGTCACTGGTGTTCAAGACTGGGAAAATACCCATGGAGCAGCAGTGACTCGAACATAGGCACTGAGCTGACCCAACTGAATTCTTGGAGATCTTAGGAAAGAAACTGGGCAGGCAGAAGACTTAGAAGTAGGGCAACATTTATGCCCATTACTGTCAATGCTGCATTATATTGCATTTCAAACTGAGATTTTGTTTTGTTTTCTAGTACAGCCTATTTTAACTTGTTTGTTATAATGAAGGTGAGCACAATAAAATAGTTATTGTATAAATGTTATAAATAATATTATTTACATAATAAGACATGAAAGAAGGAAACTCGCTGGCTGAAAGCGTCTTGCTGAGTGACCATGTGGTCAGTCTTTAAGGAAAAAACCACCAGCAGTCTGAACTCATCATACTATCCTGGAAAATCTGAGCCTCAAAGTTACTGCGGACAGTCATTCAATAAAGTAGTAGTGGAAAAGTGCATAATTTCTGTCATCCAGCTCACAATTTTTGGAGTCTGCGTATCCCACCCATATCCACTTGTTATCCCATCATCTCAGTTACCTGTCCATTGCTGTCAAAATGCTCCTAGTTCTGAAAAAGGGCTTTAGAAATACACAGCGGAAATAACTCTACTCCTGGCGGAGATGTGCTTGAATAGGTTTTCCTAATCAATTGTCTTTATAATGTTTCCTCAGTCGATAGGAACTGAACTCTTCTGAGAGCTCTAATGAGATTGGCTACAGATGCAATGAAAATAACACCCAGAGGGATTGCAAGGGATAACCACTGCAGTTACGCAAGTGTCTATTCCTCCTTTTAAGCAACATGGAGATCACTGCTCTTTCCCTAAATCAATTCAGAACAACATGGGTTCAGGTTCAGACTCACATCTACTGATTTTCCTGCTTTCATCTGCGCGCTGTGGAAAAGTGACGTACTAAGACACAGCTCTGCCTAGTTATGTGCAGGTCTATGAACCCAACAGCTTCAAAGAGCACCCAAATCTAGCATGCTGTCCTTTCACTGCCAGATGTGGCAGATTTATTGCTGCCCAGCCTGTGGACAGCTGGACTGGGGTCAGCACACAAGAACTGCTCTCACTGCGGTCACTTTAGGGAAGGCTTTATCCATTGTGGGGGGGGCCATATCCATCTGCACCACAGCAGACTGTGGTGCAGGGACACAAGTGTCCTTTTTGTCCTGCCAATAAGATGGCCTTCTCCTGCCTCACTGGAAACGTAGAGAGGGCTAAGGCCACAGGTAGTGGAATATCTATTGAAATGCTGCTCTGTTCTTCTGCACTTAAGTGGAGTCAAGGGCTACAGTCATTGACCAGTGAAATGTTCCAAGCAGTCTTGGCAACAGCAATAACATCAAAAAAACCCAACACCTCACTGTTCCACATTTGTGGCTGCCACAAGTTGTCTTGCTTCATCACAATGACTCGGAATACTCTGGATGTTTCATACTCCTCGTTCGCATGAATCAGGACGTGCTGCCTCATTTGCAGTCATGGAAAGAATGTGCTCAAGATTGCAGTTATGATTGTACTGCAAGTCTACATAGGGCTGTTAAAGTCAAACCTTTTGTAATGGTTCATTTTCCACTTCTGTGATGTCAGTAGTGTTGTCTCTGGGAGTGCCTGTTTTGGTAACCAGCACATTAACAGAGCTCTAAACTCTGTTACTCTAAACTCTAAAACTCTAAACGGTTTTACAGTTCAATTCTGTATAGGATCCTATGCAGAAGGGCAAGCAGCATGCAAGTCATGCTGAGGAGGGTACATCTCACGACAGTGTGCTCATTTGTGTTCCTATTCATCCAGTATTTTCCTTTCAATGATTTAAAAGCAATGTAAAGTGTAAATCATAGTCTCCCCCCAGTAAACCAGAGCAGTCAGAAG
This sequence comes from Rhinoptilus africanus, assembly GCA_013400135.1. Lineage (NCBI taxonomy): Eukaryota > Metazoa > Chordata > Aves > Charadriiformes > Glareolidae > Rhinoptilus > Rhinoptilus africanus. The sequence goes on along the minus strand of VXBO01012100.1, from coordinate 162,360 downwards.
GAGGCTGAAAGCAAGGGGGGCTGAACGGGGGAAGCAGCACTGCTGGTGTTCGCCATAGCTCACTTGAGGGGTTCTGCCAGAGCAGTGGGCATGGCCCCACGGCTCTTCTCCTCCTCCCACTCACTGGCACAATGCAAAGGCCAGGTAGAGCAGCAGTCTGAGGAAAATGCAGCCTAAGCATCACAATTGGTGCCATAGTCTGCACATTTCCTCCGTCTCTTAGGATGAGGCTTGAATTTTGTCCTAATATTTTGTGCATTAACAATTAGCATTTTTTTCTCTCCTTCTGTCTGCATGGGATGATTTCCCAAGAGGAAACTTGCTTGATTTTTAAATAACTCTTTTTTGGAACCATAGTGAGAATCAGATGAAAGTTAGTTACATTGATTTACATCTAGGGAGTGAACCTAACGTTAAGACTCCAGCAAGATGTAGGGATTGTCAGTGAAGTCTTACTGTAATTCTCATAAAAGCTTAACTCTCCATTCAGTAAACATGACTAGAAATCTGCCCTAGAGGATCAAATGAGTGTATAATTTCATAAAGACGTTGTGCTTGAAAAAATGCAGTTGTTAAGACCACACTTACATAGTGAAATACAATTAGGTGTGTATGAAGCAAGAAAATCTTTAAAAAAATCACCCTTGTCTCTGCTTAGTGTGTTGTAGATACAGACTCTGATCTGAGCCCTCTACAGTCCATGCAGAGCTTTCATTTCAAAGGATTTTAGACTGAAACTGTGAGTGGCTGAGGACTGTGACAGTCTGTGTATTACACTGTACACACAGAATGGAAACATTCTGGTCGGGAGTCATTTGTGGCTACTTGAAGCTTATCACTTATGCTCCATTTGAAAAGGGGTGGTGAGTCTTATGAGTTGGTTTACACATCAGTGTTTCTATAAAAATATTTCCTTCCTCCTTTGCATTGTTCAGTAAAGCAATCACTTCCTGTTCCAGATACTCGGGGAACTTTCTTGCACTACTTCACAAATTAAAATATCCTTTTTTTTTTTTTTTTTTAACCAGTTCAAGGCATTTTTCTGGTTAGAAGGTGTCTAGTAGCATATGAAAAAATAGAAACACTTGTTCTAAGTTGAAAATACTTATGCTGGGGTAGCTATACTTAGGTGAGATATTTCTGAAACATGAATTTTACATGTGATTATTTCATATGTAAACGTTACACCTATTTTCCTGTGTTGAAAGGGCTCAAATCATGACTTATTATGTTTAGACTGGGCAGTGCAGTCTGTATCTGGATGACTCTTTCCTGACATGGCAGTGGAGTGTGCCTTTTACAAACCGAGTTGGAATCTGTCTCATTAAAGGCAGAAAAAGCATTAGAAATTATCAAGTGAGAACAAATGGCGATGTCAGTTGTAGCTATGGGGTTCATCTTCCTTTGAAGATAGGTCTACGTGCTCTGGCAAGTTGGCTGTTACATGGACTCCTCAAACAAAGGAACACAGGCCAAGGTGGGGATGGCACTGCTTTTGGGGACCAGGTAAGAGGGCATGGGATTTAGCCATGTAAAAGTGTAGTGAGAGAAGATCATGTACTAAAAGCTTGGTCATGGTTTTAAATAAATCACAAGGAAGGAGCAGTGTTTAACTCTGTTATCCTGTGAGCAGCCAAAGAGATCATGCCTATGTGAGCCACAAGAGGTACGTGCCTGCAATCAGAAGGGGAATTACTGTGCTGGCCCAGAATAATTTTACATCTGTCTTGCATGCCTCACATATATTGGAGGCTAGAACTAGAGAGGCTAAGCTGCACCTCACTTTCTCCTGCCAGAGCTCCTTTTTGGTAAGGCCCTCCTGAAGGAAGCCTCAGGTAGCTCAGTAGGCTGTTTGGTGAATTGAATCTGTGCATGAACCACTGTAAAACATTAGCACTGTGAAATAAATGCACACTAAGTATAGACACATCCTTGTTATGGATGCTTATCAACCTAGAGAGCATTCACTGATAGTAGGTAATAGCAGGAGCAATATTGTACGCTGTGGTAGGCTTGTGAAACATAATGTGCTAGAAATCTGCCAGATATTTTTGCTGGGGAAAATAAAAGTTAGTGTGGGCAACAGAAAAGAAAATTTACTGAAGCTTGACTCAGCAAATAATAACATATCTTAAAGTTTTGGTTCATACTTACACATTCCCAGAGAAAATACTCAGTATCACTCAGGATACTTAAAATTTTCCAGTACGTGTTCATTGGTTGGGCTACGATGACAAAAATGACAAATGCAAGGATTCGAGCAATAATATGAAAGGAAACTTCTTGCTTCTCTGACCATATCACTAACTAATTTTTGTCTGGTTTAGGTTCTTAATTGTATTGGTTTGGTTTTCCATATAGTATTTCCACATTCTACTTCCAAAATATTTGTTGAAATTTAGCATTTATATACAGTTTTATTTAGCTTGGTGATTCAGTATCAAAAATGAGTTCCTTTCTTTTGAACTCAGTCTGAGTTTAATTTGTATTCATCGCACGAATATGTTGGCTTAGTGTGTAGCAAGGTAAAACAGGTAGGCTCAAAACAAAGCTCTTTCTAAGAGATCCCTGGAGAGCTGATAATATTTTAGGAAAGAAGAGGAGAAGATTCAGGAAGACACAAGTTTAAAGAACCAAGGCAGATTTAAAGGAAACCTCCCTCAGTCAAAGGACTGGTTAATCTTCTTGTAAATGTGACTGGGGAAGTTACCTCTACATAAATGTGTATTTATATATGTACTATATATACATTTCACGTCTGACTTCGGAAGTGAAGATCGTCATGTGTCTTCACTAGTCCTTACTGAGTGGAAAACAACTGATGCATCAGTGTTGTGGTTTAGAGCTTTGCCTGAGAGTAGGATGTTGCAGAACAACACCTCGCACTAGACAGGGAATACAGATGTATTTGGCCCTTTTGCAGTTTTGAAGTACTCTGTGGTGAAGGACATGCTCATTTTTACTTGGGATGAATAAACATCTGCTAATTTTGTGACTATTTAATTCAATACAAAGTTTAGTTAGTAACCTTAGTAATAGTGGAATGATGGTCATATTTTAGAAAACAGTAAAATTTGCAGGAAATAGGTTGTTCCCTGGAAATTGTGAATGTTCAGGGATAGAAAAACAAACATGTAATATTACATTAACTATTATGTATCTTTGAGAAATGAAGGCTAATGAAATAACAGATCTATTTCATTAGAAGAAAAATACTTCAAACATACAATATCTTTGAAGAAATTAAGAACAATAGTGATCCAGTAAGTTAACTTAGAGTTCTTTTGATGCCTCATAATAAAGAACTTCATTAATATCTCTTTAGGGAGAGGAGGAAATGGGAGCATCTCATTTAATCAGAAAGCCACCGACATTTGATGATCAGAAAGTGAAATCCTTACCCGTAACTTTAAAGAACATTCTCTTTTTATAGATTTATTTTTAAATTTCATTAAAAGTATGCCTGTAAAGTCCCTGCATTCTCTTATTTTATCTTTAAATATTTCCATCTTGCTTGCATATTCTTGGGAAAAGGCTCAAGTTGTATAGTGCAATTTGCTAATTGGCTACCTGGCCAGTTTTGCTCACTTCAATTTTTTTAGCAGCATATTAATTTACAAGAGGAAAAAAATTAAGCACACAGACAGAGAAGAATGGAGGTGATTCATTGCCCCAGAAACAGTCTACTGTAAACAATGGTAGGGTTTTTTCTGTATTATTTCAACAGCTTTGAAATGCGTCACTTTATAGAATTACTTAATGATTTGTTTTCATCTCTATCAGTACTAAGCTTTCAGTGTACTTGACTTCAGTAAAGCCTCTGTTTATTGTTTTGTGGAAAAAAATATTAAAACTGTACAGTCTCAAGATATCTAGAACATAGGTGCACAATCCAACAAAAACATCTTACTTTTAAGAAAAGGAGAATTATCCTTTCCGTGAAATGCTCAGTTTGACTTCATGGAGGAAGCTGTGAGGACGTGGAGCTTTTCGTATTGCCCAGGAGGTATTCTAAATGTGACAACTGAGTAATGAGCAGGAATTTCAAAGGGAAACTGCTCCTATTAAGTTCAAAAGGAGTTCACTTGACCTTAAGACTAGTAAAATTGAACCTTGTATTATTTTTATACCATATTTACAAAGCACCTCGCTTCCTGCCCGCGGCGCAGTGCTGTCCGTGGTACGTGGCTTACACTCCTGTCATTCTTGAGCTGTCTGAAGCGGTTTTGTGCTGCCCACCGCACCTTGGGAACGGAAGGGGATGCAGGGCTTCCTTCTTGTAGCAGTGGCAGGCATTTTTAATTTGTAATTAAATTTAAACATGGATTAAAAATGCAGCGGATTTGTTTCTGTGGTTCCTCCATGCTCAGGACTGTTAGGTAGCACGTGGGTGATGTTGCAGTAGTTCTCCTGCAGAGGTGGGTAGCACAGCAGGAGCTGCTTCAGAAGGGGTCACTGCAGGTGAAGGTTTACCATGGTTCTGGAACTAGGGTGGAAGACGATTCCTAGCAAGCAAACGTAAAGGGCTTTAGTGTAGCCTTCCTTTTGGAGGTGGAAGGCAGGGGGGTAATTAAATGGAGTTGGAGCTTGATATGTTTATGAATTACATGATTTGATTTCTCAGCATCACCTTCATGATCCAGAAGACGCATTCTAGTTCTGTGTTCCTAACATAAAGTTGCATTATGTCTAGAAATTAGAACAACTGTAATGGTGAAATCATAGCAAATAAATACTGTAAGTAGGAAGAGTAAGTGTGCTTCAGAAGACCAAAAAAGAATCTCCACAAATACATTTATAAACCCTTCTTCATGTTTCCTTGTTCTGTCCTTTAAAGAGGCCACTGAAATTTGAGAGTGAAGGTTACATGCAAGAGCACTAGCAACTCTTTATCTCTCTTCTAATTTGCAGAAATCCCAAATATCAAATCAAGAAGCTAATTAAAGGTACAATTCCAATTACAATGAGTTTTTATACTGAAAGTGACTCAAAAATTGCATAATGAGCCTCCATTATCTCTCAGTGATTTCAGAACAAAAGTAGTTAGTCTATCAGGAAAAGATAAACTTCCTCCTGTAAAGTCTGGCTCTACAAAACAAGTCTGTGATTTAAAACTGAAGTTTTAAAGCTTGTATGTATTTTCATTGCTTGCTAGTCCCTCCCAGAATGGCACAGTGGGTAGTTCTGTTCCCCAGGTTACAGCTGCACATTATGTCAATTTGACAGACATGAGAATGAGCAAAGTCTTTTCCACAGGTCCTGAAGGGTTTTTATCCTGCCGGGTGTCCCCCTGCGAGCTGAGGCCTTCCCACCACTGCACAGTGCTCTGATAGAGCCTCAAATGCTCCGTGTCAGACTCAGTGGGCTCCAGTTGTGCAATCCCTCTCCAAGAGGCATGTCCATTCATGCTTTAAGACAGGAATAATGATAAGAAAAAGCATACTTAATGTGCAGGTAACGCATGTTTTCTGTAAGATTCAGTTTGAGAGTAAGACACACAGATTTAGGTGCTTGTGAGTGGATGTCTTCATATGAATGCAGCAGGTAATCTTCTAGTATGGCCAATGGTGATCTTGCTAGTAGTCAGTGAAGACTACAGAAAGATTTAATTTAGCTGCTTTAATTGTTTATGTAATGAATTAAACCACCAGACCCGTAACAAAAAATGCGTGAACACGTGTACTCCCTACAAAAGCTTGTTTAAAATACATGGATCCTATAAATGCTGAACACAAATTGGTTATACTATATCTAGCATATTCAATGGCCTCTAAGAAATTTTAGAAAAACATTGACTATGACCACCTATGGACTTGTACAGACAATTGATTTATGCAGACAACTGATAAAGAATATAAATCCTAAACTATTGTTGGAGGCTAATTCCCCCCAGATAAACACCTTTTATTGAGGTCGAACCCCAACCATCATCACTATGAGACGCGTATAAGAGGTATTTAGTAGAAGAGGCTGGTAAGTGAAATTCAGCCCTTCCCAGGTTACCAAAAAATAATGGACTCGACAGAGACCTTGGTTATATATCTTCTTACAGTCTTTTTGATGCCACATCTCTTAATCTCTTATACCCCAAACTCTTTTTTCTGTGTCCCAAAGTCTCCTAGCCTATCAGTTCTTCTGCCCTTAAATTGTGCTACCTACCTGTTTTACCCAAGTAACTGAAGAACATTGTAAGTTTGAGATAAGAACTCTTGTGCCTGAGCTGTTCCAACGTGGGGTTTTGCTTTGGATGAGGGAACTGCAAAACTGGATTTCCAGGAGGTAGCAGCCTCAGTGCCAAAGTAGTAGTTCCTACTCACTCGTTCCTGACCCAGCACCGTATTCTGCCATCCCCTCAGCTTTTCTGATACAGGTGCTTACAATGTCTTAACCATATCAATAAATTGATTTTTAAAAAAACAAACAAACAAACAAAAAACCCCAACAACAATTGAAAACAAAACCAAAACCAAACCCACCACCTTTCCTAAAAAGAGATTATTTTTAGCTGGTTACAACAATGATATAATTTGTCATGTGGCCCATTACCACTTGCATTGACAGGAGCAGTAGTGTGAGGAGCTGCAATGTAAGGACAGGATATTTTTCATGCTGGCTTCCTTAACAAAGAAAATGTATCATGTAAGCCTTAATCTAAAAGTTGTCTTCTTTTCCTAATTATCACAATTTATTTAACACAAGATTAAAAGATTAGTAGATTACCTATGCTTTCAAACTGTCTCCCTTCTATCCTTATCATAGAATCATAGAACAGATTGGCTTGGAAAGGATCTTTAAAGGTCATCTAGTCTAACTGCCCCTGCAATGAGCAGGGACATCTTCAACTAGATAAGGTTGCTCAGAGCTGCATCCAACCTGACCTTATACCGCCACAGCTGCAGAGAAGCTATTTTAAAGAACAAATTAAAAATTATTTTTCAAATAAATGAGACTTTGAATAGCAAAACCCCATATCTGGTGAATAAAAATCTGGATATTTTACAAATTCCAGTTTTCTTTTATAGAAGGAATATTCTATTTAAATCCAAATTAGAGACATCATTATTATATTTTAGTTCCAGCCCCAAAGCACAATTTTGCAAGTGGCCTAAAATGCACCAATACCAAATTCGTTGTGCTTACCTCAGTAGTACCTTACCCATTATAGATAAGCATATAAAAAGGTATGCAAACTTACTAAACATCTCTTGCAAACTCTTTGTTTCAGAATACTTTGTCCTAACTCATAATCCATACTCGTATTTCTCATCACAAATAAACTCACCGTAGATTGGAACTGTGACCCCATATTGTGAACATTTAACTTGGTAATGGGTACATCTAGGGCAGTTTACTTCATATTAGTATTGATTCAGTTCTTAGCGTGAGGTTAGTAATATGAAATTAATTACTTTTCCTATCAGCAGTCACTAATCCAATTCTGTTATTGATGTATTTTTGTGTGTTTGCTCTATGATTTATTTGATTCTTTTTTTCTATTAGAAATAGAAACACAGCAAGTACAGCAGGGGTGAGTTTACTGGGTAGAAGGCAAAGGTTGGTTGATAGCTGGGCTGTCTGCAGCACCATCCGGGTGGTAAGAAGGGGAGCAGCTGAGGTTCCTTGCTGTGGGGCTCCCACGTGAAGGCTTTTTCCCCTTTCCCCCTTCAAACTGCATCTGTCCCTGTCTGGCAGATTGTCTGGTATGACGATATGTAGAAACTGAATCTGATTTCAAAGTGCATTACCCTCAGCAGTCAGTTCTCTTTCCTTAAAGACAATGCAAGGGTGAATTAAATTATTTGGCTATCACGATGCTTAAAAAAAAAATCAATGGAAATTAAAAAATAGTTATTTTAATTGTTCTTGTTATTCACAAAATTAGCTTGGATATTGAGTTCTTTAAACATTGGACTTGTACTTTTAACAATGAGCGATTTGGAAAATCCCACTTAAATTCCTGTTTTGTTTTGATGTTTTCTACTTTATCCTTCATTTGTTTCCACCAGTGTTTTTTCATCATACTCCACATCATTCTCCATTTATTTTCCTTTCCTGTTACACAATTCTTTCTTTTGAATAGCCATTTGAAAACAATGTTTGTGCGGTAAGACGGTTCATATTTAAGTATACTAGAATACTAAAAGTTTTGTGGTGATTGAACACCAGTCCAAAGACCACTGCAGAGTTTAAATACTGCTATATGGAAGGCAGAAAAATATATTTCTGAAGAATTCTGAGGGCTTTAAAATGTAGTTTCATTTTCTGTAAGAATCAAGCCTCTAAATTCTTCTTACAACCCAGTAAAAATAAAATCTGCTTTGAAATGATTCAGCAAAATCATATGGAATTTTGATGGACTCTTTGATATTTATAATTTAGAATGTAATGAAAACATCAAAACCAGATATAATGCCAAGTTGAGGATCACTGCATTTTATTCAGGATATGTTATAAATGAATATTTCAATACTTTCAATGCATCCTTAAAAGAATAGTATTATTTGAAATATAGGTGAAGTGGAATTGATTCAGAAAAAAAAAATTGTCAGTTCATTTAGTAGATTTGATAGATTTGTATTAAATATAATTTGATAGAATTTTTCAGTTACCAAAAATGGTTTCTTTAGCATTTCTAACTGTTCTTTCTACTTGAAACTTTGAGACCCCTCATGCCTTCATTTACAGTGCCATGTAGTCTTATGTACTCTGTGTCTTAGGTATTACTCTATTTATATCCAGGATCCTTACTTTTCTTATTCTGCATAATTATATTTCGGTCCACGTCTATCAGATATGAAAAGTTAGTGAGATTTTCCTCACACAAGTATATGGAGTACCTCAACTATACACAGAGATGCTACAGAAAATCTGAAACTTCAGGAGGTACACTGAGGAAGAAAATGGTTTAATTTTCTCATGGCGATGTTCTTACTCATGATTTTTTTAGTTTTGTAAAATATGAATTCATATGATCATTTTATTATGTCTTTCTTGAGACCTATACTGCAAAGTGCTCGCTGAATTGAATGACTGGAACAGGAATATTTGAGTTTTGTGGGCTTTTGTGTGTCAATATCTGCTTTATGCTTTACATACAAAAGAGTGAAGAGTGTCACCGTTTATTAAAAACATTGTTTGAATGTTACTGCTCGCTGGAGAAGTCCAAAGTAAGGAGAGAAGCCAAGCCAGGAGGGATGTTTGCACACATGTGGTGATGAGGGAGATGCCTCATCCATGAAGTGAGGAAGAGACAGGGGTTCCCAGCACAGAGGGTGGGATGCAGGAGTTGTCCCTGGGGTTGTCTGCAGTGGCATCGCCGCCATGGACTGAAGGAACAGAGGAAAATGCTTCAACCCATTCCCCAAAGCCTGCAAACCCAAAGGAAAGTCAGGTATTTCTCATGGGCCCTTTTTGCTTCACACCTGCAGGGAACACAGCAAAAGAGGTAATGTGTCAGTCCCTGGTGGGAAAATGGATCTTGAACTCTATGTGAGAAGCCAGAGGGGATGGATTTGATTCAAAACCGGCTACAGCACAGTGTACTGTAATCAGTATAAAATCTTGTAGTACCATCCTTAGATCTGCAATTAAAGGCGAATTGAGGTTCTATTAACTTTAGCTTTGTCCAGCTTTCTCTTTGGCAGATTGCAGGCACCAGCAAGAACCATATAAGGCCTTAAAAATGAAAATAGGTCGCAAATGGTTTCATGTCAAAAGCCTTTATTTTTGAAACTGCAACCAATAAGAAGATCCTTGAAATTTGCCTGTGATATATAATTAGGCAGGTGCATAAGTTAATATACATATGTGTATTCATACATTTAAAAAATCTTTTTATGATTGTCTTTCATCATTAGTATATTCAGACAGTGAATAGAACCCCTCTAATTTCTTTCTCAAGTTATTTTCTAAGTGTTAGGTTCCTTGACAGTGTGTGTATGTTTTACTGACCTTTAATTGCCCTGGCATTTCCATTACAGCATTTGAAAATTGCCATTAGTTTATTTGCTGAGTTGCCAATGTTTGTATTAGGTTTGCCACCTACAGAGAACCACAGTAATACTTACTGATAGTATCACACATTTTTCTTGGCTGTACTTTGGCTCAAAGAGTGGAGGGGGGCTGTGTGTCTTTTCCCTAGCTTCAGTGTTCTGTTTTTTTCTAGATAAAATCATTTCACTGCGATAGAGTGTCCCTTTCCACCCAGTAGGACAGTTAAAAGGGCTCGTCTCTGAACTTAAATGATTTTTTAGTTCAAAGGATAACAATAGCAACTCTGAGTACCACAGATAGATGGTACTGATAGACGCTGCGCTGTATGAATAAAAATTTAATCTCAAGCATATTTTCACAGTTTATTTTCATCTTTGTGAACTTTTAAAATATCTCAAGCGTCATGTTAGTTGAACTCCTGTCACACAGTGAAGCAATGCACAGCTGTTAAATAAGTGGTCGTCTGAAAATCTGTGTTTGCTGACTTTATGTAGGGAAAATATATTCTGCAAAAAGTAAAATTGTTGTTAAAAAGATAGATTTCTGTAACGCCGAGAAGATGTGGAAGTCTAACAAAAGTACTGAAATAGAATAGAGCTTTTTGAATGATAACAGACCGATTTCCATGTGACTCTGTTCAGGTTGTTTTTTCTCAGTTGTATATACCTGCTTTTCTCAGAACTATAGATGTTTTTTCCCTAACTGTACATGGGGTTTTTTCTGTTTTTAATTTGACATTATTTGCTATCTGTTTGCATTTTGATTTGAATCACGATTTCATCAGATGCTGTTGTGTTAAATTGTATTTTATCACCAGCCAGAGTGGATCTTTGTAAACCTTCTAGAGGGATTTCGTAATCAAAATCACAGTAATTCAGGGGGATTACCAACCTGTGGTACTTAGCTCCAAGTTAAATATTTATTTAAGTAGAATAGCAGAAATACTTTCTGCCATGGAGCCTTCTACAGTTGAGAGGTTCCTACTTTCTACCAGTGTCCATCAGGCATGTACAGCAGGTGGAGAGTACTGATCATAATTGAGTAAGGATTTTCTAACATTTATCAAGATGTTTTGGAATATCAGTTCCACCACTCTTTGTATTAACCTTAATTTTCCATCTCTATTTTTTTTTTTCTTCTTTTTTTCATGAGCACCTTTGTGTCCTCCCAGTCAGGGAGGACCTTTCCTTTCATAGGTAACCTTTTCTAAAATCTACTTATAATTTGAATCATAGGCATGGTGCATATATTTAAGATCAGGAAAGTTTATACCTTACACTTTTGTGGCAATAGTAATACTCTACACATCACCTGCTCCTTCAAAACGCTGCTTCTGATGATGCTAGTTACCTATTTCTCGCAACCCCCCAAAAAGCATAAAAAAGGTAACACTTAATACTAAGTTAAGGGCCTCAAACAAAAAGATGGATTTATATTGAAAATGTATTTTATTGTGGAAGACTGCAATCTAATATTTTGCTATTGGATCTTGGAGGCAAACACAAGTGAATGAAAATGATCTTGAACACAGGCTGTTGTTTTTTTTTTTTATTTCTGGATCATTTAGGACCCTTTGACGCTTATGTGCCTGGACCAATTTTTTCCAGCTGCTTTACAGAACAAAGAATGGTGCTTATACCAAATTTGGGAATTAACACTGAAACAAATTAATAGAAAAAGCAATAGTGATATGAGTTTGCAAAGATGTGATGTGACTTGCTTGTGTGCAGACTTTTGACATAACAGGAATATGGGTGAATCTACACCTAAAATTTGAATCTGGATGGTTGTATGTTCCAAGTGCTGACAACACTTGGAGCATCCAAGTTAAGGTATTCAGAAAGTGTAGCAAAAGAATCAATACAGCTGAGACACTAAAGAACTGGTTTACAAAGATTAAAATCATAAATGTACTTCCTAAGCAGAAGATAAGAACTGCGACCATTTGAGGGTTGTAAGCACGAAAAGAACTGATTAGAATACTCCAGATGGATGTGGCTAGATGTGATGGGATAGGTGAAAATTATTTGAATTTGACAGGGAAAGGAAATTTGTTAGTTATGAGATCTTTAAGCTCTTTAACAAGCCACTTACACAAATAATAGGAGCTTTATAATACAATTTTTAAATCAAAGTAAAAAATATATGTTAGAGGATTAATTTTATGCAGGCAGAGGAGCAATTAAATTATTTTCTGATGTTATTAAATCACTGATTAATTAACTCCTGAGTAATCAGAATATAATTTTCCTTATGAGAGGTCATGACCTGTGTCTGGAGGTGCTAGAACAGCTCTGTAAATTCTGAGGAGTCAAAATAAAGGAGATTTAGGTCCAAATCATGTAAGCATGAGAAGGATCCAGACCCCAGGTTGTTTTGTTATTGAATTAACACCAAAACATTGTGCTAAAGCAAGCTGCACAGCTGATACCTTGGTTCACCTCATAAAGCCTGGCTCTCCATGTTGTGTTAGGGGAGATGCACGCACTCGTTTATCCATTTAAATGTATTGCTGGGTCTTCATATCTGTCTGAAGTTAAAAACCAAGAGAACTCTCAGCTCAAAGAGGGCACGTGTCGGTACTTTCAAGGTTGGACAAAAATTGAAGTTAAGAGAGCTGACTCACTGGCTAATAACCTCTTGCTCGTTATCTAGACTTACAGCACTATAATTTTCTTGAGATTGTTATATCCCATACTCACTTATTCTGATACAACCTAATGGAGAGTCAGACAATTTTCTTTTTCTGAGAAAAAGAGGAAAATAATAATTGCAGATGACATTGTTCCTTAGAAGTAGATATTTGCTGCTAATATATTTAATATTGCACCAGGGGAAATGTTCTTGTATGAACTCTCAGTACTTGTTCTTATTGTCAAAGCGTACCTTCCTGCATTATGTTAAGTTAGTGAGACAGCTTTTCCACTGTACCAGATTTTTGAGTTGTTTCAGATCTTTATATGAAAATTTATTCTGACAGCTCCATGTTTGGTCCATCACATTTGCTAACTGTTCTCAAGTTGCTAAGTAGTTTTTTGCGTTTTCTCCCCCTGATTTTAAAATGAAAACTTGATTTTTCAAGACCTCACATTTATTAGTTCTTTTTTGATCATTTTTCACAGTGTGTCCGTAAAAAGGAATATTAAAAATACAAAGTTTTATGCTTGACTGTCTTCTTCCTTGAAGTTATTGTACCTCAGCATAGTACCAAATAATAACAAATTACAATGAGCCCTGCTGTTGCATATGCATCTGATTTAAAATTTCTGAGGAACTGGGAACTGATACTGCCTGGTAAATAGTGCTTTGTTTGTAGTTATATGCTATCGAAGTGAACAAAGAGAGAGTATGGTATATAGTATTAGCAGAAAAAGTAAAAAAATATGAGAATTTAAATGAATGAAGCTTTTACCCAATTGATCTATGTGTTTGGATGAGATTATCTTGATTTTAGTAAGATAGAGATTCTGATGCTTTTCCTGTAGCTGAGACATTTTTAACACCTCTTTGCTATCAAAGTTTAGGGTCATATTTCCACATAATACCATGTAGATATGGTCTCTTTTTTTATATACAGACACTGATTTTCATGAAACTTGTAGGAATTTCATACTTCTGAGGTCTTTTCTTCCATATGAAATATGAATTAAGTTGGCAGACAAGTCAAAGTCTTATAAGAGAACACAAAAAGTGCATATACATACACATAGATACAGTTTGATACTTAAACCATGTCTCTGTAAGAAGCAAGACTAGAAACTACACTGAAAAAACACCAAAGCGTTCTTAAGTGCCTTTGGTCCTTGCAAATCCAGTTCTGTCCTTATCATGTTTATTTTTCCTATGTGCTCGAGAAGAGGACTGAAGGGACATAAGAAAAGTATGCAGAATACTTAACCACAAATGATTGTCATATCTGTGCATTACTGAGGCCAGAGTAAGTATCTTAAGAAACTAGAGACAGCATCTAAATGATACAGGCATTATTGTGCCATCACTGCAGAGTTGTATGTATTATAATATTCAGCCCAGACATAACTAGAAAACAGTTTAATTTTAATAAAATTATTTTCAGTCCAAAACTGTTGGTTGTGCCTGTTAAGTGTGATGTCCAGAAATTAGAAGAACTTTGGAAATGATGTGATGCTTCTATTTGTCTAATTAATTAAGGCATTATGTCACTCAGGCTTTAGTCTTAGGCCTCCATTGTTGCTCAGCGTGGTGTAGCTGCAATGCAGAGAGGTGGTGCAATAACCCAGCTTCTGTGCCCTCAAATGCAAGGATCCTTACTCGATCTCTCTTATTAGTTCAACTCTACCAAATCAACTAGCCCTTGTCACCCACGTTCCTCGTAGGCCTGCCGCGCACCCGTCTCTGCCATAGTGCAGAGAAGGGCTGGTAGTGAGGTCTTGTTTAAAGTCAAATTCTCCACTGTCTTTCTCCAGTCACTCCTAAGACAGAAAAGTGGGCTTAGGAAGCAGGCAAATTTGCATCTCAATCTTAATCAAAATGTTGTTCTTCTTTTGCGGGCTTGCTTCCTCAATATAGTGGCAACTCTTTCTACTGTAAAAATTCTGAGCTTGTATAATTAAGACAATCATTTCAGGTTTTGAGGTGTATTTATTCTGGAGAAACCAAAGCAAAAATGAAGGCTGAAATTCAGTATTTGAAATTAAAATAGTCTTGAAAGACAGCCTGATGCTTCACATGAAGGACTCAGCAGAAGAGTTGTTGGCATCTGCCAACATGAAGGCAAAAACTACACTGTTCTAGTCACTGAAAAGTCCTGTGTTAGCTTAATATACAATGTTATATCCCCCAAAGACAAGGACAACAGTAACTGAATGTCTGGCTCTTCCAGGAGAGAGTTCACCTGGAAAGGTTTATTTTATTTTACTTGTGTTTGAGAACAAGAATCACCAAGTCCCACCTCAGAAACTCTTTCTGCCCCACAGGTGCCACACTTCTCATGTGGCTCCAGTTTCTTACAGTGCAAGAGTGCAGGATGCACACTGGCCAAGAGTTATTGGGGGCTGGTAGGGCATGAAGTTCAGCTATCAAGCCTCACAGACTTCAGATCTCGAACTAGCATGGTGCCATGCCCACCTCCTCTTTCCTTCCCCTCGTCTTCTTTGGAAATTCAGGGGGAGATCAAAGTTCCTAGCTGTCCTGTCCTGTATTCTTAGACAAACTAGTGAGCAAATGGTATTTCAGGGAAACTGATATTTTGGTACTTGGCTTCTATACATAAAAATGAAAAATTGCTCTTAATGTTTTTATTGCTTAGAATTAATATGACCTTATTGTAACATAGACTTTCAATAAGTAATAAAACCTATAGTATGTATAGAAATAAAATGTATAGAAAACAGCATATCATATGCTTCATCACATATTTTACTTCAGCTGAATGCAAGTTTGATCAAAATGAAATACTGTGTATTGGAACTGAATTGTTTTGAAATGTTTCCAATCATTTAATCAAAGAGTTATGTTCCAGCAAAATATTTCAAGTCTGACATAACATTTTCTAATGAAAAATTCTTCCATCATTTATTTTTTCTCTAACCAGCTTTGGCTATTAAGCATTATTTCTTGCAGGCAGAGCATGACATTTGTATCATATAATTCATACTGATTTTCAGGAGATACAATACTGAGAGGTAACTTCAATTAATGTGTGACACCTCCGCTGGGATCTGGATACTGTAATGTTTGGCTCTGTCACTGAGATGCCGTGCAGTAATTGTACCTGCAAGAAAATAGCAAGGCAGGAGCTCTTTAGCTAATACCGAGAGTACATGGTGGTAGAAAGTCCACTGAAAAGGACTGGCCATTTTTCGCTTGTTCACCGAACCCAAACTTCAGGCCACCAGCCGTATTTCCCATTTGGGGCTTTTTCTTGTGATGAGAGTTGAATGAAGGGGTGGGGGGGACGTGACATGTCTGTGATAAAATATCAACCTTGAATGTAAATTCTTCAGACTTATGCATGTGGTTTTGTATGCAAGGTGAGATTCTTTATTGGCTGTATTGTCCATAACATATTTTTATTGTCTGTATTTTAAATAGATATTAGTTGACGTGTTGAATTAGCAGGGGGGAAGGGTGAAGAGTAGGATTACCCAACAGACTTTTAGCTATTTCTCTTGCCAATTTCTAGCAAAGTCTAGTGGCCATTTTTGTCAAGTGTCATTCTGCATGGGTCAGAGTACTGGCTCTGTCTCTGTGGAGCAAACCAGGCACAGCAAACCTCTTTCATAGCTGGCAAGTGGGATGGCAAGCCGTAGCTGTTCTTAGGCAGACTGGGAAAATGGCAGCATCTCCCACGGCAACGCAGGAACCATCACAACCATATCACCTTGGCCAAATCAAATAAAGTTTACTCGTGGTCTAGATCCAAGTCAGAATCCCCCATCTGAGTAATTCTGGGTAAAAAGAGGAGTCAGAGCTTCTTTCCTCTGTTTCTCTCTTTGATACCAACTCACCACCATGGGAAAATAATTTGCATCTCTAATTTTCCAAAAAAGACACTCAGTAAAAGAAGCTTCGGCATTTGTAAAAAGGCAGTGCCAGGGGCTATTTATAATTCACCTAAAAGTAGAGACTGCTTTTTCTCAACTGGTTCTCATCACTACATTACATTTTAGTGTCAGTATTTGCAACATATTTTGCATTTCTGTGATCACTGTTGTCAAAAGATCCTGAAAAGCCCTTTGTCTATGAATTCTTTTATTCATCGGCACCCCCACACACACACACAATTGCTGTGTGACTGGTGTCCTGCCCTAACATTGTGTGCTCTATGCTGCATTGAGATGGGATGATAGAGCTCATGCCTCCAGAGCGCAGCCAAAGGCAGCTTTAATCTTTATGGTATTTCTGACATTTTAGTTTTGTTTTTTGTTCACTGTCCAATGTCTCAAATGGTTAAACACCATTAAAAGGATTTACAGCTTTAAATGAAGTGTAACCTCTTTCCTTGTGGAAGTGAATTAACTCAGTCACAAACTACTGAAATTTCAAAACATTTTTAAAATATGAGATGATTAGACTTCACTGAATATCAAATCTTTCTCAGTCACATTTTACAAATTGTAAGATTCATCTCGGTTTACTAGCAGACGATAAAGTCCTAGCTGCTTTATTTTAATTCTGAAGTTTTATAGTCCATTTATATAGCTGAAATTCAGGAGGTTAAGAAAATGAGTCTGAGAAAGGAAAGGTTCAGAACATAATTTTCAACAATTTTTTAATTGTCTCACAGGGAAAATAGTCAGCTAGACAAGTGAAATAAGAAATGTCTAGGTATCTTCATGCTTCTTGCCTGCCCCTCTATGTTTCCACATGAATTCATATGCATTTAGCCATGTTTTGTATTACAAGCTGCAGTATTGTACATGCAAAGTAGGATGAAAGGTGCATCTTACTGTCCTCGTCGTACTTAACAGGAGAGACAGCTACAGGGAAACCACCGTTAGGAAATGTTAAATCAGTGTCGTATTTCTGCACTTTATCCTACGCTGTTACAGACCACCATTGTGTGCCGTTAAACATTTGCTGTGTTCCACCCCAGAAACACACTTCATTTCACTGAATGAAAATTTGTCAAGATAGCAGAGACCGTGTCCGGGTTAGAGCGCATGGCTGCACCGGCGTCTGTGCTGTGCGTGGAGAATGTTCACCCATATGCTCACACACTGTGGACATGACTGCATTTACAAGCATCATGAGACAAAAACTTCGCTGAATATCAACTCTTTTTCCCATTTTAATTACAGGACTTTCTGGGAACTAAAATCCTATTTACATTCTCCGACATTGCTATTATTTGTAAACAGAACAGTAATTTTAATGGATGGCCTAGCTGACTTTTTGCTTTCAACTCCAGGGCATTTCATGCATTTTTTAATCTTAAAAGAGCACATCATTGCACAGACTCATGGTAGGCAGCTGATGCTTCTTCACTCTGAAGAAGTTATGTCTCTTTTAACTAAGAATATAAATCTAGTGCAATGCACATTGAGAGACTGGAGTGAAATGTACTGTGAAAAAAGGGTAGCAACATATTAAATCAAGTCCCATTTTCCATCTGTCTTGTGGTGTATAATGGAGAGCAGATTTAAACTATATTTTGACCTTTTTACAGTTATATTCAAATGCTACCGTAACTCCCTTTGCATCTGTTTTTGTGCTATTGTACTGCGCATTTGCTTTTGTTCACAGCTGCGTTCCTTTTTTGGGGAGGAGGAATGAATTGTCTGTTGCTGTGTTTATGGGCAGAAGTCATGTGCCTCAGCCTCCAGCATGACTCCACTCACAGGATGAGATCCCTTGTTCTTCTCATAGGTCATCTCTGCTGCTGCTGTGATCTGTAGTTCCTCCTCCTCACACAAGATATTCCACACCATCTCTGTTAGAATCATAGAATCTTTTAGCTTGGAAAATACCTTTAAGATCGTTGAGTTCAACCATTAACCTAACACTGCCAAGTCCACCACTAAGCCCTGTCCCTAAGCACCACATCTACATGTCTTTTAAATACTTCTGTGGATGATGCCTCAACCAGTTCCGTGGGCAGCCTGTTCCAATGCTTGCTAACCCTTTCTGTGAATTTTTCCTAATAGCCGATCTAAACCTCCCCTGGCACAACTGTTTTCTCTTGTCCTATCGCTTGTTATTTGGGAAAACAGATACACCCCCACCTCTTTACAACCTCCTTTCAGGTAGTTGTAGAGAGCAATAAAGTCTCCCCTCAACTTCCTTTTCTCCAGATTAAACAACCTGTTCCCTCATCCGCTCCTCATAAGACTTGTGCTCTAAACCCCTCACCAGCTTTGTTACTCTTCTTTGGATGCACTCCAGCACCTCAATGTCTTTCTTGCAGTGAGGGGCCCAAAACTAAACAGAGTATTTGAGGTGCAGCCTCACCAGACATGGTTTGCTCAGCTAAAAGAATACAGCTACTTATGTGGTACAGGTATAACTCTACTTCACTTTTGGGCATATTTGCTATCTTTAATATCACATCTTTTCTTGACCATCCCCTCAATTTCTTTTTCTCTTTATTTTTACTTTGGATTTACACTTTGCCATTTGGCTTTCTTCTCAGTCTCTGGCAAGCAGTATGCTCCTATCAGCTTCCACATGCCATATAGCTGCAGCACACTTTCATTTCCCCTTCTTCCCAACCATACCGCACTTCTGCGACTGTGCCAATACTGATGTCTTTGGGTAGAATGTCACCCTGTATGACATCAAACTGCAACTGTTCTGTCTAGTCTTTCATGAAAGGGAAGTTTTGCAGCTGTAAATTCCTGGTAGGCACAGCATCTTACAGAATAAAGTGAATGGACAAGTAGTGATTAATAATATTTACTGTACACTATGTAACATCTATTTTTTTTGTAACTTAAGAAACTTAATTTGTTGCTATCAAAAGGAGAGTGAATAATAGACCTTTTATAGTCAACTGCCAATACCCCATGCATCAGTAGGGAAGGAACAGGCAAACTCTCCGGGAAACAGGAATGTGCAGGTAAGAGTTTTGGGAAGGGAAGGATGGGTTATGTTAAGCGTACCTCAGCTGCAGCTTGTTGGGCTCTCTGCCCATGGCAAAATTTCTGTGAATGGTGAATGGTGCTGACAGTACCTTTTTTCAACTGTTACCAGTGTTCCTCCATCCAATTTAGTAGAGGAATAACTTGGTGTTTCACAACAACCTAAATGATTATTATTTACTCCTCTGCTCAGTGTCACACATCAAAGTTTTCTAATTGGCACAAAAATAAGCAGCATTGTTTTGTCCATTTTACAACATAAGATACTACCTACGTAAGTTAGGACTTCTCCACACATCCCTCATTTCCTTTCCTTTGCTTTTTTTTTTTTTTTTGGTCTTTTTCTTTATGGTGGTATTGCTTTAATGGTTAGAGTCTCCAGGTATAGCATGAAGGGATTTTTGATTTGTAGTGGTTTTCCACTTCTTCAGAAAATAAGGCATATTATGATGTATTCTTCTTCTATTTGGACAACGTTGTGTCAGAAGGATATTTTTTCCCATCTGGATTAAGCAAACGATGTCACTGCTCTGTTCTGTTCGGGGTTCAACTCAACTTTGCTTAGTATTATCTATGAAAGAGGTTGTTAGCCACATCCTTTGGGTTTGTTAAAAAAAAAAATAGTATATATGGGTAGAAAATTCACAGTGTTGCAACTTAAACTCTATTATACATATATAAAGAAGCTGTGCAAAAACAATTACAGAAAACTGTTAGGCTCCAAGCTCACAGCAAGTTTTTTCCAGTTGGGCCCAAGTTTATTCCACTGTGTGACCAAAATAAACACTGATAGCCAAACCACAGGGATAAATCTGTGCTGTAGTCAGAGGGGTAGATCTGTGCCCTGGTCAGTGTGCTGCCCTAGGGGGCCTAAACACGTAACTCCCCATTCTGTTTTGAACGTGGCTGTATAACCATCAGCAAACAGTTTAATCCACCCTGCCTTGATAAATGGGAGCATTAGCATTTCTCCATCTTAGAAGACATTGTGTCTAGAAAAGGTTCAGAGGCTAAGGTCATAGTCTCCATATAAACACACAAGAGAGAGTGCTATCTGAAAATATTTTTAATCAAAATGCTGGAGAAATATGTTTATCATAGAATCATAGAATCATAGGGTTGGAAGGGACCTCGAAAGATCATCTAGTCCAACCCCCATATATACTATGCCTTGAAGGGTAAAGTAAAGGTGCATAAATTTACCAGACTTCCTAATTCTACTATCCAAAAATTAAAATCCTTTAGAAANGTTCCTGTGCAACCTGCTCTAAGGTGGCCCTGCTCTGGCAGGGGGGGTTGGACTAGATGATCTCCAGAGGTCCCTTCCAATACTATGGTTCTATGATTCTATGATTTCTGTGAAGTCATCTGCATGGTGGTATAGTGCCTTGGAGATCTAGCATTTCATTCTTGGATTTTCCCATAGAGTCTTTTAAAATGATGAAAGAATATTTACTCTCACTCTTCAGGAATTATTGTAACGGTTACAGATTAGTCAGCTAGATCCCTGTCATGTTTCCTAATTTAGCCTCTAATTGGCTTAAATTCTAAAAATTATGGTTGTGTAGTTAAACTGATCATCTGTATGGGGTGAAGGAACATGTTATCAAAAGTCTATAGCACCTTGAGAAGTCAGCTGTGTTTTAAGATTTTTTAAAAATAGACTGTGCATTTAGGTGACTGATAAATACTGTTGCTCAACAGTGTCCAGCTGAGCTGCTATTAAAGCTAAATAAAAAAAATGTGATTCTTTTTATCAGGAGACTGGATTATGAGTCAGCAAGTACATCCCTGCAGAGGAATAATAGTACATCTTTTACATTTATTGTCTGAAATGCGTATTACAGGGCAAGAAGACCAACCTCCCTAGTCAAAAACCAGAATGGAGAGAGGATCTCTCCCAGGGCTGCCAGGGGCCTTTGATCTGCTTCCACTGTGGAGGAAATGGTGCTGCCCTGTATCACCTCTTGCCCCTGCTGCAGGGAGAACAAAGATGACACTATAACTGTGTGACATTTCTCAGTCCGCTCATGGGACAGCTCCTCTTTGTGCTGGGCCTTGCAGGAGGTTAAAAACAAAGCCGAGATTCAACCCCGGATTCGATAATTGGTTAATAAATAAGAACATAAAAAAGAAACAAGCAGTTGTAAACACACACTCATACAGAACACAAACTTGGGCTTTGTTTCAGAGTCTGTATTTCTTGTTTCTATTGCTAGGATCAATGCAGCTCAAGGAAATTCGTATTTGTTTTCTCTGTACATGAATGGTTCTGACACTTCATGTTGCAAATGTGCATATAACAGCACCTTTATTTAGTGTTAATGTCAACACATACAGCCTCGCAGCATCTGTGGAATGCCCCTAGAGTGCTTAGAAATTAGGCTTAAGGGGAAAATCATTCAAACTTCTGTTTCTTTCAAGTGGAGCATAGAGGATTCAGACTTGTATAAATCAGATTTATATAATCCCAGGCAGAAGCTATGTCCTGTTTTCAACAAATACTCCACTAATATGATAAGAACATATAAGAAACAACATTATATTTATCAAACCCGGCTTGAAACAAGAACACTGAGACTTCCTGTTTGCATGTTTTAAGAAAAAGTGATAGTACTGTCAGCCACTGTAGCGTCTGCATATAACATCTAAAAAAATCAGGAGAGGCATTTTTCAATGCATGCTGCTTCTTGAACAGGTACAGAACACAGACAGCCTTCTGCTCAGGGACAGAGGCAGCTGAGGAACTTCCTCTAAAAGTAAAGTTTTATGCTAAGCTAAATTTTTCATAGGGAATTTCATTGTCTTTTAACTTTTCAAACGTAAAGTAAAAATAAGGAAAATCTAGTTTATAAATTAACATTTTTTCACACTTCATTGAGATTCTTCTAATGTTTAGAAAAATTTAGAACAATCCTTCTTAAATGTTGTCTGTCTGGCACTATTTTTTTTTCCCCTTAGTTCTGAAAACAGTATTTTCAGCACTAACTGCTTTTTTTAACTAGCAGAAGCTGGACAGCAGTCACAAACTGTGGGAAATCTAGTTTCTGAATGCCTTCCAACTTTTGCCAGCTCGAAACACAGTATAAAAAGAACAAGAATTGCAAAAATTATTTTATTCATACAAAAAAACCCAACAACCTGAACTAGAATCAAAGCAAGAAACATCTGTTAAGTTCAACTTTTAAGAAAATTCACACTGACTTCTGTGAATTCCCACTCAGTTTCTTTTAAAGTATTCTATTTCTAGAGTTTTAAACAATTTTCTTTAGATCTTCATCCAAACTGCAATTAGGATTAGATAATTGCTTAATGCAATGGTCTTTATGTGAGGAGCTGCAATTACTGCAGTGAAGTCCATGGCAGAAGTTCTGGCTGAATTCCCTTCAAGGGTCTGGAGTGAGTGCACACAGGAGAGGCAGCTGTACTGTCCTTTGGAAAGATGATCCTTTCTGCTCCATCTGTTTCTCTCTCCGCCAACTACATTTGTCCAGGTCCCTATCCTCACTGGGCAGGGAGCACAGATGGCAACCTGTGGATTTTCTCCAAATTAGCTGGAGCTAGAGTGCCCAGATTACCTGGGACAGAACATATTTCCCATGTATTTTGGAGTCTTTCATATTTTTTTCCTGAGCTTTTCTTTTAACTGAAAATTGTGGAAGCTTCATATTCATGAAGCTGTGAATATTTAAGCAGACTCAGAATTTTATTCTCCCCTTTTTTGGCTAAATACTCTTCCCCTGTTTCAATACTGGAAAGGATCTTGTATTGGAGATACCCAAGAGACACATATGCACTAGAGAATAAGAATTGCCTACTGTGAGTATTGTCAGGTGATATAAAAAAAAACTCAGTGAACTTTGTACAATCATAACACTATATTTATCAATATAGATCCTCCTAGGTGAAATGCAGCCTCAGCAATAACCAGTGGTGAACTGAGCTGACTGGAGCAGTTGGAAACCATTCAGGTCCCTCTGCAACGGCTGGAGCTTCTGCAAGCTGCCTGGGCTGGGGCTGGGGCTGCCGTATGAAATGCTGAGAAAACAGAACTTTTTATCACTGTGTGGGTCAGTCAGGCCTGTTTTGGTATTTGGATTGTCGGTCTTTTACTAGGAGTTTTGATGAAACAGTTCCTGCTGTTTGGTTTGATTTTTAATCTAAGAAATGTTGTTCCTTTTTCTACAGTCCCAATACCATAGTTTCCTTTAACTGTCCACCTTAATGAGAAGAGGGATCCCGCGTAAGTTAAACTGCGTGATGAAAAACACCTCCTCACATTCACGCCTTACACAGGGTTGTATTCCAGTGTTTCTGAGGACTGGTGCAGAAGGAGCGGCAGGGCTGTATAGAGATAAAAGAATCAATGTGCCTTTGGGGAAATTTCTCAGGGCACATAGAGGGGAATGCAGGAAGGAGAAACAAGACCAGTATGTAAAGTGCCACTAAGAATTTCATCGTATGGACAATGACAGTTTTATAGCCTCTTGGAAAACCAGAAAATGGATTTCTCACTAAATCAATAAGCCTCCTACAAGATGGTTCCAAGAGGATAGAGCAGCACATATCAAAGTAATCAAAAAGCTGAAACAGAGGACTGTTTAAGCTCTTGGATACAAGGGAATAAGCTGTTAAAAAACAAAGGGTCTCAGCTGAGTTTTCTATATTACTCTACTTTATGAATCTATCCTATTTAATTTTCATCAGATGAAAGGCTGACCATTTTTGAAGAGAAATGTGAAACTAAAATAAAAGTTTCTGTAATGCTTGCTCATCGCTATTTCAGGAAGTTGTTTTAATTAGATGGGTGAATGGGCAATTAATAAAGCCCTAAGTAACCTAAGTACCGATCTTGGAGGTTTTCCTTAACTTGTCCTGTAGTTAATTTGCCACATTCTTCTTGAATCATCAGATTTTAAATTCAATTCCTTAATAAGGGAAACTTGGTAATAGATTTGGTTGCAGAATGGTGTTTTTCAAGGAGTGAGCTGTAACCCGTCCTGAGGATCACAAAGGCTTTGAGACTGACTGAAAAGATTTAGGAAAAGCTTAAGAGATACTTTCTTCTAAGACAGCTCAGGCCTTCTACAAGAGCAATACAGATAACTAAAAAAAAAGAGGAGTCAGGTTTTCAAAAAGTTAGAGAAACACTTTGATAGATAATACCATATTTTAATATTCTAGCCTGAAAATTGTTTAAAAACAAAAATCCAAGCAAATAGACTGTGATTCAGGGGCCATGTGATTAAAATGTAGGAGGATGTTATGAGGAAAAATCTACCACAGCACCCTTCTGATCCAGAAATCCTGCAGCCTCTGGTGTCCAGAGACTGTATACGCTGTTCCAGCAGCCCGCGCTTCTGCTTGCTGTAGGGTGGGCTAACTGAGGGTGGGGTCAGATAAGGATTTATTCTGATACACAAGTACTTCTTAAAGGTTGATGATTACTTGAGAGTGAACCATTCGCCCAGTGTCATTAATGTAAGGAAAAAGTAAAGCTGTGGCATGTTTAGATGGAAATGCCCATAGGAAAATGGAGTGAATCCATTAAGAGTAAGGAGGTAGAAGCAATCCGAAGAACCTGATAAAGCCCTTAAAGCAACTGACAAGGAGTACTAGATGGGGAAATAAACCAAGCTCTACAAGATCTAGGTTTCTCTTTCCATACCTAAAGTTCTTTGCTGTTTCTGCAGAGTTGGAGAAAAGTAAACCAAAAAAACCCCAAAATATGGTCATTCATTTTGTGCAGCGTAGAAAGTCTACTGAAGGGGAGACAGGGCATGTTTGGTAAAAGGTGGACAAAGGAGATAGGTTTCCAGTTTTCATTGTGCTGTAGTGGCCTGCAGTCATGCACAGTGTAGTTTCTCACACTTTAAGTCTTCCTGCAAAAAGAATTGGAAAGCTTTTGTGCTTGCATTAATGTAGGAAGAAAGCAAATACAAAAACCAGAATTTTTCAAGGAACAGTCATTGTCATGTCAGTGCTGTTAGTAAGTGCTGTACGATTGTGCCTCTATATAGCCTTATGTTACAGTAGGTTTTTTTTGTCTTGATGTTGTCATTGCTTTTGATATGACTTTGCTTCAGAAGAGTCTTCCAGTTGTCACACTGGACATCGCTTGCTGGAGTCCCAGTGTGTCTGTATTCAGGGTAGTGGGATAGGGAGCAGTTACAACTCAAGGAAGAGGCTACCACCATCCGTATCACCTTTGTGGCTGCATCCAGCCCTTATTTACCTGTTGCAAGATAAATACATGGAAAAAGCCAAAGTTAATATAATTTCTAACTTTACTGCTTGATGACTTAGCTTCAAGTGTGCTATTTTCCTCCTGCCGTACTTTAGAATTGTGTTACCATCTTAGCTGACACCGTAAACTTGAAAGCATTTCTTTTTAGGCTGGGGACTGAAGGTCCCAGCACCGAACCTTTACAGTTTTCTGACTCTGAAATCCTGAAGGACTCCCATGGAGTCCTTACTTATACATACTTATACTTAAAACAGCATGCACCTGTTTTAGCTGTTTCTTACTGGAATTTCAGATCCTATCTCATTGTCATATTACTGGTTTTCATCTATTAGGAGGCTGGGAGTCTGCTAATGCAGCTGAATTCTGAAGAGCTGCTGTAGCATATCTAACATCTCTTATCCTTGGACAGAAATAGTCATCACTTTTGTTTTACAGAGTATATTTAGTTTTATTATTCAGCTTGGAAAGAGGTCAGTGATTTCAGGTTACTTACCAAGTGTTTCTTGGGGGCAGTTTGTTTTAAAGCAAATGCCGTGCACATAAGGCTTTAGGTAGATCGCATTAATGATTGATCCATTGAAAGCCTTGAGCTGACACTGTTCAGATGCAGTATTACCTGCTACGTTCTGCAGTTTTCTGTCAAGCACTGGCCTGCTCTGTTACTAGTCCTTGATGTTGGTAGCACTCCTACCTGCGCCATGATGCTGTTTGCTACGAGGATGCCAGGGACAGAGAAGCCTGTGCAGCAGCACAGAACAGCCTGCAGGTCTGCACTCTCCTTGAGGGTTGACACATTCAATGCTCGAAGTGTCAGTTGGAGCTGCAAGGGGCAATACTGCCCTGCTAGCCCTGGCCGTCCCTTCCTCTCCCTCCTGTGGCAAAACGCCAGTGGCTCAGTGACCCCATCCAACCACAAATTCACCTCACAGACAGGTACATGGCATTTATCTACAATAGCTCAAATTCTAACGCTGACACAAGGCAGAGGCTGGAAGGTATAGCAGGGAGTGAGGAGGGAGGCTGTTGGCAACTAGTGCTTAGAACTGGCTAAAGCAACCAAGACGTCTCAGCTGCAGACGGAGTGAGATGCACGGAGCCGAGCAGCTGGAGGAGCTTGTTCTGGAGCTGTACCACTGAGGGCTGTCTGGCTGTGGCCAAAGGTCTGACAGCCAGCTTTCTCACCTCTGTTAGACATGTCCTTGTGAAGGGACAAGTTCCTGGAGCTCCAGCACACAGCCTGTGCTCCAGAGTCACGTGCCAGGCCCCTGTTTATATGGTGTGTATCTACCACAACAGCAATATACCTTGGTTTTCTAGACTAGCTTATCCCAGAACAGCTGGAGCTAGTTACTGGGTAAAACAAACAGATGAGTTTGTCAAATTCCACCCAGACAGTAATTCTGGAACAGGGTGGGGGGCAACAGTCCCCAGGTTTTCCCATAAATCTGCTAGATCAAGCTTCTCTTCCAGCTCTGGGAGTTGCAGTGAGACTTAACCAAATTTTTTTTAAGCACTACAGGATGCCAATCAGCATTTGACAGGATTTCAAAACCACTTCTGTGCCGCTGTGCTATGGATTTGTTTTAGCTCTGACTGTGAAGACTTGTTCTTTCAAGTACCTCATGTCCCACATTCCCTCTTCAGGGTTCAGAAAATTTGCGCTATGCAGCCTTCTCTGAAGGCTGCCACAATGGGGCATGGCGTCATCTGGTTATGAATGAGACTGTAATTCTTGCCTTGGTGGGTTGAAGTTTGACTCAGTGTTGTTTACGTAGGTTACAGTGCTCTAATTGAAGAGAGAGGTTATTAAGTTTTAAGTGTGCCATTGAAGCTGTTAAAGCACTAGCTTTCCAGACACACACACACGCACAAAATTGAGGAGAGGTTGCAACTGAGAACGTAAAACAACAATGTTGTTCTCATTCACTTAAAACATAGGATAACAGATAAAAAAACATTCCAACCCCAAGATAAATGCAAAATAGCCAAACATATTAAGATATAGGTAATGACAGTTAGATTTTTTCCTCTACAAAAAATGTCAAAGTGCCAGAAGAAATTAAAATGAAAATCATAATGGACTTTAATGAGCCATTTACTGAGTCTATAAATATTGCAATAGTTTAATCATTAATGGTATGCTTTAGCATGATCTCAGGCAAAGTTTATATTTGATATTTTAGAAGTTACCTTTTATTTTTTATTCTGATGTTCATAATGCTTGCAGTATTGAACGAAAAAAGTATTGTCTATCTTGATAAAGACACTACATGGTAAAATGCAAGAGGATAAGGCTGGCAATACTTTCTTGGTAACATTTGGCAAAACTGTTTTTAGTTTGTGACTGAGCTTTTTTATACAGTTTCAGTACCTATGCATAAAAAATGACAAAACATGCACAGCAGAGACCAAAATGAGGCCTGCTGGATTAAAAGAGCCCCTGGCTGTCCTACCTAATGTCTTATGCCATCCACCCTTAAGAAAGGCTAACTCTAATCATCCAGGTTTATATTTTTGGGGTGATTATATGAGGGAGATCAATGGCCTAGAGATGAGCGTGTTATCCAGAGCCTTCTTGGAGCAAGGGTTGTTGAGGCGCACACCTACACTGTGAGATTAAATGTGTATAGTATAAAGGAAGCAAATATAAGACAAATCTCATTGCAAGATCAAGACATGGTAAAGGGCTATACAGGAATGTCCAAAACTAAAGTATATCAGCTTGACTGTCTTCTCTTTTCCTTGAATCACCCTGTTCTTCCCATGCGTACAGTTTTCAAACCCACATCATTCTGGACCCTTTTCCAGCCTCCAGCCTTTCAGTTCTTATTTTCTCTAGGACGTATCCTTCCAGATAACTTCCTGTCATTTTATTGTACTGACGCTTGTCTTTCTTTTCTGTTCACTCAATCTCCTTTCCACTGTTTGAGTTTGCTTCTGATGTCATGCTAAATCGTGACTGTCCACCCTTCTGGGCAGCAGATGTATCTTTATTTGTTAGTGAGTGGCCACTTGTTGAGACTTAACAGGTACAAAGCTCCCACTAAAGGCAGAATGGGTGACGTCTGAGCAAAATCAGACTAACTTTTGTTCATAGCATCAGGGAAGACTCAAAGAAAAGATTTGAATATAAAGCAATTCACCTGTGGTTTTTTTGTCTCCCTTTTTAACTATCTTGCAATACAAATTTTACTAAGTATCTGTTCTGTGGTATCCATTTATTTATTTCCAAACCACTACATTCTGAGAGGCAGTTTCCTTCTGCAGATGGATGCGCTTGCTTTATCATTTCCTGTTTATTTTCCCACATTTAATTTCCTTGTAAATCTGAAGTTTACAGTTTGCGCTATGAGAACTAGTTATGATATTTAAACAACATGCTGGGAATAGCTGAAAGCCAAAATGCAGTGACAGTAGATCCCCTTAGCAAATCATTCATACATTATGAAAGCCCATTTCAAAGCAGTTCTCTCTATATTAAATACAAATAATATTTTTTTTGCTTAGCTTTTCTGCTTTATTTACTGCGATACCTGTAAGAATAAGGCATTTATTTTTCAGTCTAATATCTGTTTGCTATTAAAAAAAATAAAAAAATCACTAAATTAGTTTCTGAGAAGACAATAATGATAACATGGATAGTGCAATATGTTACATTTATATTACATTACTATATAAATCTTTTATTTTGAATGGATATGTTTATTGTTTTGAACTATGAAGTACTTTAGATGAACACAGGTGTCTGCCTTTTCAGTAAAAAGTCAGAGGCTCCTCAGAGCTTTTCATGGATGGTGGCAGAATTTACCCAGGTGTCAATGTTGTGCCTGTTGAGCAAGCCAACATTATTCTTCTGACTGTAGCTGGAAAACAGGTGAGTAAGGTCTTATTAGTTTGAAGATAGGAGAATTAGTGAATCTGAATAGTTCCCTGAGACGGAAAGAAATACTTTCAGCAAGGGAATGATTCTGTGGAAATTTTGTTGAAATGTTCAGACAAAATTCATGTCCTATTTGTATTTATCATTTGTTTAAGTTAGTCATTAGCAAATTACAGGAAGGAGTGAAATATGGCAGTATGAGTTGTAGTTTAAGGAAAAAAAATCACAATTTCAAGGCAAAAGAAGCAAAACAGATTTTAATAAGCAAATTAGATTATCAAAATTGAATGTAATGGGCAGCTTATAAGTCTAGCATTCACATCAAAGGAATTTTATGCACATTTTTGCATAGATTTTTAAGGTAGAGGCTGCACTCTTTCAGTCTATTTGGAAAATATTTTACAAATTTCTTATCAGTTTCAGGTTGTATGATGTCCTATATTATAACCCCTTATGTCATTACCTATGTGGTAGTTTCAGTGGTAAAAATACAGCACTTGGTGCACAACTTCTGCTATGATGTGCCCTGCCCACAGGTGTTATTTGAGATATTACAAAGAACAGCCACAGCAGGATACCACTGTCCAATGCAGCACACATTGGTTATAATTTCTGAATCCATGTGGGTGAAATGACAAGAACTTCAAGTTCTACAAGCACTACACCATTCTTAACCCACTTTCATACCTTGCTATACCATTATTCTTCCTTAATAAAAATTATTTTCAAGCAGCAATTCATATAATAAGTTCTTAACTGTCAGGGTCCCCGGGCCCTGGGATTTCTGTCAGGAGAGCTGGCAACATCATATATTGTGCCAAACAATCCAGATCGTATCCAAGATAATGTATAAGAAGAATACTGAGAGAGTTCTTGGAAACCTGCTTCTATTTACTCTTCCCTTTGTCTTTCTCTGCCATCAGGCTTTCTGAACTTTAATGTGTGAAGTAATGGGGCTAACTTGTCTGTTCCAAACTTGACCATGTAATTATTCTACTTTATGAAGTTCCCAGCCTATGGTTAAATGCAAACTAGGAAAGAAAGGTTAGCCAATAGGCTGTGAATTTGAAAAAGGTGGCATTCAAATGAAAAGGGAATTTGTGATAAATCTAGGCAATTGGTCTGGAGATTATTTTTGAGGTGATACTACATTTGGGCTTAACAAATTTCAGTGTTTGGTTGTACCAAGTATATGACATCTTCCAAGCTGAGGAGTTCTGCCACAGCTTCTCTTTTTGTTTTGCACAAAGGTCCTGGCAAGCAGGAGGAGGACAGAAGTTGTTCAGCTCACAGCATTGCTGCGAATAATGACTCCTTTTTTAAAAGTCACCTTTTGTTTGAGGTAGATAGAAACAAAGCCAGCTTCAAGGTAGTTATAGCCTGTAAGGAAATCATGCTGGATTGGGATCCTAAGGTGTTAAATGACTGTCACGAAGCTGGAAACAGGAGCACTGGGGCTGTGTGGCAGAAATACTGCAAAAGGAGCTCCAGGTATTCCCATGAGGTTTCCTAGGAATTTGTGGGGAGGTACATTCCCATCCTGACATATTCTGCTTCTACATGAAACACCAGCACCATCAGCCCTCTGTTTCCTTGCAGGCAGAAAATGAACCCAGAGTAGCCACGGAAACCAGAGCTGGCAGAGGGGGCAGCAGTGCCTCTCAGTTGGGCTGGATGAAGAATTCAGGTCCCTGTGCCCTGGGAAGTCCAGCAATTACAGAATAACTCAAAGTTTCTGAATCAGCGGCTTGGGTTTATGCTCATACATATAGGTGCATAGGTTTAGATTGCAGTTTTGGAAATGTTGGCACAAGGCTTTACTTCCTTAGCAAACAGGAGCACAGCAGCACGTCTGCTGGTTTGTAGATGATATTTGCATAACTGGAGGTTCACATTTCTGTTTTCCTGAAATAATTGACGCAAATTCGTAGGACTAGCTTACATTAAACAGTAGGTAATGATCAAGGGCAAGAAAAAACGAGTAAACTTGAGTAAATAGGAATGGGGTAAATGAGGTAAATTGGAAAAGTGTCAAGATTTGATGTGCCTTGAGAAAATGACTAAAATGATCTATGGAGAGTGACATTGCTGAAGAGCCATTGTAATTATGTAAAGTAGTCAGCAAATCCAGAGAGCTGTCACATGTTTTATCAAGCTGGTTAATTTGCTCTGTCGTTTGTAACGACGTGTTCTTCATCTTACGTGGTCAATACAGGCTTGCAACAATGCAGGTTTCCTTCATTTGGCAAAGGCTTTTCTTCGCATTTAGAGCAACCATTATAATCCACCTCCTTCATTGTCAAATGACTGC
Organism: Rhinoptilus africanus; assembly: GCA_013400135.1. Classification (NCBI taxonomy): domain Eukaryota; kingdom Metazoa; phylum Chordata; class Aves; order Charadriiformes; family Glareolidae; genus Rhinoptilus; species Rhinoptilus africanus. The sequence continues at coordinate 130,369 of VXBO01012100.1, read as the reverse complement.
TGATAATTTAGAAATAATTAAAAGTTTGTACAAGAAACTTTCGTCCTACTGTCCGTTTTCTGAAAATATTAAATTCCTGTTGAAGATTTTCATTCTCTTTTTGATTAGCACTGCCGGTCTCAGCAAGGTTTTGTGGAATCACTTAGTTACAATCAATACACAACTTTCAGACGAATGTCAGACTGAGAGATATTTTAATGCTATTACTGTTTATCAGAAATCAGTATTCTGAGCGTTGGTTTCTCACAGGCTTTTTGATCCCTTGAGTCTTTGACTCTCACTATTTATTTATTTATATATTTATGTGTTGTCAATTAAGTTTGTTATTATGTTTGCAGTAAATTAAAATCATAACATACGACTGTCTTGTGTCTAGAAAAAATGGAAAATAGGTCAATATACTCACACTAGTAGCATGTAGAAAATACAGCATATAAATGTAAATACATTTTTCTGTGGATAAACCAGGAAAGAATTCTTAATGAAAGGATTCCTCAAAACAACTCAGACTTTAGATCTTTGAAGAACTAGAAATCAGAATTACATGCTGAACTCCATGTTAAAAGGTCCATTATTAGTGTTCCAATATCAAAAGCTCTGCAAAAATAGGAATGTCAAAAATGAGGTGACTTGCGGATGTTTATATACAGCCTTGATTCTTGACAACCTCACTGCAAAGAGCAGCTCCAGGAAGGGTGACAAGAATATTTCCTTTGAAACGTTAAAGCCTTTCTCACCTCTTCTGCTCTCATTCCCTTTTTTCTCCCCTAGCCTTCTCATCCAGTGTGCCCTCTCCACCGTGCTTCTTGTTCTGCTCTAATTTTTCGATTTGTTTTGAAAGAAAACAAAAATTTCGTGTCAAGGTAATGTTTCAGGAGATGGAGGAGAAGAGCAGTCAACCCAGACTGGTGGTGCTTCTGCAGCCTGCGATGCAGTCTAACAGGGTCACGGTGAAACATTCACTTCAAAACTGCAGGATCATTTCTTTTTCCTAATGATCATTTCATTTTCAGCTAAGCAGAGAGTGAAACTCTCTCTTCTTTCATATTCTTCTCCTCCTTTGTCCTGTTTCGAAGGACAATTCAGAAAATAAGCATGATTTTTAATAGGAGTTTGGCAACATTTGCGTGTGAACAACATCATCTAAGAATTGCAGCGATATTGTCACTGTGTGGATTTAATTTTTTAAAAAAACAATATCTGGCTCCTATGCTCCTATTTAGGTATTTCAAAAGCAACTGAACTCTTTCCAGTCTTATTATTTATACTGAGTGTGGCAACCATGAAAACATACTTAAAACTGAGATCAATGCGTCGAAGATAGATGATAATAGTTTGGTTATAGAGGCACCAGACAGGTCCTGCAATATCACAGGTCTGGATTTCATCTGCTCTCGTACACATTCGGAAGTGCAGTGCTGCCAAAGTGCTCGTAAACTTCACAACCTCTTCACCAGGAGGCTCTGGGGAAGAGGAGAGCAAGAAACAAGGCAGCATTAGGGGAGGAGCGGTGCCTGCAGACCCTTCCGCTGATCTCCTCCTGCGGCATTCCAAAGAAAATATTTGCATGTCTGTTGCTGACAGACTAACCTACAAGTGTGAATTTTTATATGAGTTCATTATATGGGAAGCTGATAAATAACCATAAGGAGGCAGGGATCTCTGCAGCACACTTAAATACTTCCAATTCATCCATAGGTCATTTTGGATGTATTTTTTTGAAGCAGAAAACTCATGTTTTCACTAGAAAGCTAAAGTCTCCAGGAGCAGTGTTTGTACTGAACACTTCAGTGCCATTGACAGAAGAGACAAGAGTTGTGTGTGTCATGCTAGGAAACATTTTTGGTAATTTAGCGCCCATTAATATATATCAGTACAACTTTTAAATATGTTGTGAAGACTCTTTTTGTGACCAGAAGCACTATTGCCTAGGGTGTGAATAATGAGATTAGTATTCTCTGTGTGGCAGACTCTTTGTGTGCAGCTTTCGCGTTTAATAAAAGGCAATTACATAAAAGTCTGGGCTGTCATTCTCAATTTTGTACATGACCCTTATGGAAATAAGGAAAAAAAAACCCCAAATTTTCTATTATGTTCCCAAGGAGAGTTCATAACTAAAAGTGAAAAAATAATTCTTCTTGGAATAAGCCAGTGCAAATAGCCATAGAATCTTTCTGTATTTGAACAACACTCCAGCAAGTTTCCTTACAATCCTCAATTACAGTTGCTATATTCTATTTTGTTTGCTTTGCCAACCTGTAGAATAGCTGTCACAGTTTATGAATACTGCACTATGATAGAAGGTCTGTGTATCCATAAAAATATCCAGCATACACTGCCTAGTTCTATTTGCAGACAGAAAAGAGAAGGAAAATGTTAATACCTATCAGTCCTTTTTTATCACCAGGGCTGGGAGTGGATAGTTTTAGAAATGAAAGGAACTTTAACAATCCAAGGTCCATATTTCTGGTTGTTTTCTATAGTCAGAAGAGTAATTAGAAGCATTTGTATACCTGTCTCATATTACTCAGTGGTGATTGGATGACCCATTAAAATTACAAAAGAAATGCTGTATTATTTCAAACTATATGTTTCAGAAACCATTTACGCAAGTATATGATATAAAAAAATTCACCTCCAGATAGTAGCTTTAAAATTTTGTCTTCCCAGGACATTTGATATAAATGTGCATAAAAGAAGGGGAAAGGAAGAAAAAAGTGTTTGTATGCAGAAGGCAGGGTTTGTATGGGTGTCCTTCCTTGCAAGTCAGTTAAATGAAAATTGCAAAATCAAATACACAGGAGTGTGACTCTGAGTCTGGAAAGCAAACTTTAGCATTATGTCAGGCAGGAGACTCTTTAGGATGTGGTTAGAGGGGAGGAACTGTAGGCAGCAGTCGTACCTTAATGAATTACTGATGAATTATTCTGATAATGAAACAAAACTAATTATTGGTCTGTCACAGCAACTGTAAAATGTAGTTTTTACTTAATGATGCAGACAAGGCTTGACATTGATGAAAATTAATTTAGACTGGAGAGAGCAATATTTTGAACTATTCAAAATAATTCAGAGCTGGTGCAAGTTGGAGTATTCATAAGGGAGGTAGAAACAGGCTTTTTATCACCCAATGCGATAAATAAACCAAGCCATGCTAAGCAAGATTACAGTATTTTCACTCCATCTTCCGAAGTCCCATATATGTGGGTGAATCTACAGCTATATGTATACTCAGATGTTCTTAGATGACCATTATTCACGCTTGTCTTTAGAGTTCCATGGCTGATCATCTTAGAAGGATGATTATTCTTCAGCCGTTAGTACTCATCTTCTGAATGGTCTCTAGGCGGAGCAGACAATTAATGGTAGCTTCTTTTCTGTTGAAAATTACATGTTTATGGAGTCTTATGGAAATACAATTCACTGGATAATTTCTTCAATTTCCTTTAGTGTTTGCTGCTCTTTAAGGGATAAATCAGGGAAAGAAAAGGTTAATGGGACTATATTTTACCCTAGCTCACATCACCATGAACTTGGAGTGACTTCCGACTTTCTAGTGAGGTTGCTCTAAGTTTACACTGAACAAATATAGGAAAATAAATTGGTCTGCAAGATTTGCAGCTCCTTAAAATTATTTTAACATTTCAAAGCTTTTCTCCACACTACTCTGAAATTTAAAATGCAATTCAAAGGAATGAATGTGAATGTTACAATAGCTGCTTCTAGGCTTTCCTTGAAGGTAATTTAATCTCAGTTTAGAAATGAATTAATTTTCATTTAGTTTTCTATTGCTACTTTGGTTTTGGAATAACAATTTCAGCCCATGTTATTTCAATTTTAGTAATCAAGTACTAAGAAATAGTGCTTATTAGATTGCAGTGGCCACTTTGCAACAAACTAACCAGAGGTTCTGTAAGCCCAATTCCTAAATTTCTCTGAAAGCATGAAGTCAGTTCAACTGACAGTAGTAAAGAAAACATGAAATATTTAAACATTTCGGTGGGTTTTGAACATCAAGCACAAGTATGAGCGGATTGCTGATTGATGTATGTCATTGACGTTGGAACCACTGTGTTCTATTGCATACTTATAGAAGGTATATAGAAGATATAAACATCATTTTTTCATATAAAAACAACTTAATGCTTCTTTTAATGAAAAACGCCTGTGTCATGGCTAAGAGATAGCTGGTTATTTTGACCGTGGCAGTTAAAGTTGGATGGTGTATTAGAGGATCTGATGTGTTACAGGATCTGTTTGTTTGCAGAGTAAGATTTGGCATTTAATGCTAATAAAGGAACTTCTATATTATTTAGCACTTCCTGCTAATAACCAGATGAAGAGTAATGAAAGAACACCTCTTACAGTAAACTTTGGGCTTCCTACTTCTGATTTGGAACAGGATCTAAATGTAGTGGCAGTTAATAATTATAATCAATGGGAAATGAAGCCAGCACATAAACATTTTAAAAGATTGTTAGAAAATTGGTTGCTTTTTTTCTTTTCTTATGTTCTGTTGCTTCTGTAGAGGCACAGGAATCCCCTGGGGAGGAGAAGAGGGAGGGAGGATGTGGGTGGCAAGAGGTGAAATATGTGTTTCTCAGGAGGTTACACTGATTAATCAGTTTAAATCACAGCTCAGGAGGCTTGTCTTTCCACATCTGAAACCTGAACTCAGAAATGTGTAACTATGCCTTCTCTTCACTTCAGACAAAAGCAGAGATGACAGGTTTGGCCACCTTCCGTCTTGGAGAAGCACCAGGAGGATTCAGGAAGCTTTTTTTTTTCTTTGGCTACAAGTGTTAGGTCAGTTGTACGTTGAAGGCACAACTGTGCCTAGAGTTATTGCAGACATCAGTCAAAGGGTGACCCGTCTCTGTAGGCAGCTACTGTAGAAACATGGAAGGAAGTGGTGGTCTCTCACTACAACCTAGTTTACAGTTAGAATATCTATCAATCACAACTGCTCCTTCTTTTTTTTTTTTTATTTCTTTACTATACAGCAGTTTAGCTGCGTGATCCAGTGTTACAAGTGGTTCACTGCAAAATTTTGCCTAAGTTTTATGTAAATAAAGAAAATCCTATAGAAAACCTCAGACCAGTCAAATGCAACAAAGCTATGACTTTCCAAGCAACCTGGCTGGATATGAAACAAACTGATCTTCTGGATTAAGAGGAAAGCATAACTACATTTTCATGAAGCAAAATTCAGAACTTGTGGACACAGTTCTGTAGTAGTTTAAAGTAATTAAAAATTATTAATTCATTTAAGTTACTACAGAAATTTATGCTCCTAACAAAACTGAAAGATTGATCTTATTTTTACATATTACAGTTCTAGTTGTTGGGTTATTTTTTATTTTTTATTTTTTAATTTCCAGTGGCTTTTTATTACTGTAAAATAAAATATTTGAAAGCTGAGCAGGGTTTGGTAGTTTTTTGTTTGTTTGTTTTTATTTTATCTTTTTCAAGATAAACTATACATAGTTGAGTATCTTTGAAAAATATAGTAAATAAGAAACTGCAATTGTATCACCTTATGTATTTAACAGCTCTAATACAGATACTGTGTTCTTATCTGGACACTTTATCTTGGAAACTCAATATACTTTGCAGACGTATATAAACTACTTAAGCAATGTCTAAGATGTCTACATTATAAATCTATTATTGTTAAGAACCAATAGTATTTTGGTAGTTTTTTGGTACCCTTTTAGATTAACTACATTTTCATTAACACATATTTGGGTAATTGTTTATCAAAAGTATTCAATAAAGTTATGTTGAGAAGACTAATACAGTTTAGGAAGAAACTAATGTCAAAGTTTGATAGTCCCTTACTGGGACTTAACTGCTGCATAAACTTTGTGCTACAATTCTGCATAGGCATGTTTTCCACTTTGAAAGCACATCATAAAGAGCTTGAGTTTTGAAATTTAAGAGGGTTTAAAATTGAAATTGTATGTATCTACTTCTGGTTTTCTTTTGTGTTTTAAATTTAAGAAGTGGAGAAGTCCCTGAATTGTGGAAAGTCACTGTTCATACAAGATTTCTCTAGTGCATCTTTTTCACAAGGACAATTTTAGCTTTATCAAGTACAACATGTTTAATACCCTAACTGTTGATAAAGTATCCTTATATAGTTACTATTTTGCAACTAGCTTTACTATGTTAGGACCTGCATTAGACTTAGGGAACAGAAGATTTGGCTATCAGTTTCCACTTTTCCCAAAAAAGATGTTCCAGGTCTGTTGGAGTTTTGTTGCTCCTTATTGTTTTAGGCTCTACAGCTTCTTAAAGCCCATGGTAAGAAACACTGTGGTGAAAGACCACCACAGGTGTTGGGCTTCCCTAAGCTGAGGTTGTGAATTAATCTTTCACTTGCTGCCTGGGGTAATTTAGGCGTATCTACAAGTCTCCTTGGCCATGCTTTCCTCCCTGATTTTTCTTCAATATACAGATCTAGATTTAAAGATGGATGGATGGATGGATGGATGGATGGATGGATGGATGGATGGATGGATGGATGGATGGATGGATGGATGGATGGATGGATGGATGGATGGATAAATATCTTCCCTCCTTATCTTCTCAAACACCCTCCACTTCATAATACACCTTCCGCACAGGTGGAATGCCCACCTCCATGCTGCCTGTGGGAGCCGTCCCTGATAAGTGCCCAGTATGATGCTCAGGGTTTAGGTCACCTGTTTGCAAAGCAGGGGAAAATTTAAGCCAGCCCGTACCTTGTGGTTGAGACTCAGCCATATTGTGGCATTGCTATACGCTAAAGTCTGTATGAAAAATCCTTGGGTCCCCGCTGAGATCAAATTAGGTTGAAGGGAGGAAGGTAGAGAACTCAGCCCCAAAACCTTGCACAACACATGAAAATTTAACTGTTTTCTGGCCCTCATGACCAGCAGCCTTCTCCTCATAACTTCATTTTGCTACCACCAATGAAAAGCCTTTAGCCCAGTTCTGAGTACAGCCGTCAACGAGAAAATCTAGCAAGCCATACTAAATAACATGTGCTACTGTCAGCTATATCCTAAAATAGCCAGAAAACAGATTTTATATTTGAATTCAAGTCCCTTTCAGGAAAACATATACAAAGAAACTTCATACCAAGCCAAATCCATCTGGATCTCACAAATGAACAATTGCTAGTTTTATCTACTATAAAGGACATGGTTTATGGTGCCCCGTACAGAGGCCCTATACAAATTCAATAGTAAGGCTGAGGTTTGTGTCCTTTGTGGGTGTTTACTGAATATATTTAGAAACCAAATAAATCTTATTTATCTCATTAGGACTAGAAGAAACATTTCACTTGATTTGCTTTCACTCACAAACCTCTCTCTTTAAGTTTCTCATATTTCTTCTCTTCCTGAAGAACCTGTCAAAGACTGATAAAATATATGTCTATCAATAATATAGATTTTTCATTTAATTCTGTCAAGGAATCCCATAATTCCTTACTTCTTGTGCAACTGCACAAGTTGGCAACTGCCAACTCTTGGAGGTAAGATGCCAGTGGCAGAGAAAAGTGGCACCTCTGTTATTCTGTCTGTGTTCTGGCATTGGAGGTGTGTATATATATACATAGAGATAGATAGATCTATATATTTGTATGCCCTGAGCCAATACAATTCCATGCAGAACATGCTTGTCTCAGACTGTCTGGAGGCTCTAAATGGCCAGAAGTTCGGCAGCACTGTTATTAAAGCAGCATCTCTTTTCTTTAATCTTCATTGCTGTTGGGTAGGCACAGTGTAGATCTGGGCCTGGATGCAAGGCTGATTGCTGCTATATCAACACCATTCACATATGGAAAATTACCACTTGCTCTGTGCAGTGTGGTGAAATCTGTGCAGATGCCACATCCACTTGAAAGGCAATTGAGTGTCTGTTGACAAATGGATTTGTGTTATTCTGAGGCGTTGTGGACTTCTTAAGCACAATATCTGGCCTTGGCCACAAGAAGAGACTGTGCTTAGGGGGGGCGGTTAGTCCTGAATAAAAAGCAGACAGCTTTCTTCAGGTCCTTTTAGCTGATGTTCAAGCCTAACTTTTCCACACAATACATGGTTTTTTTGGGTGGAGAGGACTGCAGGACAAAGCATGGGAAACACTTGTTCCTGAATATTCAAAGCTATAAAAATCATGCAATATGTTCACATGAGATGGTAAGATGTTGTGAAGCAGACCCTCCAGCTTAGGTTGTAAGCTGTTTACTAATACATTTTGTATCCTGAAGGCCTCTTCTTGCTTTTCTAATACCTTGCTGAGACGAGTCACCCACTTAGAATCTTCTAATGCCTGTTTCAGCAATAAGTAGCATTTTACAACATGTATTTTACCCTTTATTTTCAATGAAGCTGGTTGTAATTTGCAGAAGAGTCACAGGGAAGAGAGTCGCTCCTGGTGTGAGGCATCAATGGCTCCCAGCTTTTCTTTCTGAAAATCCAGTGAGATAGTTGACTGTACTTTGGGAAATGTTGCAGATCCAAATCATACGTGTTGCGTTTGAACTCAGCAGCTGCCCTTAGATACAGGCCAGTGTTCACAGGTAGCTCACATCACATTTCGTATCCTGGTAAACCTCTGGAGATAAATGTCATCTAGTCTATTCGTCATGATATTTTCCATTACAGGTTAGGCAACCATGTGACAATGCTAGCTGATGTCTTAAAAGTAATTCATTGCCAATTTTTTTTCACTCTTACTGTCTGAAAAAAATGAACATAACCCTGTAGACTAACTGCATATAGTCTAATACCCTACACTTTGTAGCGAACAAAATACACTTATTTTTCTTTGTTTCACAAATAAACTTTCAAATAAATAGAAAATATTTTTAACTCGTCTGCTTTAACAGAGAGGACTGGAAATGTAACAGCATTGAACACTTTTTTGTAACTGTTATCCGCAAGCAAATTCTACTGTTCTATAGCCATCAATATTTGCAGCAAGGTCTTTCAGTTTTGAAGGGTTTTTTCTTCCGTTTGTGAATAGCTTGCTCTTGTAATTGATTCCTGCAGGAATTTTGTGTCTTAGACTTTCTTTTTAAAGGATATTTCCAATTAGGCTGGCAGTTTGTTTATACACTAGGATAAAAGAAGCATGTCATTCTCACTAGAACAAATCCATTTTTACTGTGTGAAGAAAATGCGTCAAGGATGTCTAAGACTAAAGTTTGTAACCAAACTGACAACATTGTCACAAATTAAAAAAATCCTTTTGGCAGAGAAGAAAATCTTTGTAAGGATTTGGTCATAAATGTAAAGCCCTCAGCATGCAGCCTCCACAGTAAAAAATGGATTTGCAGATATGTGTGTGATTATTGGTTTGTATATACTGAGAAGAAATGCAGTGTGAAAACTAGGAATAAATGTTTTTGTTAATGATACCTATTATTTTACTGTGAAGAACCACAATTATAGATAGAATTATGCACTATAATGGCACACTTTTAATAGTGGAGGGAAAGGCAGGTAGGAGTGAGGGGTAACAGAAGTTAGCAAATGCTGAGAATTTTGTATCTGGGTTCGCTAATACAGGAAATCCCTTGTTCATAGCAGCTTTTTAAGGATTAAAATATTTTACTTAAAATGAGTCATTACTGCAATTATCTATTTCTAGCATGTATGTTTTTTACATAGAAATCACAATAGAGGCTTTACCTTGACACCCAACACATTTCCTTCTTAGTTTCCGAATTTAGCTTTGCAGTGTTTAGAAACAAGTATACTGTGAGCAATTAGAAGCCCTGTAAGTAGACTGTTTTCTTTATTGCAATGAGTATGAACTCAGAAAAAAATTTTATTGACTTGCTGCAGTTACTAATAGTTGTATTGAAATGTAATTTACAACAGAAGACCATACTTCTCACTAATGCAGTAGTTGTATTAATGCAAGTGCATTTTAGTAATTGTCTTCAGTATTGCTTTGCTTAGTTTTAAAGATAAGCTGTATGAAACAGGACTGATTCACCTGGAGTTTCAGTATTTCCTTTTAGTTACTTTCATTGATTATTCGTCACTTGACAGGAGCATTTTTTCCATCATTGAATTTGCAAAGGTCATTTAAATAACTCCAATTTTCCAAAAGAAAACTCAAGAACTACTAATTAAAATTAGTTTGCGGTCTAAATCTATGTCCTGACAAACTAATTGAGTATAACTCAGGGCGAGAAGACTTGGTCTTATCGGATTGTTCTACTAATTCATTTCCAGATGTGATGCAGGTCCTATCCACATAATCTGGATTTCCCATGTTCACAAGAGGCATTACAAGTGAGCTGCATTGCCTAGGACTGCTGCCTAGGATTACTGCTTTTACGTGTATATTCCACCATGGCATGAGGGCTGTCATTTGACTGAGCTGATGCAAAAGGAGAGTTTTCAGCCTTTCACAGCCTCCCGCCGATGGGCCGGTCGATGTGTGGCTGTAGCAGCAGGAGTGTGATGAGCCACCACCTGCAGTGGTGTGACTCTTCCCTTCACGCTCTTTCACTTCACCTAAGCGAGATGAACAGTATCTCTGTGTTACTGAGCTAACATCTTCACCTCCCACTCTTTCCTGGTTATCAAGCTGTGGCAGAGACAGGTTTTCAATAACTTCCCACTTCCACCAGTCAAATCAAGTTATATATATGTTCTGATTACTTTACTGAGGTTTGCACAGCAATTTTGTCGCTCAGCCGCAGTTGCGAGAAAAGGACAGACTCAAAATCAAAAGTCTGGGGGAGCATGGGATTAAGAGATCATTTAGCACAGATCTTCAGCAGTTGACATAGTCTAAAATAATAGACAGGAGTTTTTATGCTGGATGGAGTCAATGAGCAGTAAGTCATCATTGGTGCAAACAATTACTCAAATTACTGTTATTAGTAATTTTTGCATGAGTGTAAGCAAACTGTAATTGACTCAAAAAAAAAAAAGAGGAAGAAAAGTATTTTTCATGGGAACTGAAAGCTGACAAGATCCTACAAGCACAGAAGGGTACAAAAAATGTGATTCATGTGTCAAAAGATTTTGTAAACCTTTTTTATTGTAGATAAGAGACCTTCAGAAGAAGAAAACTTCTAAACCTGTAATCACATTTTTATTGAGTTTCAGGTATGAATGTTGTGAAGGGAGCTTTTTCCATTACAGTTGTTCCTGGTGCACAAAACATTTGATCTGGAAAGGTAAATATGTTCTCAGAGTCTACAGTAGCAGAGAACAAAAGTATTTCGTTTCCCTAGTACTGGATTCTACCATCACGAAACATTTAGGTGGCAAGTAAACTCTCAGATTATGTTAAGAAACTATACATTTTCATAGACTTGTAAAAATTATAGATGGCTAAAACTCATTAGACCCTCTAGCCCATCTCCTTGCTAATGGGAGTTTCCTGCTTACAGTACTTTTCTTCTCACTTTGCCAGATTAGTCTCTATTAGTTTGCCAGTTTAGCATTTTAAGAACTTCCTTCAGAGTTTCAAATGTGTCCTAAAGGCTAATAGTTCATGGTGCCAGGAAATCTTTCCTCCTGCTCATATAAAATTGTGAACCCTTCCTATAACATAATCTTCCTTTTCTTGGAGCTACATTGATTTATTTTGCCCCTGCTGACAGTCTGTGCATTATTCCTGAGACACGTGTGCTTCATTGCTGTGAATAATTTCATTGTAAGATGTAGACAACCTGTGAGAATAATAATGTCTCACTGATTCTGATACGATTTCCAAAATTACTTCATGCCCTTCAACATTTTAAGTGTTTCTCCTGTTTGTCATTTTGTTTAAACAGTATGTTTCCGCACTCTCTTCCCATAACTCAAGGACTCCTATTCCTCAAACTTTTTTATTCTCCTTTTTTAATCTTTAGATAGTTTGTAAGTATCTTGTAAAGATCAAGTTGGCTGGAACAAAACTCTATTACACTGCGGTACAACTGATGTATCTTTCAGCTTTGAGTCTTTTCAATATGAAGTGTCACAGAAATGCAGGTAAGGCTGTAGGCCATGAAGATGTCTAAAGTAAACCGAAATTCATTTATAGCTAAAAACATGCTTGTCTGAAAAAAAAAATCTTCAAATCCTGTAATTTTTTTCACTTGTTCAAATGGCAAAACTTCAGAACCCTGAAAGAGCTTTTTCCCTTTGCTGCAACATGTAATATTACTATTGCTGATGGAGTGTGAGGCATATAGTTCCCAAGTAGGCTTAAAGTGTTAAGGATATCAACTGCTGTAGAATCAATTATGAAACCTTAAGCCTGAATTCTGTTCCTGCCTGTGAAGTTTTCAGTTCACCTGTTAAACAACTACCAAAATAAGATTAATTCAGAATTAAAGGAAAGACATCAGAAGGTGAAGACATTGTAACTTGTCCAAAATTCAGGGCTAATATTATGAACTACCGAGTTAATCTGGGTAGTTAGTATTTCAAACTAATATGACCATGAACTACAGCAATATCATAAAAATAACTTTGTCAGAAGGATGATGTTTGTAATTATTTCCTATGTTATTCCACTAATTATCTTTTAAAATATACTCTGATTCTCTACACTTAGTCTCAGATTTGCAAGTGATATTCCATTAGTGAAGTCAAAATCCATTGCGTAGATGTACGCAATAACATGGGTGCTTGCATAGTAAATTTTTCTGATCAGCGCCAGTGGGTTTTCCAAAAGATGCTCCTGGGAAGCAGTTTGGTAATGTACAGCGACTATCCATTCATCCTGCACAAATATGCTAAAGAAAAACAGCCAATACGGTGTCCCTTGGGAATGATTCAATATCCATTTTCTTTCCATTATTTTAGCTTTTTCCCACAACTCACTTGCTGTCTGGCCTTGAGGATTCTGATTCACTAAAAAATGGGAAAAAAGAACCCTAATATTTCTACTGAACCATGTTTTGATGTGAAACTCAGTTCCAAGTATCTGTCAAAACCAGATTTGATACATGTATTACAAATGTGAGTGGTTTATATCTAAAGTATGCAAAATTACCTGTTTGGATTTAAGAGTTTTCTAATTCAAATATTTAATATCTGGATTGTATTCTGGCTGGTTGGGAATTGAGGTGCCAATTATATTTTTTTCTGAAAATATATACTTTCCAAGTAGAAATCTTTGCATAAAAACTTTCTGTAGAAGTATTCTCTTGGCAAAAATCAATCTGAATTTTTCAGGTAGATTTTACTCAATAGGCAGTGAGTTAATTTCATTTCTACCTGGACTAAGTATGTCCTTGAAGTCTGTATATAGAGGCAGCTGTGGCTTAGTCAGAAATTGAAAATGGAACTTGCAGAGATGGTGCATGGCTTAATACTCTCTTATACAGCTGCAAAGTGCTGCAAGTCATTGCAGTCCAATTTTAAAGGTGGGCCAAAATTAAATACTAGAATGTCAGAAGTTCCTGCAGGAAGGGAGCATTCACATCGTGCTTACCGCTGGTTTCTGGTTGCTTTATCGAGTCATTTGTCACAAGTAGAATTTGCAACCAAAGTTGAATCATATATGCTACTGTGATAAAAATATAAAGTATATGCTGAACAAACTTTTTCATAGAATTTTGTAGAATATATTATTTTTTACTCCCAAACAAGCATTGTACTAATCTGTACATTGTGGTCTGAGAATTATGTCAGTACAAGGGAACTGTTACCAGGAGAAATCCAGCCAAACTTGCTACATATGGCTGGTTCCTTTTTGAGCCAGGGAATCCTGTGTGCAAACCTGTGGTTGGAAAAGATCTGAGGAGCTTGAGGGATTCTGCTGAAGAGCCCTTGGGGATCTCAGATGGAGATACAGAGTCAGAAGAAAAAATAAATGAGAAGGTGGCAGCAAACCAAGAGGAATGTTCAAGCGAAGGGGGCAGGCCACCCTCAGCACTTCTGTTGTTGCCTGGTTTATTTGTTTGTTTCCAGCCAACGTCCTTAGCTTTTGGCACTCTATAAAAGGAATGGGAAGCGTCTAAGTTTTGTGTATGGGGTCTCCACTATCACCTAGAAAATCCTCATCAGCTAAATTAGTATCCGTGAAAGAAGATAGTGGGAAATCTACCGCAGCCTAACTCCTATGTTTATTCAAAGTAGTAGGTATTGGGGAACTGCAGGTTTGCTTCATGCAATAAATTTATTTATACAAATTTATTGCTGGTGCAATAAAATCAGGTAACTCAGGCAACTGCAAGCATAAGCATGAAGGAGGAATTTGGGGATGTAAATTGCTTCTTCCTCAGAGTTGCTGAAGTTGTACTCAAAGTTAGATTATTACTAATCTTGCACGGGTGCTCAAGGCAGAAAGGATAGAAACTGCAAAAAGCTGCTGCCTCCCTATTAGTGAGAGAGATGCAGTTTCAACTGCTGCTCTCTCCGAGTCGGGTGTGTGTGATATCAGAGATGAGAGAGATACCAACTGCTTGAAAAGTAAAAAGCTGGGAAAAACCAGTTATTTCTCAGTGCACCTTTTGAGCCTGGGTGGAGTATACTCTGGAATAATTTTTCAGGGAGTAAGTCAGGAATCTCGGTGCAGCCTGGCTGTCTGGGAGAGGCTACCCAGCCAGCCTGACTGGGGAGAGAGCTGTCTGTCTGCTACAGAAGAGTATTTCCTTTACAAAGAATTTATTCTTCTCATTTAAAAGCAGAATTTATTCTTCTCATTTAAAAGCACAGAAAACTAATAAATTCTGTGGCATAAATTCACAGATATACATATTGTGTTGCTCACAGAAGAGTTGTAGTTGGATGACGACATGTAGTAGAAATTTTGGAGTCCTTGATTTCTCTTCCTTGTTATCTTGTTTCTCTCATGTCTTATAAAAAGCTGCTGTGAAAAAACAAAATCTGGTGTATATAAATAGTACAAGGAAATTATTCCAACCCTAAAAAAAATTGATAAGCATTCTGTTCTAATTTCATTAATATTCTATAATCACTAAGAAGAAATTCTAGAAGAGCTGTATATGTACGTGTGCATATGAATACACATACTCTCACATGCATGTCTTCACTCCTAAATGATATGCACAGCCTTGATCAACCTGTCCCTGATAATAAAATGCCATTAGCAGGAATTAAAGATATCGTCTGAGATAAAGGAGGCAATCTTGCCAGCAATATCTTTAAATGCACATATACATTATAGTGGCATCAGTAGTAATGAATCCCATAATCAATATATTAAACTTTCCTCTCTTTGCTTCTGTTATGATGTGCTTTCAACTTTCCCAAACCTATTTGTTTAAGTAAGTTGGATTGTGTGCATGTGTTTGTATAAATGCATAAACGCACAATATATTGATCCCTGGCAAGGATCAAACTAGTGATCTGATTTGAACACATCTGCTGCCAAATTGGAAAAACGAAAGATGAAGTTTCGCAGAGGAATAGGTTTTACTGAGGAATGATGTCTTCTTTCATTGCTTAGGAACAAGCTGGTTTAGACTTCACCATTTTTTTTTAATTTATGGACTGATAATGTACTGAAGTTAGTTTCACTAAGAACTAGGGCAGCGGGTGCAATGGGGGGCTTTTTTCTGCAGTTTCTGGAGATGGTCTGGCATTTTTTAAAAATATAATGTGTGAGATGAGGCTTCAAAAAAAATTGCTAGGTGAGCAATAAATGTTCAAATTTTCAAACATTCTGAGTACATTTATTCCCATTAATTTAAACTTATAAACTAATCCTAAAATCAAAGAATTAACGCCAAAAAAAATTCTTATGTGCTTACATAACCAACTGCAGTCAGTTATAATTGAGACTCTGCTCTGGCAAACTTCCACTGCTTTTTGAACTGGACCCAAATCCTACCTGAGTATGAGACAGCCTAAATCTGATGCTTTCCTGACAGGTGATGGAAGCAGAGCTGGGCACTGCTGACATCGGTGTGGCTATGGTTGTCTCTCTTATGTTGCTTCATGCCTGCAAGAAGACTCGTGTCCCTTTGGCACTGGCAGGTGCTTAGAGGTCCATGGTATGTTACAGAACATGCTGGAGTTACACTTTCATCCTTTAGGTAAAGATGTGCCTGTTTCACCTCAAGTCCCTGTTTCTGAGACTCAGCAGCCACAAGGGAACAGCTTTGGACTGTCCGCCTGCCACCAGCAGAAGTGGCTAGACCCCAGCACAGGGTTCCTTGCAGCAGTGAGGTGACAGAAATGTGGCAGTCTGAGGAAGAGCTTTCCTCCTGGATATAAAGTAGAGCTCCAACACTGTGAGCTATCAGGCTGGCAAGGTTGCCAAGTATGGGTGAGCAGGGAATTCAAGGACCTGGGAAGTTGTCCTCAGAAGGAAATGTGTTCTGTCAAGAAAACCCTGCCACAGTATTTGCAGCATTAACTTGCTTTAAAAAGTTAGACAGGTAATGCCTTGCTTCATTGCAAAAGGTGATCCATGACTTCTGTGATGGTTGTAACTCTTCTGGATTTTATAATAAGGTTTTCAATCCATCCAGGAGTATTTTTATGTTTGCTTGGACTGAGTAGTTTGCAGTGTTTAGAGATACTAAAAAAGGAAAGACAAATTAGCAAATCTTTGAGTTTTTAGGAAATTAAAAATTAATTACATAGATGCAGTGCACTTGTAAATAATTAGCTACAGTTCAGAATAGTGTTGACAATTAAATAAATGCTTTTGTTTCGACTTGGATAGATCAACTAAGGCACAAAGCAATTAAAAGCCAAGATGTTAAAACAAAGGTTATCTGAGTCTATAGTTTGATGTTCACCTTGAGCAATCTTTGGTCTTGGTGTTCTGGACTTCTAAGCACTTTTTCTATACAGTAGTCAATAGCTCAGGGTGAAAATCAGCCTGAGCGCCTTTGAAAATTATATGAGAAACTTAGTTTCAAAGTCATATAATCACTGTTAGAACTGGGAAGAAAAAAGTTGACTGCTAGACTGAATGGATGACCTGACCCTCAGCTGTTCTAGGGATGTCAGATGGGACTACTCCCTCCCTTCTCAAAAGGCCATGTGGCAGAATCACCTCTTTGGAAGCACTAGAAGCTTAGCCCTAAAATGATCACTTTAACTCCTTTCTCCCTAGAACCTGGGACTTTGGAAGAACTTCAGCTCCAACTGGTTATCTGTGGTTTCAAAGCTTTGATTTTAATCATAATCCATATGAGAATGATGTGAATGTTTATGAGTTATAGTTGTAGGATAATACTTGAATGCCATATACCACACGTTAATAGTTTCTAAAAACACACATATATAGTTAGCATAACCTTATATCTGATTCTGGCAGTCACCAACATCCCAATACTGTCTCTAATGGTTTACTCGTGTATATCATGCCAGAGATTTCTTTCACATCTTTGTGGAGTGTTGATGCTTTAATTCCTTTGGTGATTGTTCTTCTAATTCTTCAGATGGGTCAAAAATGAGTGCCATTGGGTCACTCCTTCAGTTTGTGCATGTATACCATTGAGAGGACCAAGGGAGGCCCACTGCCTTCTTGTAATTCTCTTTGTTCTCCTGCAGCCTCCTGAAAAGCCTTTTAGGTCAGTACTGCAATAGCGCTTGATGGAAAAATGTCTGATGCTTGAAACAAAGCCTTTTAAAAAAGAGACTCAGAGAAACTCTACTTTGAACATTTCTAATGAGGTTGTGTCTGCACCTCAGAGGAGTAACAGATAACTTCACATCTATAAGCCTTACAGATACAGCTGGCCAGAAAGCGTCAGATACAGCAATTTCTACTGCTAAATGCATTTTTCAAGAAATGGAAGACTTTCTCTGGATTATAGCAATTCTACTGAAATTTTAGATATGAAAGGATCTAAATGCATTATGCAGACTACTAATTAATTAACTACTGAAGTTTTTAAAAAATAAGTATTTAAAACACTTTATGACATTATCAAAGTAAAATAATTTGACACTGAAATAATTTTTCTACATTGTCAAAACGAAAACCTGCTTGATTCCAAATAAAATAACATAAAAGAACAACTTCTGAATTTGAATTATTGGCTTTTCATTCCAACCAAAAAAAGGAACAGTTCCTCTGAACAGAAATAGGGCTTTTCATATGCCCAGTGTTACCCATGGTCTGTCCTGAGCTGCTCCAACTATCCTACCAAACAAATCTTCTTCAAAGCTTTCTCTGTTCAGTCATGTATTTATATAATTTTTACACTGGTAAGTCCATATACTTTTTTGCAGTTTCATGAAGAATACTGGTAAAAAGTCTGCAACTGGAAAATTGTTTGCCAAAATACAGTGCATTTTACCATCTCTTTGCTGGAAAACATTCATTAATTATGGCCTCAGAGATACCTGGAAATTAAATCTACTTTCACTGAGCTAAGAAAATGACAGCTCTCCTTAGATGTAGCCCGTACTTTTTTCCATAATTCATAGAGCACCGTTTTGAAGCTCTGCCATCAATCACAAAGTTATATGTGAATTCGATTGTAGATTCTAAAAAGCTTAAGTAGAAATAGGAAATAGTCAGAGAGAAAACATTTTCCACACTGAGGTCTGGAAGCAGTCAGACTTCCTGTAAATTCAATGGATTTGTTTCATCAGAGACATCAATTACATTGGAGATGTGGGACCAATACCTTTCAGATAAGCTCCTGAAATTACGAGGGAGAGGTTTTTTGTGGTATTCAAGAAAGCAATCATTGGCTTCGTATGATTTGTGGAATTCTCTGTTTAGTATATCTTGTCATCCTGCAACCATGCGATGGCTAAGGAGATTAAAAGAGCCCCACCAGGATTCATGCAGTAGTTGGGTAAGAAGCAGCTGTATTTGCTTCAGAAGGTCTCCTTCCATTTGATGTTTCGAGCAAACTGCTGTCAAACAGTCAGGAAAGGATGTGGTGCAGAGAATCCTCAGCATGTACGCGTTGGCTGGCCATTCGCAGAGGCTGGTATTGAAAGGGCAAAGTGATCCACAGGCCATATTTGTTGGCAGGGCTGCTAAATGATCGGTTTGTTCCTCAGAAAAAAAAAGTCATTTTTTTCAATTCTTTTTTCAACAATTACCTTTTCCTCTAGTATTTCTTTCCATTCCTTAATGAACTACAGGAGAGGTTAAGAAAAAAACCATAAAATCTATTGAATGAGTTTAGGATCAGTTGTGCCGTAGGTGGGTGGAAATATGTTATGTTATGTTATGAACAATAAGCATTATTATTTCACTGGAGTTTTTGACCATTTTATTGTGTGGTGTAGAGTGTTTCTGTAGTTAAAGAAAAAGTCCAAATATTAGTAGACAGTGAAACAATGAATATGTTACACACTGCTGTTGGGAGCTTTATATAATAAATTTCCAATATTTTATACAGCACAGTGTTTTAAACACACTCTGATGGACGTCAACAGTAAAACAGGATTTATTCCCTTGGAATCTTAAAAGCACCTGTGTGAAAAAAAAAACCATGTCAATCAAGCTAACTTTTCTTTAGTTTTAAAATTGCATAACATTACACTCATGCTGCTTTATTTTTCAGGCTTATCAGTCATGACTGTGTGTGTGGTCTCTATAGGAAACATACTCTCTACAAACATAGTAGATTTAGGCACATTAAATCTATAGCAGATTTAACTGAATTTAAGAACATGTGTGCATGAAGATCTTACTTAAATGCGTTTCTGATATTTTGTTTAGGATCACAAGTTTGAGGGTCACATCATGGATTATCTAATCCACACTCCTATTTCTATCACACAATTCACTTCAGAAATGTATTGTCCTCCCCGTTAAAGTTTTAAAGTTTTTATGGTTTTGTCACCACAGCTCTGATTTGGACAGTGATTTGGTTTGGTTTACTTTGATGTGGTTTGATTTGATCTCCTGTGAAACCTTATTCTTGGCCAGCCTACAGCGGTATATAACATTAGGTGGTAATTTCAGTAACAATTCAGCAGATCAGTTGGCAGTAATAATTTTCTAAAATTGTTGCTGAAGGAAGATGTATCAAAATCTTGGAACAGGACTATCAAACACGACTACAGATATAAAAATATGTGGGAATCCTGCATGTAGTTGAAAATGTGTGGGAAACAACTGTCAAGCAATATACAGGAATTTATTTTTTAATAAATACTTGAAATATCTTTAGAGTGGCAGGTCTGGGAAAGAAACCAAACTCAGCCTCTGGTTTGTTTTGGGGTTTTATATATATATCTGTCTATGGTATAGCTATGTAACAGACCTCCATGCAAACTTCTCCTTGCAAATGATTTATACATTCTGTAAAAAATAACGTAATTATAAGTTTGACAGACCGAGCAAGATCCTGCTGACCCACAGAGGACGTATGAATGAATGGCAGTGAGGATGCAACTACCTTAGCCCACAGGCCAGTGCAGAGGGTGTTTGTGGGGTTGAGCTGCTGAGCACTGAGGAACAAAATGTTTCCCAGTGGTCCAGCTGGTTTCCTGCACTCAGACTGTCATCCATCTAATCCCTGACTTCTAGACATAGTTCAGGATTAAGCCATCTCTAATTTGCCCAATGGTGAATTGCTACATGACTGGTTGTCCTCATCATTCTCTGACTGCAAAAAAAGCTAGCGGGTATATGCTACCAATTCTTCTAAGGAAAAAAGAAGTTTGTTACATATATCCCATATTCACTGAGATCTTGGCTTGCACAGAAGGTCAGATATCACCCAAGCATATAGAAAATAACAAGCTTGAAGATCATTATTTTCCTGCTGGGTAGTTAAAACGTGGAAAATGTAGCAAACAATTTTGGTGCATTACATCTTTAATGCAGTTTTGATACAGTTTATTAGGGAATTTTCCAGATTCCATTTTGTAAGCTACAATTCTCAACTTGTAGGGAAACAAACACTTCTATTTAGGCAAGCATATTTGGAAATGATTGTTTCTTGTTGAGTGCATTTTGAATGAAGACATAAATGCTGTCCTTCATTTGCTATGAGCCAGACTTACTATCATTTTTGCAGAAACGAAACAATTGAAAAATAATCCTTCTTTGCAGCTTTACACTTTATGAACTTATTTGCATCTCTAAATTATTAGAAAAAGTCACGAATAAGAAAAGTAGGTTTTTATTTACATTTGGCATGGATGGAAATGAACTGAAAGAAAAATGAGAGGCCAATACAAATTTCCAGAAAAATCATATTAATACAGATACAAGGAACCTCCCAAGTTTGTGTATGTTTAGATGAGATTTGGATGAAGATCTTATGGCAAACAGAAGAAGAAAATTAATAAAAAGAAATCAGAACTGTTTGTTATTTAAAAGGCTAAATCCGAATCTGTTAAGAGTATGATAGTGCATAGCAGCCTGGAAGCGAAGAACTCGAGTTGTCTCACAGAAGCCTGATGAAGACAGAAAAGTCAGTCCAGGAATTCTCTGAAGACAGGGGACTGTCTGCACTCAGAGCCAGCGGGAGTCTCCCATGGAAAACCCCTTGCAGGTTAGATTTCAGGCTTTATTATTTAACAGCAGGCACGTAGAGAAAGATCTTGCAAAGTCCCATAAAATTAAGCTGATACACACCAATTTTTTAATCCCATTGATGGCAACTTTTAACAGTGAATGATCTGAATTTCCCCACGAAGTTTCCTTGCACTATCCATGTCTACGCTACTGAACGTGAGCAAAGGGAGCAGAACTGGGGGCCTGTTGAGGGGCTGCTCTAAGCAGGTGCGACAGCATTGCTCGAGAGCTGTGAAAGTATCGCTATTCCACTTGGATTTCTCAAATCAAATTTCATCTCGACATGCAAACTAAGGCTTGATATTTACCTGGGTTTAAGGAAAAGGTCAAATTAAATAGCTATTAGCTATTTTCTCTTAGCTTTAAGGAGTTTTCTTCCAAAGGCATGAATATGTCTTACAGAATAATTCACTTGGGGCTTGGACATCACGATTAGGTAAATGGATTTTATACCAATTTATAAAAATGAGGGATTAAACTCACTTGCAGAATGACACACCAGTGACTCCTATTAGGAACAGAGCCCTGTTTAGCCTATTGACTTCTCTAATCATGGCAGCATTGCATCTGCGCATGTACGTTCACTCAAGGGACTCCATGCTTCAGCATATACAGGGCAATATGTTTGAATGGGTCTTTTTAGTCGAAAGTGTCGACTTATGAACTGATTTTACAAGTTCAGGGGAACCAAAATGGTTGGTTGAGTTATTTGGAAATTTCTTTACATGTTCGAAAAAGAAAAAGTAAATTCCCAATTCCTAAAGAAAGAAGAACCTGGTCGCCATCCATTTCTAATATGCACCAACTAGACTATTAAGTGATCTGAATTTGCTTGCATTTCACTTCTGTCAATTAAAGTTAAGTGGACGTTACAGTTAAAATTACTTTATGGAAAAATCTGCCTTGAAGAAACCATCTGATGGAGAAATTATTTTTTTAGATTCCCTAGGTTTACAGTAAGACATTCCTATTTAATATCAATGTCGATTTTTTAAAAAAATAAGAGTTCTGAGTGAAGATTATAATATTGATATGAATCAGACTGGGAGACGATCAAGTACTTGATGCAGCCAGGAAAATAAATGATATTTAGTAAAGGGGAAACCCCATGGATTCATTCTTCAATTGCTACTAAAATATGGTATCCCAGAATCCTGCCCTGTTTGTGTGCATGTCATTTAGCCCCATACATTTTGTTAGCAGTGCTGATTTTCTTTCCACCTAATTCTTTAGATCATGTCTGGTGCTCCCTGCCTCTGACTAGAGTAAGGCACAGTAAGTGCAATCGGATGAGATTTGGTCACTCAGATTCATGGTTTGCAGGTTGGATCTCCTGTTCTTCTGGTTGGCTTGATTTCTGCCCAGAAGTTTCAAGGAATAAGTTAAGAAAACCTAGCAAATATCACTGACAGTCTCAAGCAAACTCTGACCTGCTGGATTGTGAGGGCTGTGACTGGGAGGTCAGTTTGTGATATTACTGCGCAGCATCCCAACCCAGCAGCTCACCTGGATGAGCTATAGCCAAGTGAAAGCAGAGTGGAGCTAGCGCTGGGGAACCTGGAGTTCAGCTCACACACCTGAGACCCTGCTGCGCTGGTTCCTCGTACCTGGGGGGTTTTTGGCACACACAGAGAGTAAAATCACAGCCTTTCATCTCCTTGGGGTAACAAGGACTCGCAAACGTGTTATTAGCTCTAGTGATTTTGTGCACTGTATAAGGCACAAAACCCTTGAATCTCTGGCTGTGAGCTCACTGTAGGGCACATCCCCATCATTCCCTGAAGCTCTCCTATAATAGAGACTGTATTAGAGCTGGAGCTTTAAATGTCTTCCATTTCCCTCCTCTGATACCAGTATATCTCTTTCTTCCTTCTTACGCTAGTGGTTAGGTGTGCCCCCCATTTCCCACTGGCCTTCTCTTTGCCCATGCCAGCAAATTGTGTATTCATGTCTCCAGTTTGTCTTCTTCCAATGGCCAAATTTTTCAGTCTAAGTAATATTAAGGGTTATTTTAATCTTTTTTTTCATTTTTTCTCTTTTGCATTACGAAAAGGGGTGAGAGGCTTTGCAATTGTGCTAAATTACTCAAATGGAAAAAAAAAAAAAGAAGTTGAAATTACGAAGAGAGTGTGTTGAAATAAACTCAGTGTGAAATCTTGCAGCATTGGAATTAAGGACAATGTTCCCAATTACGTCAGCATTTATTAGTTCCCAACTCTCACATTTTTACAAGTAGAACAGACGTTTTTATTTCCACTTCTTAGAAAAGCTTTTCCTCTTTTTTGATGAAAGGAAAAACAAGTATTGATTAGTAGAGAGGCTGTAGTGAAACATTGATTCATTTAGGTTCTATGATTTGAAAATTATTTCTAATAGCAAAAAGTTATGCGGGTTTTTTTATGCCTTTTTGAATAAGGTCATGGGAGTGAAGCAGTAGAAACTCTTATTTCTGCTGACACTTTGCATCTCAGAAATTGTTTCCTCTGGTACACTTAATGAATCTTTTTGGTTTTTGCCCTTGTCTGACACAATTTGCCTCTACCTTGGCAGGAAAAGTCACTTCCTCCTGTGAGTAAATGAGTGATAAAGGACAGATGAAAGGGCAGAAATGCACAAGTGCTATCAAAACCCTCATTTTTGAGTTTTAATATGCTGCAGCTGCAGACGTGGAATGTTTCTCTTGCAGTTGAAAGCACAGCCAGCATGGGAATATTGATACGTTTACATGAATCCTAAAGAGTCACAGCTTATTTGTATTCACTAGTAAACTGGAGCTTGGAGGATACTGACTGTATGGATACATTTTCAGCTGGAAACATCGTGAAACAGCAATAAAGATTAGTGAGAGAGATTGATGGGGAAACAGACATTTGGAAAAGCAAGCTCAGATCAAAGCAAGCTACAGTGAAATTTAAGCACTACTCTCCATTTCAAAAGCTAAGGTAAATATTAATACACAGCAGAGTGACTGTGATTCAGAACTGTCCCTCGTGGATACATTTTGCTTTTTGAAAGTCTTACCAGTTCTCTGGCAACAATTAATATTATTAAGTGTCAATAATTAATTCACTATTTATTCCTTCCAGATCTTGGAATTCCTGTATGAATTCATAATTTATCACTAGCTTCAGTAGAAACTCAGGTAATCCGAAACTCTGAAATTGGCCCATGTTTGCTGATTAAGGGTAGGATTTTTGAAAAAACTAGAGACACTGGATGCTAAATGCCTATTAACAGTCAATACATACTTTTCAGTGATGGATAGGTACCCTGCTGCTTTAATTTTCATTAAGTATTTAGTTAGAAAATGTATTTTTGGCACACAGTGTAGAGAATGGCAGGGAAATCCAGCACCATTTTGATGATAAATTCACAATACAGCAAAAAACCCTAGAAAATCCTCCTGTGTGTTGTATTGATGATAGAGCAATTCAATTAAATCCTTCATACTCAGTGGTGTAGACACAAAGTAAATAATAAAAACAGCCTCGGATGCCATTATACCTGGACTGATCCACCTTAGTTTTTTCCCCCTGATAGTGTTACAAATCTGTTATGATGGAGTTTGTCACTACTAGAGGTACACATACACGTGATAGCTGGTTCTGACCTAATGTAGACCAAATGCACCTTTACAAAGTAAATAAATGAATAAAGAATGCCTGTTTTAATGACGCTAAGAAATGTACATAGTTGTTTTAAAACAACTATATTCAGAGACCAGCGCAGTATTGTTTCTTATCTCTCTACTCAGAATTGCTAACACTGCTTTGATAAAAAATTCCAGTTTTAGGTCTCCCTCAAACATTATTCAGGCTGTGCAATCTTAAGAAGCAGAGGTCTGTCTGGTGTAAGTATTTTTGTTGCTGGAAGGAGCTAAGAGCCAGTGAAACCCCTTAAACTTTGCTTCCAGATGTTACACCACCGCACCACCACGTCATTGTTTGGACCCTCTGATTGGAAGATATTACAGTGACATGGGCCCTGCATTCCCATCCACAGCTATAGTTCAATTTACTGTTACAAATTCAAATTAGTCTTCTTGCACTACAAGGGTAAACAGTACAGCCTCCCGAAATGAATTAACTTGTCCTCTTATGTCTTCTTTGAAAGCTCATAGTATTGAAACAATTTGGACAGCATTAAACTGGCAATATAGCCAAAAAAGAAGAGAAGACTTCAAGGCAGAGCCAGGGTAAAAGCCCAGTTTACACTGTTTTTCTTATTTTGGAGGAGCTTGAGTTGTATTTTGTGCCCTCAAAAGTCCCTTTAACATTTTTGTAAAGAATTATCAGGAGCTCTCTTGGACCAAAACCTCAAATGCTAAAAACTGCATCCTTCCTGGGAGACTAGAGATACGTGTTGTTTTAACTGCCCACTGCTATGGTATTTCTTGTCATCTGTAGAGTCATGAGGAATTTATGATGTAGAAGTTTTTATGTATAAGCAACTTTGAGCTCTGCGGCACTACCAAGGGAAGCAAAGCAGGGAACAGTGGTTGTAATTTGTTTGTTTGATTGTCTGAGAACAATACATTGAAGTGCACAGAAGAACTCAGGATGCGGGATCCTTGTAGCTAGAAGGATTACAAAAAAATCCCTCTTTGCTAGAAAAGCTGTGCATGAATACAGCAACTCGGCACATCCCTGCACCGTTCAGGCTTGCCTGGCTATTGCTGGCAATAATCATACAACGCAACAGTGTCCGACCTCCTGAAGACCAAGGTTTTTCAAATGTTAACACAATATTCACATGGTCACTTTCATAATAACATGGTTATACGTCTTGCACATCACTTCTGGACTGACCCATGAAAATTATTAGTTATCACTAAAATATGAATGTCACTTAAAGAGAAAAGATAAAAGAAGCCAGTCAGGATGTGGACTCCAGTCTCTTATCATATTTCAGCACAGATCCGCTTGAGGAGCCAGCTCCAGTTTCCTTTCACATGCCCTCTCCCCCTGTATTTCATGTGCATACAGATATACACAGGCCGTGCATGTTCCTTGTGGCCATGGGTTTTTGAAGATACCATACACTCAGTCACTTTCAGCGACTGCTGCTTCCCAAGGAGCAGGGAGCTGCTGGGGCTCCCAGCGCAGCCAGCACCGGAGCGGGTCTGTTGGCTGCCTGCTGGTATCACCCGGGGCGATCAGTCTGTCAGATGGGCCACTGCTTATCTGTGCCCTTCTTCTGCTATGGCAATTCACTGATGTGAGGATAGGCCTGGGAACAAGATGCTTTTCGTTTTCTCGTCTGTCATTTTTAATGTCCTTTTGCTTTGTTGAGTTTTCCCCGCCTCCTTTCTCTCATAAAATGATAGTGTATTACAGAGGTCCCGTGCAATGACTATTTCAGGGGCGAGCATAGTGGATTTGCTCAGACGCTTGCTCTGCAGCAGCTGGAGAGGCAGGAAGAAGGACTTGACTCAGAGGCTCACGTTTATCTTCCATCACCTGGCCTCAGCTCGCTGCGCCGAGTCGCTGGCTCCTCCATAACGCCTGGTCTCTTTGGAAACCCGATTCTCTTTTTAGCTCTTTTCTTCATGCTACTGCAACAAGCATCTGCGATCAGATCTCAGTCTCAGCTGAAATGGTGTAAAACTGAAGTAACTGGGTGAGGGATTATTTTTTGTTTTAACTTATTTATCTAACACAAGGTGTGGGTTTCCTGCAAGTCTGGGAGGCAGTGTGGTTTCCTCCTTCTCTTCGCTTAGGTCATCACTGGCACTTTTGCTGTCACGGATATGAGAAATAAGACATTGATTTGTTAATAATATATGCCAAAACAACTCTGTGCACTTGTCTTCCTCTCTAAAATTCTGATATTATTAGCAAAACCCTTTTTCTTCCCTTCCCGCTCTTTGAAATTGTATTTCTGCTGTGACAAAGAAAAAATGTAGGCTCTTTAGGATAGAGGCATATTTTCCAGCAGCTCTCAAGCAATTATTTTTCTTGCATAATTTTGAATAATTTGACACAGAACATGCTTATTTCTGTAGAAGGGGGTTACAAGCCCCAACTCTTCTTGATGTCTTCACTCCATTTTACCTGGACTCTGCTCCTTCCTGTAGCTGTGGTTGTAGTAGCCTCACTGTCTTACAGAGTAAGCCATGAGGGCTACAATAGGAAGAGGGAGGACTGATGACAGAGAATTGCTGCTCCAACTGATGGAAATGTCTTTTTATTTCAAGTGATTTTGTTGCTACTTTGAGATACAAGAATCCTTACCCCAAAAGGAATGATTGCCAACGTGCCCTCCCCGCTTTCCATGCTGACTTCAGGCTCCCATAAGGAGTTATCAGATTGCATCTTAATAATCTTTTTACCATGCTCTACCTATTCAGTTGTTTTACCTTCTGTCATTCCTTCCGCTGTATTTTATAATCCGTGTTCCTTTTCTCTTTATCCAGATTGCTGTTGTTTGTACAGAGAAATTTCATGCAGGGCTGCAGGAGGTTTTACTGCGCGAGCATTGACAAGCACGTGCAGTTTACGCTGATCCTTCACTTTTCCCCTAGTAGCCCAGCTCTGGCTGCAAACCCTGGCTGTACCTCTTCCTCTCCAAAGGTCATCCCCTGGCCCACAGGGCAGGTTTTTTAGAAGAACATAATGACACTATAGTACAAGCTTCTCTCTGAACACAGGGAAGCAGCTCACAAGTCCTGCAATATGGGAATACTGAGTTCAAAACATCTCTGGGAGCTGTTGCTCAGGTCATGCAGGTGAACAAGAGGCAGAGCCTACACTGGCCCTTCTACAGTAAACCTTTCATCCTGCAAGAAATGGGAGGGTAGGGTACTAAGAGCAGCAAATGAGGTTTCCGTTTGTCCTTTGCTCTGATGTCCACCAGCAGAAATCCAAAATCCATTTACCTCATCTGGAGTCTGTCCACGGATTGCTGCAGATACTTACCTAATTAAGACTTCTCAGTCCTCAGAGCTTTTACCCACATGTATCACTATAGGACTGCCAAGAAAGGTTAAAAAAACAATAAACAAAATACCCTCCTGAATGGCAACCAAATAGGGAATTCTTTTCTGATCCTAACAAATAATTGGTCCGATAGACCCACAGCAACCTGGAAGTGCAGCTCACTGACAATCCCAAGCGTAAAAGAGAGGCAGCTGGAAGATAAGGGCAGATGAATGGAAGCAAATACTTAATACTTAGTTAAGTATTAATACTTCCTTTTTGAGGCAATGAGACTTGGTGAAACCATGTGCAGTGTGCATCCCTATTCTTAGTTCAAGCATTAAAATTCCACCGACCTTTTAGGGCAGGAGATATTTTTTGCTAGGGGCATGTTCTCTTTCTTCTAACTTTCCATTTCCTCTCTGGAAGTAACATATTCTACTTGCCGTTTGAGCAACCCTATCAAATCTGGGAGAAATATTTTCCTTCCAATTTAGGTAGGACTCCTGATTTTAAGGCTTTTGTTGATTATCTGAGACTGTAATGGGTTTGCAGAATGCAGGTTTTATAGTCTGGAAGAAGCAAACGCAAATAATCATGAGTTCACATTGCCTTCTTATTTTAGAAGCAAAATCCTGTTACTTAGATAGCAACCTTTGCAGCTGATGTAATTATATCTCCGTGCCTTTCTATTTGCCATGTCAAAATGCATGATTCCTCAGAAACAGCAACAAGGCGGGAGTGCAGAGTATCATGAGTGTGTTAGCTAGATAATGAGTAGAAAACTGGTAGCGTGGTAGATGAATATATAATTGCGGAATTTAAAAATGGCCTTTTTTTTGTCAATGGAATGATATTAACATTTTAGCAGCATGCAGATGAAAACCTGCAAAGATATAGTTCAAGATCATTTATTTCACAAAACCACATATACAAAAGTTGAGGAATGCCTGCCTGTGCGTTACTAAATTCAGCTTTGCAGTATCCTTTCAAAGTAAGGTGATATTGTAAAGATCTACGTAAGTGACTCTTCCTGTAGCTTGTGGAAAATACACTTGGGTTCCACATTTAATTTATTTAACTGTGAGTCCTTCCTTTTTCCTCTTCAGCCTTGTGCCTCCTTTACTACATACATCCTACAACCATAAGGCAAGAAGGTCTTAAAGAACCCCATGCTCTGCTGTGCAACTGCAATGAATTGCTGGGGCAGGTCCATTCTGCCCACTGAATACAGTCACTGCTTTGTGAAATGTGTATTCTTTATACTAGAGCTGATTTTTTTAAGGCTTTTGTTCCAAAAATTCAACCCCTTGGGATGTATTTCAAGTAGGCAGAAAAGGCAAACAAATATATAGCAACCTAATGAAACGCTAGTAGGAAGATGACCCTGTCACGAGGGTTACCAACAGGCATTTATGTAGAACAACTCAAATTTTTCATTAGCATCTCCTCCCTCTGTGTCAGGACCATTTTCATTGCGCACGTCTCCATTTATCTTGCTGTGTAACTCAAAAAAAAGCAAACAACCCCCCTCCCCCCCAAAAAAAGACCCAACCCAGCAAAGAAACCCTGAAAAAGATTATAGCATTGGCGCATTATTTAATTATGTGTCTGAATCTGAGTAAAGAACAATTTCTTGCATGCATTAAAATCTGTGGTGCCTGCTACTAGTGATTTCCCAGAGACTCACAAATTCCTGGCAGCACGCATACAGGGGAGTCAGAGTTTGGAGTGGGCCATTTTGATTAAGTTACAGAATTCCACCGGGACTTTCAGATGTGTCTGTTCTAGGAAAACGTTAAGTTAGGCTACAGCACAAAACACAGTTTTCAGTAATTTGCCTGCTAGTTTGTTTCAGGCTAATATTTAGATGACACACATTTCTTTTAGCTGCTGTCCCTATCAAGGAATAGATATAATTTGGTTGGTTATAATTTCAATGTATAAGACACAGACTTTATGAGAAACTACTTAAGATTTTGTTGCCAAGTCCAGACTTTGGCTTCTGAATAACTATTCTGCCACCTAGTGGGTATTAAACTGCACTTTTGAATAGATGTAAAGATTGACTTAAAATATACTGGCGAATAACGGAATATAGTATTTGTATAAATACTTCCAGTGATCTGTTGAAACAAAGCAATTTCCCTTTTTGTCTGGTTATTTACCAATGTGTTCCATTAAGGTAAAAAGTTATGTTTTCCATTTCAGTTATGTCATAGCACTTTGCTTACAGTTGTATTAAAGAAATATAATTTATACAAAGGGCCCACAACGAGCTCTTCAGCTCCCTGGCAATAGATCCATTCCTTAATAAATTACTAGCAAATTTCATATGCTTTTATGCTTTGCTCAAGTTATCAGTATGAAAGGATATCCACAAATCTCAGATGTTAGGAATTTGCATTTTGTAATATTAATAAATAAACAAATACACTGAAAATGTTATTTTCTGACCAACTATGCCAATTTTCACTTGAAACCAAACTGCTTTGAAACACATGATTGCATGATTTAAAGCATTATTTAGAAAAATAATATGCAATGTGGTTAAAATCATAACATTTTGACACAAAGTTTCTCTCATAAAATTTTCTTTTCCATATAAATAGTTGCAGTGTCCAAATATCTATATAGATTTCATTAGCTAATAGCTATTTCTTAGCAATTTTTCTCCTCTAGTTGAAACCTCTCAATGGTTGTGTTTTTTTCTTTCAGCTTTTTAAGTAAACCATCTGTCCTGTGTGGGAGTGCAGTAGATGGCAATAATATTTCAATCACCAAAGCCAATAATAATAAATTTCCCTTAATAGAGCGTTTCCTAACATTGTTCAAGTCACCTTATTGCGTCTTATGTAAAATTGCCAAACTATCCCTCATCAACAAAAGCTATAGTAGGTGGGCTGTATTTTTAGCACCTGTGTGCAGTGCCATAGGTACAGTAGAAAATGCAGTGGTCAGCAACAGTATAAGCTTTTAGGATTCTCTCAGACTCAAGAGAACTTTAAACTCATGTTATTTAACACATTTAAATGTGTTATGTTAGAGATCTTTCACGTAACGGGACCTGACACCAGGTAAACGTACATCTGAACTGGAGGTTTTGATCGCTCTTTGACAGACCATTTTTTATTATTTTCCCTAAATAAATAACAAAGCAGAGTTCATCTGCTTTCAGCAGCATTTGTCAAAAAAATATCTGAGATTCAGCTTGAAGTTGACAGAAAATGAAATTACTTTCCAAGGAAAAAAATATAGTTTTTGGAAAGGCAGAAAATCAAAACTGTGATTTGAGGTTTTGTTTATGTTTTTTAGTTTGGACTCTTTATTTTCCCTTTGTGGAAAGGATTGCCAGAAAAAAAAAATATTTTCAATTTTCTGGTTTCAAGGCTTGGCAGCATTTTGTCATTTCATTTTGAACTTGCAGACAAATGAGAAGAGCGTGGCAGGTGTCAGGTGAGCTGCTTTAAAGCTCCGTGCCCAGGCTCTCTGTCTTCTTTGATACTTGAAGAATGTTTGTACTGTTTTCCAGTTTTCCCTGGTGGTATATTGTGTCCATGAGCAAAAAGTATTAGCAAAAACATAATTTCTTTTGTAGCATAATCAATTGATTACTTTGTTTTAAAGCAGTTTTGTTAAAGGTAGTAAAGAAATCTGCTACTGAGGTCTCAAAGGCTAACCAGTAAAGGTTCTTAAAGGCTAATTTTCACATTAAATATGGGTTTTAAATGCATGCAAGGTTTACTGAAAGTAGGACTGGATTACAAATACAGTAAAAATTACTTGTTTTATCTAGCACTGGTAATGAGCTCTTGATATTAAGTTGCTCAAACATGATTTTTTTTTAGAGAAGGATGCCATTTCAGTAAAAAAAGAGAAATTCACTTAGAAGGCTTGATTTTTTTTTTCTTTCTATCTAGGCACGTGTTTTTCCATGTCAATTCAAGATATTCCAGCATTTAGCAACATCTAGGAGGGCAATATAGTTAAGTGCAGGAATTCCCATTACTTGACTGATCTGAAATGTCCCATCCAACCTGGGCAATTCTATGATCAACATTTCAAAATGATCTTTCAGTACCTCACGGGGAGGATTATCTGTGCAGTCAATGGACAGTATTTCATAGAGAGACAGCTGAGCGCACAGGGAAATTTTAGGTCATTACTTGAATTCAACATCAGGATAAATAACAAAATATTAAGCAATACTATGTAAAAAAGCGTATAGATAGTAAAATATGGACATGAAGTCTTTAAGATGGATATTTTTTTAATCAAAGAAAAAACTCTGCACCCCTCATGCATAAATGAGATAATTAAATGGCTGATATTCTTCTTTCATCTCAATGTAAAATCATCTTTAAATTCAACATAGTAACCAAACCTTCAGCCAAACCTTCCTGTCCCCAGATACCTGCAAAGTCAGTGTGTTTCTCAAAGTGAGTAAAACTCTCAGTATTTGTAATTCTGACTACACTTTGAACAGCATGTCTGTTCCCTCCAATATCAATTAGACAGATGGGATGTTATTCTCATAAAGCTCTCTGAGAGAGAAACTGCCTGGAATTTAAACAATTTCCTCTCTTCATAAGAACACACCTTGTAGATTTAACTGTTTGAGCTGATAGTCAATATCTACTATAATTTTCATTGAGCAAGACCTGATTTGCTTTGGTTTTCAAGCATTCAAGAAATGTAGACACATCCAAGCTCAGGCTTTTGCAGCTTTCACTTTATTCTGTGTGAGTTCAGACAATAACCACCAAGCACATGTGCCTGAGAAAGAAAAGCGCCGTTCCTTCAGCAATTCTGCTGCTGCTACACGTGATAAACCTTCACTGCCCTGAGGCCATATCGCAACTGAGAGTAGTTTCTCATTTCTCAAGTTTCTCCCTGGAATCATTTTAGATGATTTCAAGATAGGATTATTTTGAAACTGAAAGTCATGGAGTGAATGAGTATCAAGTCGCTGAGGCTAAAGAATAAATAACTAATAAATAGCACAGAAACACTTCTTTCAGTAAATGTAGATATCTGTTAAAATCACTGGCTTTTAACTATGCAGACTGGGATGTATGTTTGTTACATATGTCAGATTTGGAAAAATTATGCAAGAGAATTATACCATTCATGTAACAAATTCAATCATAAATGGAAGTCTTAAGTGCAAGAGATCAGAAATACACATCTGGATTTTTGAAATAACAACAGATGCAATATGTCTGCAATTTTTTTTTTCTTTTATGATCCCTAGCGGTAACACAGTATTTATTCTTACTTTTGTAGCTGTGTAAATAAGCAGGTGTTTCCACGGAAATCACTAGCCATTAAATCACGTTAGTATTCCAAGTTACATTTCTATCATGATGTAAAAATCCTCAGTGAAGGTTTCATACTACACAATTGAAGGTGTTTGGAAGAGCAAATGTTGTAAAAGCAAACACAGTACAAGCAAGCGAGGCCCGCAGTGGGTGCTGTATGCTCAGCTGGGTGGTGTGAGCATAAGCTTCTCAGTCCACGTGAAGGAGATAGTAGATGTTTGTCAAAAGCTAATTGGTAAATTAAGGCATAAAAGAGGCTCTTCCCATGGCCCAACTTTAGATAATGAATCTCTTGGCTGTGTTAGGTGGGCAGTCTCAGGGGCTCCCAGTGTGGTATCCTTACACATCCCAGCAGGAACATGTGAGGCAGCATCCCTCTGCCTCTCCTCTCGGGAGGGATGCTCCCTTCTGCCGGCTGCAGGCAGCGTGGTGCCGTCCATTAGGTGCTCTGAACTCTCTCCGAAGGAATGAAAACAACACATGTGATGAAAGAAATGAGTTCCTAGTTTGCTCATGCTAGATTTCACGCACTAACCGCAGCAACCCAGTAAACAAATAATAAGCAAATCTAAATTCATTGATCTCAAAAATGATTTTTAAAGCACTGACATTAAATCTAGGTAATTTTAGGAAGCATAAGCAAGACATCTTTATGGATGGAAAATGGAAGAGCTTGCGTTGAAGTGTTAGTGGGATATGTTTGATTGAGCTTTGTCTGTATCAAGTTGATAGCTAATTAGTGAAAGATACAGTCTGTCCTTATAACAATATTTGAAGTAATGAGACAAAAGTATATATATATGCAGACATAATGTGTATGTGTGTATATATATGTATATATATATGTATATAAACCCACATATGTGTATACATATCTGCAAATATATACATATACTTTCATCTGCAGATATATATATACACACATACTTTTGTCAGATTTTATATGTGACATTTGTATGTATAAAGTCTTATGTGTATGTATATATGAAAATGTAAGAGTATATCTGTTATTTGTCTATAGCCAGGATATTTCATAATGGGATTGATTTCTATGGCTCTGTATTCTCCTTCTGCAAAGATGCAAAATTATATTGAGTGTAATATATTTAATCATCAGCATAACGGAGTCATGGTAAATCTGAGGTCCTGTTCACTGATAATTACACTGTGCTTCCTGTTATCACATACACATTCATAAGGAATCCTGTATCTTGTGCTACACTAGCTGCAAGTGATGTGAGCTGCTGTGTAATAAATATAAACCCCTGGATGATAGTGTGAATACTTGCATCTTCATTTTTTTTAATTTTAAGTTTTAAGAATTCTTTATTGTATTTTCAAAAAAAACCTCTACGTGTAATTTAAAAAATAGGGATGTGTAATCTTGGGCATAATTTCAGGAAAAAATTAAAATTAATATATATTTTTATTTTACCAAATGTTAGCTATGGAACAAAGCTTAGTTTAGGTAACAGAATTAAGTATTCTAAAGGCTTGGTTTCTTTATGTTAGAAAACAGGTTTATTATTCACTGCACGGAGTTCTCTGATGTTTAGGCTAATGTGTATACAATAGCAGTGCAGAGGACAATGGGAAAATAAGGTAAGCAATTTTCTTGGCTGCGCAAACAGATGAGATGTGAAATTCTTCAGTCGTAATGGCTTGCTGGTTTTAAGCACACATGCAGCCAAGACCACAGAGTGCCATCTGACATCCTGGAAAATAACATCTCCAAGCCCTTTAAAAACAGCAAGAAAACAGAGTTTCTCTGCAAACATGGAGGTTGTGTGTTTGTGAATAGGAAGGTTTAAGGAATGGAAAAAATATGGTAAACTGAAACGTGAAATCTCCACACAACTGCTGAAATATGAAATCAGCAGAGAGAAATGGAATGTGGTAAAAATATGTGGCAGAACTGTTCCCACTCTATTCTGTTTTACTTTCTATTTACAGCAATGTGCAATGAATTAGGTTTTTTCCCCAACTTCAGGCTTTTAAATCTGTGCTGTACCCAGTTATTGAAATTAGTGGTAATTTCTGTAGCTGGTTTCTCCTTCCTTTCCAATGGGTCTTACTGGGATATCTAACATCTCAGTCCCTCCAATGGGGCAGGGAGCAGAGGTGCTTTGGGAAGGCTGTATGTGAAAGTCTGCATAGCCCGTGCCTGTACTGTGCCTACACTTTACCTGAATAACGCTGGGAGGTATGCATTGCCTCTGGTTTTCTCCAGCCTGTACCTTTCATAAGCTCTTATTAAAAAGCAGAAACAAGAACACAAAAAAAAACCCCAAACCACGGTGAATAGCATAGCAGTAATCTTAGGTAAGTAATTATGTATTCTTAGGCTAAAAATAGTTTCCTTTGTCACTCCCTGGCTTGAAATTGTAATGTAGCGTATTGTGCCAATGATTTGTAAACTCCTACCCTGGTATATAAACATATAATCATTTCACAGTTGGGTTTGTTTGCCTCACTGGGGCTGTGCTGCGCTGTTTGTTTTACCAAAATATTTGTGGCTGTTTTCCCACTTGGTCGCACATCCTTCTGTCTTTGAGCTGGGCTTGCTGGGCTGGCAGGCTGCGCTGCAGGGCATACGGCCCTTCTTCTTGGACCCGGGACGCCCTCTCTTTCCCTCTAACACTTCTTATGGAGAAAGGAGAAAATGCACGGTGGTTTTGGAAAATGATGGATAACTGAGCTTGCTTTGGCTTCCTAAAGGGAATAAAATCCAGTTGCACTGATCTGGTATGTTGTGGCAGTGATGGGTTTTTCTATGCAGATGAACATATGGGTAATACATTTTTTATTTAATTAAATGGTTCAATTACAGGAGCTTGTAGCAGAGCCAGAATAACAAAGGACTGTGCTCATCATGCTGCTAGCATTTCTGTGTTATCAACTAGTCCGGTCAATGCAAGTTTAGGGGTCCCTTTATTGCCTGAGGAGTTTAAAAAGCTGAATTCCAGCTTGCAGGATTGCACTGGGCAGCAGGGAGCTGCCGGTGCATCGCTCTCAGTCTCTCCTCTTCCTCACTTACTGCACTGTTAAGGACTGGGCAGGTTTTCATTGAGGCTTAGAGAAATTGCTTTGTAGTTCAGGGATGGGAGAATTGACCTGAGAAATAAAGGTTTGGTTCCAGCACTTGCTCAGCCTCTGAAAGACTGCAGCTGAGATACGGTTTTCCCAGGCTTCCTCCTAATGATTCTTTTGAAGCACGGCATTGCTGAAAGGATTTATTGGTTAATTTACATTGAAACCCCATTTCAAAGTCTGCAATTAAACAGAATTCACAATCGCTTTATGGACTTAGTGATAGATAGTGCAGCATTTACACATTAATTTTGCAAGATTATTTGTATCTTTTATGTGGTAGTTGTTTTGAACTTCCGAGGCTAACAGGTATGTTAGTTTACGGTTGTGTTATGCAATGAAAATGGGAAGTAGTACCAAACCGTCAACTATTTTTATTTCTTAGCAATACTGTTATTTCTACCATCACTTCTAAGTGATGTTGGTTTTTATTCTATGCTCTGTAGTGTAAGTTTCATTTCTTTTATCAGTATCTTCTGCCTGGCCTGTTCTTGTGTATTAGAAGATACCAGTTTGTCTTTTTATTTTTTATGAAAAAGCAGCATAATCATATCATTGCCATCTAAACTTACCTGTCAGACTTCTCAATCAATACTTGACCGTGTTGGGTGTTACCTTGTAGAGTTTTTACAAGTCTCTGTCCATGGAGGGCATGCTTTCTGGCTTTCATCCTCTGCTCCCTGTCCCTAATGTCAGTGAAGGAAGGTCTGCACCCTGTAACATTAATCATTTCTGGCATATATTTAGCAAATACCATTATTTCAGATCTCTCTCATACCATTCCGGTTTTGACCTCATCCTATCTGACAGGTCTGGAAAAGAGGCCTGCTTCCTAAGTAAAGCATTGCAAGGAGGATGGTTTCCAGCAATCCTGTTTGACTCAAAGATTTTTTGCCCCCACTGTGACTAACCACCCCAGCCCATAAACTGGCCAGAACATTGTCAACACTTGCTTAAGTGGTTTTGTTTTACCCACGGACGGGAAGGGGCAAGCCAAACCGGGATATTGCCTCACTGCCTTCTTCAAAGGAGAAGGTTATTATACATTGCGTTTGCGTGGGCCCTTCATTTGTAGTTTTTGAGTATGTGGGATCTCCATTGTTACAGAGATGTAAATGAATGTTGTCTTTGGTCAAGGCAAAGGAGTGAGCTGTTATGAGTGTGCTTGAGGGGGTGTGAATGAAAGCAAGAGTATGCTTCTCATCCAGACCTCTGCTTGCCATTTGCAAATGGCTTTCTGCAGACTTTCATTTCATTAGCGTAGGTGGGATGAGTCTGTCTCTCTCACACAGGGCAGATTTGACGTCTGCAACTTCTCTGAAACAGTGTGATAGGGATCGGTGAGGACATGTTGCTGTATGCTTGACGGCCTAAACTACACCAGCTCCACAGTCCGAAGTAGTATTTCTTGATGAAGAAAAAAAACCAAAAAAGTTGCATCCCAGAGCTTCTTTAACAGATGGCAAGGACATGGTGAAATAGTGTCAGAAAAGTTTATTTAGATTTTCTTGGGAAAGGAACAATTAAAATGGTAAAAAATATCAAACATTTTAGAGGAGCAGCTTGACAAATTTTCAGAATGTCTTTTTGCCTGAAATTTCATGCAAAACTGCACATTTTTTTTTCTATGAACTTTGCAAAGAAAGGAAAACTTGGAATGTCGGAGTTTTTTGATAAAAGATGATTGTAGTTTCAACCTACTTTGATTTTAAGAAAATCGAAGTTACCAATGTTGGTTTATGGTTTATAAAATTCTTATCATTTTTTCTTTTTAGAAATTGTTTGAGTTACTCCAAATTTTCAATCTTTCTATCAGGAGAAGAGTTTAATTTAACTGTGATTCCCCAGAGCAATATTTACTGTTGTTATTATTATGTTCACATCCTGTATGATACAATGACGAATGCATTAGAAGTGGATTGAATTAGGATGAGGAAGCATCGTTGTAACCTTGTCTTCCTATTAATAAAGAGAAAAAATAATATCACATTTACTGTAGATATCAAAATATGGGGGGCTTGCGTTAGTTATTGTGCATTAGCTTCAAGGGAAGGAATTGGTGGTGTGTTTACTGCATATATCAAAGAAACTGCACATTTTAAAATGGCTTAGAAATTAATTACAAAACCAAACCAAAACCTCCACTTTTGGGTACATATTTTGTGTAACACCAGTACATTGTGGTGCTCTTTATTATCTCATGCCATAACATATTGACTCTGGCAGGATTCACAGAAAGGAAACAAATATTTCTCTTTGACAGCATATTTTGTTCAATATCTACGATCAGTGATGGACTTTTTCATCAGAATCCTTCCTTCATGATGATATAACACATTTATTGCAATGACACTAGTCAGTTGACCACAGAAGTTAATGAAAAAAGGGAAACACAAATTCCTATTCTGAGCATGTCTTCATTTTACATAATTACTTGGGGGAAAGGATTAAGGCTTAATTATGAATCCCTTTCATGCTTTTTTCCTCTTTTCCTAAAGTGTTTAATGATTGCTTTGACATACATCTGCCAAACATTTTTTCGTGACTCTAGAGACCGTATTTTCTAAGGAAATTTTAACGTTGCCCCAAAGACATTTTGAAGTCATTAGATGTACAAAATCCTTAGTCCATGTATAAAAATGTGCATGAAAAACTAACAGTAGCATCTGCAGTAAGTGCTAATGAGAACTTTTAGTACCTTTATCAGGTAGCTTTAGTACCTTTATCAGGTGAAAATGGAAAGATCTTTGCAGCCCCACAGGTTAGAGTAGCTTGGCACAGCGAAACGATGCTAGCTTGTATCTCTATAGTTTAAGGAAAGACAGAAGACTATTTTTGTTTGTTATTAGTTGTAGCTGGAGGCAGCAGAGGCTGGGGTTGTGTTTTGCTCGTGCGAGGATAGCACTGGGGACCAGCATTGATTCAAACTTGGAGGATTTGTGGCTGCCTGTGCCTGGCATTTGGTTTTCAAAGGCTCCAGGGTAGTGGGCTGTTGAGATGTAGAGTTCAGGGCAAATCCACCAGGGAGTGTTTTAATTAAGAGTTAGCGTTAGGGGGCATTTTAATACTAGTACGGGCTCAAATTCTCCTGTGATTTTGGTTCTTCTGTGACTGAATGTTTTTCAGGAAACACGATGTGATTACTGCAAAGAGCTCAGACTAATCACAGCTGTAAGCTGAGTACTACCACATGCAGGTTTCATGTGTCACAGGCACCTTGGCTTTTAAAGACATCTTTCAAAGCCCTAAAGGGATTTTGTCTATGAGTATGCGAATGTTTATCTATTTACCATCTTCACATGTTCATTTATTTTTTGTTTGTTTTATCCCTGCTGCAGACTATGTCAGAGAGCCACGATGATCATGCAAAATAACAGTTCAGCCTCGCCCCCATTTTCAAATGTGAGCTCCTTCTGGAAGAGAGATTCACACGGACCAGGACTACTTGATGATGCAGCGTCGCTCATTGGCAGCTATGATTTCCCTCAGACCACAGAGAGTTTTCCCTTCTCCACTGTGGAATCAACAAACATGTCCCTAAATGCCACGAGCAAAGACCCTCTGGGTGGACACACTGTCTGGCAGGTAGTTTTGATTGCTTTCCTCACTGGGATCCTTGCACTGGTGACCATCATAGGAAACATCCTGGTGATTGTTGCATTTAAGGTTAACAAACAACTGAAAACGGTCAACAACTACTTCTTGTTGAGTCTCGCTTGTGCAGATTTGATCATTGGTGTTATTTCCATGAATCTTTACACTACATACATTATCATGGACCACTGGGCTTTGGGAAACTTGGCCTGTGATCTTTGGCTCTCCATTGACTACGTTGCCAGTAATGCCTCTGTCATGAACCTCCTTGTCATAAGTTTTGACAGGTATTTTTCCATCACTAGGCCGCTTACGTACAGAGCCAAACGAACAACCAAAAGGGCTGGGGTGATGATTGGCTTAGCATGGATCATCTCTTTTGTTCTTTGGGCCCCTGCCATCTTGTTCTGGCAGTATTTTGTTGGGAAGAGGACTGTGCCTCCCGATGAATGTTTCATCCAGTTTCTAAGTGAACCTATCATCACTTTTGGCACTGCCATAGCTGCCTTTTACTTGCCAGTCACCATTATGAGTATTTTGTACTGGAGGATCTACAAGGAGACTGAGAAACGCACCAAAGAGTTAGCAGGGCTACAGGCTTCCGGCAGTGAAGCAGAGGCAGCACGCTTCGTACACCAGACAGGCAGCTCCCGGAGCTGCAGCAGCTACGAGCTGCAACGGCAGAGCATGAAACGCTCTACGCGAAGGAAATACAGACGCTGCCACTTCTGGCTCACAATGAAGAGCTGGGAACCCAACACAGACCAGGGGGACCAGGAGCACAGCAGCAGCGACAGCTGGAACAACAACGACGCTGCTGCCTCCCTCGAAAATTCAGCCTCCTCTGATGAAGAAGACATCGCTGCAGAGACCAGAGCCATCTATTCGATCGTGCTGAAGCTTCCTGGTCACAGCGCCATCCTCAACTCCACGAAACTACCCTCCTCGGAAGATTTGCAGGAGTCAGGGGATGAACTGCAGAAATCTGACACAGAATCAAAGGAAAAGAAACCTAAAAAATTGCACCCTCCCAAAAGTGTTCAGGATGGTGGAAATTTCCAAAAGAGCTTTTCTAAGCTTCCGATTCAGCCAGGGTCAGCAGAGACAACCACAGCTTCTGACGGCATCTCATCGGTGACCAAGACATCTGCAGCCCTGCCTTTGTCCTTCAAGGAAGCAACCCTGGCAAAAAAGTTTGCCTTGAAGACCAGAAGTCAGATCACAAAGCGAAAACGAATGTCACTTATCAAAGAAAAGAAAGCGGCACAGACGCTCAGTGCCATTTTGTTTGCCTTCATCATTACCTGGACCCCATATAACATCATGGTTCTGGTGAACACCTTTTGCAGCTGTATCCCCAAAACTTTCTGGAACCTGGGGTACTGGCTTTGCTACATCAATAGCACGGTGAACCCCGTGTGTTATGCACTGTGTAACAAAACATTCAGAAACACTTTCAAGATGCTACTGCTGTGCCAGTGTGACAAACGAAAACGACGCAAACAGCAGTATCAGCAAAGGCAGTCCGTCATTTTTCATAAGCGGATCCCTAGGGAGGCTTCATAGAATAGTATTTTTTAAGCAATTTAAAAAAAAATAATGGAGCGGGGACGGGATGGGATTGGACAAGACGGGATGGGAGAGGAAGGGACGGGATGGGATGGAATGGGATGG